>VXBS01004953.1:42342-191592 GCA_013400255.1 Sitta europaea | reverse complement strand
CGCTGCGGCGCCGGCACCGAGAGCTGCTCCGGGGCGGCGGGGTGGGGGAGAGCCCAGCAGCCGGATCCTCGCCCTGCGGAGCCCCCAGGATTACAAGGAATTCCGTGCTCCTTCCCAGACGTGAGCGAGGGTTATACCAAAGAGCCAACCTCCTTCGCGCCCTGCTGTCCAAATTAATCCCTTGGACCATTGAGAAGACAGGGGGTTTTTCGGAACCATGGCATCGACAGAAGGGTGAGGGGGACCATCTCTTGGGTGGGAGGAACGGGAGGATGGGGGAGATGCCCGGCATTGTTCTTTGGTAACAGTTTCCTGTCATCTGCTTCATTGTTAATCCTTGCCCCTCGCCATTCCCTAACAGAATAATTAGGGAGCGAGAGGAAACGAGAAGCAGACGATCCACGTATAGAAGAGAGCGAGGGAAAAAATTTCAAATATGAGCCACTGAAAAGGTCTTGGTTTTCCTTCCCATCACTTCTTTATTTAACCCCTGGAGGGCAGATCTAGCTTAAACCACCTGCCTGAAAGAAGAGTACAAGTAAATGGTTCACTCAAAAGGCAGGGGGAAGCTTCTCCCTAAATATAATAGTAGTGTTAATAATAATATAATAATAATAGTAGTAATAATAATAATAAATGTTATAATTTCAAAAATAATCGAGAACAGCCATTCCTTCAAAAGGCAGCGAATAAATCCAACTTCTTGAGAAGTTGTGCAATTTTGTAGTTCTGTGCCAAATGCGTTAAAGTTCTAGCAAGAGAAATGCTGGGAAGGGCAAAGGGTTCTACAGGAGGCTTTAAAGAAAAGCAAACACAGTTCAGCTCTGGTAGTGTCCCTTGGAAGGAAACTGTGGTCCCTAGCCGTGTTGGGATTGCAGGAGTCGCCCACTTCATCACTCTTTGATGAGGCAGGGGGCTTGTTCAGTTTACAGACTTGCTGATAGTAGGAAAGAAAAGAAAATATTTCATTGATCTCTGCTTGCCCTCTTATAACACTAGCTAGTATTAGACTGCGTTTAGTGTGAGCCTCCCCTTTATCCCTGGATGTTGTCATGTTGTATCAGCATGATCTGCTCAGGATAGGACTCTCTAAGGACAGAGTGCAAAAGGAAGCTCTGTTTATATTGCCTTTGTGTCTCTCAGGCTAAAAGACTTGCTGAGCTGATTTAAATAACCTGACACATGTCTGGGAGGGTGTGCACACCAGTCCTGTTACCTGGCCAGAAGAAGAAACTGGCTGGGTGTGCAGCGGCCCCCAAGCAGTTGGCTTGGAGGAAAGGAAGGTTAGAAAGTATTGGTTTTGGTTTCTTAGGAGAAAGGACAATCCTTTCTAATAGAGAACCAATATGTGAAGCTCTTTGGCTTTTCAAAGGACTGTGACAGAAGTCATTAATTTAGCATTTGCTATTGCCTTACCTTTGCAGGGAATTTCTGCACTGAATTTGTACATTTTTGTTCTGGTGGCAGCCCAGCAGTTTAATCTGCCCTGTGTAGCATATCCTCTATTTAACTGGATACTGTCAACAAATATTTGGAGCCATGAGGAAGAAGCTCAGAGATGAAGGAGCAGCCTAGGGTTGCAGCTCTTTCCCTTCTGTATTGTGGACTACCCCAACTATTACTCTCCTCTGGATGGGCTGGTCATCTGCTGTCTGTATTCCTGCAGGAGGTGGCTGGAGAGGTCTGCACTTGTTTTGGAACAGTGGTGGAAGGTGGGATCAGTTGTACAGGAGTCTAATAAGAGATGGCTGTGCTAGAGAGATCTCTCAACTGTGGATGAAAGGAGGTTTTAAATGTGTGTAGAAAGAGAGGTGGACTCCAACTGAACAGAGTGCCAAACCCACGAAGGCTTCAGTAGATGCATGCTTTTGTTTTTCTTATGGAACAGAGCTAAATCGTCAGGGTGATAAAAGAAATGAAAAGTTTAGGCCTTGTTTTCAAACCTTGTAGGAAATTTACCTAGACAGGCTGAAACTGTTGTTTGGTATGATTCAGTTAGCGGTCTGTGACAGCTGAAGGAGGTGTGGAAAAAGAAATTGAGTGGGAAGCATTTCAATTGTCAATCCATGTTTACCAGTAAAAACCTCTTCCAAAACTGAATTCTCATCTTTCTCTCCCCTCAAGTAAAACGCTCTGGCTAGAGATTAGCTTGCACTCTGGTGTAAAGGTCAGCAGATTGAGGCACCAAAAGGATCATCAGGGAAAGTGAATATTGACTGGACCTTGTTCAAGAAATGCTTTCCACCAGCACTGGTGCAATGTGAGGATGGTGGCAGAAACACTGCTCTGCTTGCAGCCACGGGCAGTGTGTCAGGGCACACACAGGTACCTGGAGAAACATCTACTGGAGGTGGGAGCAAAGGGATGCTCCATATATACATCCAGTCACTCTTGGGATGTTCAGCTAGATACCTTAGTTGAGAACAGAAGTGTATAAAGGTTTTATTTTGTGGTGTTAAAACTGCTCCAACTACAGTCATTTTTTGTAGTGACTTATTACTCTTCTAACAGGGAAGCTTATGTAAAATCTTCAAAGTGAGGATGTCAGGTGTGTGACAGGATGTTTAATGAAGAACAAAAGGCCTTGAGATATATATATATATATATATATATATATATACACACAGAGGAAGGTAAATCTCTGCTCCATTGTTAAGAGTTAGTTGTCACTTGCAGACAGGATTTGGTAGGAAAGATTTCCTTGCCTGTGCCTTTCCAGTCATTCTTTTCTTTTTCTTTCAATATCTTATTTGGTTAAGCTTATCCACGTATGGAAATTTGCTGCACAAATCTTTTTGTTCCAAGAGGATGGTTAACAATGGGAAACTTCAATTGGAAGAAAATGAGAAAGGGGAACATTCAACAACATCAGGCAAAATCAGGTCCATGTGTCCTCTGGGTCTACCTTACTTTAGTTCTAGGTAGTGGGGTTTTGATTTACACTGTCTGTATACTGAAGGTTTAGTCTTTCACAAAATCCCCTGATACAGATCTCAGTAGTAAGATGGATTTTTGGTGTTTAGCTGGTGCTGAAAATGGCAAGTAGCCTGTTTGAGGAGGAAGGGCTAGCACCAAGCATGGATACAGCTGAAGGTTTCTTGTTTCTCAGTGCTGTTTAAACGTCCTCTGCTGGCAGACCTGGCCTGCTCTGGGCTGGCATCGCCTTGCACGAGTGCTCAGCCAGCTTCAGAGATCCCAGGACAGGAGTCCAGACCCTCAGACTGTGGTGTCTGGTGCAGGGCTCAGTACCTGGTGGTTGATCTATGGAAATTTGCTAAAGTAGAGCATTTCAGCATTTCCTTTGCTTTTACAGGGTCTTGATAGGACCTAAAGGTTACATAAGATTGACTCTGAGCAGTTGATGCCCGTGCTTACCTTCAGAGCTCTGAGCAAAGTCCTTGCTTCACATGGTTTTATTATGGCTCTTATCTCTCTCTTTTCTCTTACTAAAGGGAAAGAATGCAGTACCTTGCTACTGTTTTGCTGGGTTTGTATTTAAAAAAACCCAAACCCTTCCAGAGTGCTGATTTAGATACTCTAAAAATCCAGAGATGTGTTTGTATTTGGCATGCCTCTAAAGAGTGGGAGTTTCAGGTGTGAGGTTTGTTTAGGGTGTGCTCCTTCAGGAATGTAGCCACTAGGAGACACTGTCACTGCATCTATAGAAGCGACTTAACCAGAGGCAGAGCAGGTGTGTGAGCCGGGAGCTCAGCCCTCTCCGGGCCAGGGAGCCGGTGCCCATTCCCAGGGGGCACTTTGGCTGTGCTCACTGTGTTTTGCAGAGGTTAATAACACTCATGTGGGCTCTTCCATTGGTCTCAGTTCTGGAGAGCCATCCAGGGTTTATGAAAAGCACAGAGATGTCACCTGTTCAGATTTGTGGTGCACAGTTAAGGGGCATGTCTGTGTGTCTGTATGTGTGTGTGTATGCTCCCTGCTATGAAGTCAGTGAAGTGGGAGAGTATGAAACATTGCTATGTTTGAATAGATGAAAGTCTGGGTAATTGTGGTTTGATTAGTGAAATAGTGCTTCTCAGTTCTATGGACACAATATAAATGGTGTTCATGTTATATGAAATGGCACAAATGCAGTGCTCCTGTTCTGTTCACAGTAGCAGACAAACTGCATGGCAGGTACAGAGATCCCCAGCTTGGTATTTGAGTCTATCAGGATCTTACTTAGAAGGAAACAAACAGAAAACCTCATCTGAAGTCCATTCCTCCTCTCCAAACTTGGTTGTTTCTACATTCTTCTATCAATACTCCTATCTTCATTGCAAGTTGCACTGTCTCTGAAACTGCAGTTCCTCTGTCAGGAATACTGTTTGTCTGTGCTACCAGATCACCAAGCAATAAAAGTTTGGTCCAGACCAGAGAGCTTATGATTTGTTGTCTCCAAAATTAGCCACAGTTGTGGAACCCACACGAGTTTTACACGAGCTGTAGAAGGATGGTTATTAGTCAACATAAGTTAACACAGGAGGCACAAATAATGATACATTACTGGCATAAAACTGTGAGTATAAGTCAGCCTGTCAACATTTTTTGAACGAATTTGAGCATTAAGAATTCATTTACTACACAGGATTATTTTTTTAGTCATACAGCTGTGATGGCTTTGGATCATGGAGCAGGAATCATAAGCCATTTGCTGCATTGTCAAGACAAAGCCAGAAAGGGAGATTGCCAGCATGTATAATACACCTAGCCTGGAGACAACATGGCACACCTAGGTGAGTCAGGAAAACTAACTTGACATTTCATGGTAGGGTTCAGGCACCTACATAGGAGAGTGGGTTTGCAGGATCTGCCACAATATATCCAACAAGCACACCCACACATTTCTTGTCATCTGAGTTCTTAGTCTGTAATTTACCCACAGAATTCCTCTACATGGAAACTTGAGGGATTATTCTGGCACAAATGTTTAGATACTTCAGAGGATGAAATCTTCCAAGTGCTCTCACTGTTATTTTTAGCAGGAATTGATGAGCACCAGCATAGGATGGAGATGTTCTACCCTATGCTCTTCCTTAGACATTTTGTGGGACAGGTGGAGTGAATGTAGTTTGGTAATTAGTCATCTCAGCTGTGGCTCTGACCTCATTTCACTCTTGTCAAATCTCTCATCAATCTCAGTAAAAGACAATTAGGTTTTACAGAAGATAACTGGGGATACTTAAATGGCACAATAGTTCTCCTGGCCAAACCTTCAGTCTGGCCTTGAGATACCCTTTCAAAAAGAAGTTGTCACTTAGACAGTAACTACATTTTTATACATATTCAGATCATTTTATAGACACACAGGGATTAATATGTTTCCTATAAAGCCTACAGGGGCTTATTTATTTTGAATTTTTTGGAAATATCAGGTTATATTATTGGATTGGATATATGAAGCCTAAAGGGAAATTGTGCCTCCTTAAAAAATGACTGAAGTTTTCAAAAACCTTGTTTACCATAGGTTTCTGTGAGATAAATGTATATGTACAACCTTCTCCATGGACATACACCTAGATGTTTGTGCACAATGCACTAAGAAGTCAGCATACAAAGCAGTACTGTATTGCTATGCTAGCAAATTATTGCATTTATTTTTCTCTTCTTCATTTTCCTGTGGCCCTTCATCTTCAGTACCTCCTCATGTAACACTTGCCATTTAGTGGGATTTAATTCCCTTCTCCAGCAGAATGTGTTACAATGCCTGCTATTTAGAGCAATTAATTGTATTTCTTGAAAACACTGGCTGGATCTGTCAAATCCATCATCTCTGTAGCTGTCCATCCACTAATGAAACTCCTCTGTCACCAGCTCAGCACAATGTTTCACCCAATTTTGGCCTCCAGCTCCTTACTTTAAAATGCTATTACCAGAGGCTTACAAGCAATAAAAATAAGTATACTTTTATATACTTAATCCTAGTTCTGTATTAATTTAAAGGCTCTCAGTGTGCTTAAAGTTTTAAGACAATTAACTACAACACGTTTCAGTCCTTAGAAAAGAAAACAGACTAAGTTCAAAGCTCTTCATATTTCCTAGCTTTTATCTTCAACATCTTTGATCATATGTAAGCAATTCCAGATTGGGTATACTTACAAGGAAGAACCAAGAAAGGACCAAGGCATAAAAGAGTTAAGGAATACTGCTGTTAATTACAGGCATCTTTAGGAGAGCAGTGTGGAACTCAAGAAAATGCAATATTTCAGGTTCACTGCTGTGTCTGAGAAATCAAATTTATTGAAGCATTTCAAAGAAAAGTTCGAATGAGATTTAAAAAATGAAAATAATGTAATTTTTGCTTTTCAAAAATAAATTCTTAGTTTCAGCTTCAGAACACTAAAATGGTGAGGTCTTCAACACAAAGGAAAATATTTCACTGTGTATTAAGGAAACATTATGAGTAGACTAAGACAATATTTGTCCTTTTTTGTGTTTTTCAAGATGCCAACTATCTCCTCTTAGAGAGTTGTAGGGGGCAATAAAGTCCCCCCTCATCCTCCTTTTCTGCAGGCTGCATAAAAAGGCAAATCTGATTCTGTCTTCAGCTGGTTTAGTGGTGTTGCTTCCAAACTTTCCAGGAAATTTTGAGCCTTTTTATTTTTCTGTCAATCTCACACCCTGCAAGTATATTTTGCAGTGTTGGTTTTCACAACTGCAGTTTTGCAGCATTGGTTTTTAGTGCTGGGAACCAGATCAAGGCGTGGAGCCTGCCTGCCTGAACGTTCAGTGGGTGGGATGCTACTGTCAAGGTCCTTGAGCCACATCCACAAATTGAGCTTTTTCTTATTCTCTGATAGCTCACTATCAACTGCATCCTAATAAGAGGATAATGGACAGCACCTCTGAAGTAGGTATTTTGGGACAAGCTTGAATTTAATCTATCATCTCTTTGGCTTATTGAGAATAATCAGAGATGTATCCACGTGTAAAATCTGTATGAGTGAGAAAATGGTCAGTTTGGTACAAGAACACTTACAAAGGTGAAAAGTAAAATCTATATTCGAAATGATACTTGTCAAGACTGTAAATGCATTAATTTATCCCAGGGAAAACAGGTAAATGGGTCTAAGGGGAGTTACATCACCTGCTAGTCCACATCTCTGTGATCCAAGTTAGTCTCACTTGGCCCTGCTGCCAAATTTGTGCTTCACATCTGGGAATGACTGCACTTCTGATTGACTTGTGACCTGCTCAAGCCATACCATGTGGTTTCCAGATGGTGGACTTCATCTCCCTTGAGGCAGGAGCCCCTGGTGTTTGCCTTTCCAGCTGTTCATTGTACTTTCTGTGCTGTCATTTACCTGGCAGCTGGATGGAGTTTGGATCTCGGAGATTTGCTCTCTTGCAGGGACAGTGACAGAGATCACTGCTAAACAAGTCACTTGCACTGCTAAGCTTCTGACACTGCCCTTCATTCACAAAGGCTGTCTGGCAGGTGCAGGGAACAAACCTGCTCATTCCTACTCCTTTGGACAGAGAGTGTCTGATGCAGCATCCTCTTAGAGGGGTTGACAAACACTCTGGTCCTTGTTTCCAATCTGGAGGAGCAACATGACCAGGGGCCACTTTAGATCCTGAAAGTGGGGTAGCTGTAGTAGTCCAGTATTGTATCCAAGTTAATGGCAGCCTCTTAGTGCAGGTAATTATCTTGAGTGCAGGAGAGCTCTAGTATGGATCTACCAGGCTAGCACACAGGCAGACACAGGTACCCTTTTTATCCCAGGTTCAGCCCATACAGAGTCTCAAAGCCTCTTTCTCAAGAAAAAAGAGAGAGAAAAAAAAGATCATCATTATTTATGATTACAAAAATTAGGGCCAGAGTTTGTGGGTTTTACAAACCACCAACTGCCTGGCACCATGGCTTCCTTAATTGAAAAGTGACAACATGTATGTAACAGGTAGCTGGGGATATGAGAGTGGACTAGAGGCTCTTCAGAGGACCCTTCCAACCTGGACTGTTCTGAGGTTCTGTGCTTGCCAAATTCACAGTATACAGCCATCTCCAGGTAGTATCTTCATGTCCTAGTTCTTGGCTATGGCTGTGATGCTGGCACACCATCCTGTCAGATACTCATCCGTGCACTGATTTTTCATGAGACTGGATTCAGGCTATGTATACATGAATAATAATCCAGCCCAACAGAGGTAGCCAGACCTGCCAAGTCCACACTGTGCTGGTTACTGTGGAGAGCCTTGGGTGTGCTTCTAGAGTACATTCCTGGTGTAGCTTAATCCAAACATAATTCAACTCCTCTACATGGACCAGAGCACAACAGGTGGGCATCTTCAGCAAGTTCACTCCAGAAGCTCATTTTGGACTAAATTGCTGAAATAAATTTACCCTCAGTTGGTCACTGATGTGGCTCAGGTAAGTGTTCCCCTGTTGGCAGTGTTCCTGGCAGGCTGTCATCATCTTCTGGCTGCTGATGTGCAAGCTGGCAGCACAGCTCCTTGTGCAGCCACAGGCTGAGGTGCTGCCATGGCCTCTGAGCCTGTGAGTCAGTAATGAACAGTACTTGGCCTGCCCACCATGAGCAGCACAGAGTGGTGAAGGGCACAGCATGGCAGGAGGTAAACCATGAGCTCCAGTCACACACAGTGTGGAGGCTTCTGCTGCAAGCTCATGCCAAGTGTGCAGAGGGTTCTGGCCTGCATACAATGGCAGAGGCAGCATCTCAAGTAAATGTGGTTAAGGATGCTTCCTTTGAGGCAGAAAGCTCTCTCATTAGTGCAGCATCTGCTCCTCATCTGTGTAAGACCTACTTTTGCTGTGGGAACTGAGAAAAGGTTTGTCCTGAAAAGTGCACGTGTATATAAACACATGTCATCCACATACACACATGCATATGGGAATTAATTAACACCTGGCTGCTATTTATATCACAAAATGTAGGCCAGGTAGTGGAAAACAAATCAGAATTGCTCACCCGACATTTTAGGACTTAGAACAGGAATTTTGCAATGCCCCATGCTGGAAACTGTCAGGAAATGCTATTTCTATTGACATAAAACGTGCCAGAGGAACCTTCACAGCTATGTAGGGTAAAAACATACAAAACCTGTCTCACTGTAATACCAAAGCACTTTAGTAGGAAGCCTTCTGCTGCTTCCAGGATTTGCTGTTGCTTTTCTTCTTGCTTTTGTTCCTGTCCCTTTTGCAGGTGTCTGCTCCCTGCTGGTCTGCTGAAGGGGGTTCCCAATAACCCTTTCCAAGGGGAGCCTGGGGAGCATCTTCTGAAAGATATGGAGATGGGTTTATGGTTTAGGGCAGAAGGGCCTCACAGCAGTCACCATCCATTCCAGGAGTTGCTGGAGTCCTCGAGGACATTCCTGGCACCTTCTCTGGTAACAGCATTGTGTCACACGGTGGCACCCTTGCAAACCAAATAAAGCTTGAACTCCCACTGCAGGCTCTCTCTGGGGTCTTCACTCTCCCTTGCTAACTGAGGCTTCAGTGACTTTTGAGTGTTGATCCCCTAATTGTGTCTGGCTAGAAATCAGTGAATAGGTGGAAAGGCTTACTGGGCAGCAGGAAACAGATAAAACCCACAGGGACAGTGTGGTTGTGTAAGCCTCATTTTTTTGGGTAGCCTGGCTGTACACACAAGATCATAGTGCAAAAGGGGAAAATCCCAATACGCTGGTTGGTGTTAATGGTGATTATTTTTGCCAGGACAATTCTTTTTTTCCTCAATGACTTAATAATGATGGTGTCACTATCAGTTGCAGTTAGGGATTTTGTGAAACATAAAACAAAAACATGTGTAACTAAATTCTCACTGAAGGAATCCTGTTCTGGCCACCTGGATTCTGAACAGCTTCCCTGCTTAGATGGAGGTATTGTGTAACCTAGTGCTTTTAAATACTTATATTACTCTGCCTTTACACAAAGGAGGTACATTGCTGAGTTTAGGTATTTCAGTTGTGCATGTTTTGGAACCCTCTGCATCTTAAGAGATCAACCCATTTGAGATCTTCCCTTTTGTCATTGTGCTGACAGTGTCCAAAAGCCCGGGCTGGGGTCAGAGCCCAGCTGTGTGTTGTTACATGCATTTGCAGTACAAGGACAGGGAGTTGTCTGCTCTGAACAATTACACTCTCTTAGAGAGCTCCAGCAAGCTGCTGCAGTGAAGGTGTGGCAGTGTTTATTACCAGAACCTCTTTGTGTGATGCATTTTTGTAGCTAAAAAAAGACCTGCAGTTGTTAGGGCCCTTTGATGTAGCAGCCGTGGTGATGGCAGGTGTAAGGTGGAGTCCAAAACCAACACAATTTGTAGGAGTTATTTACTCACTAACATACAGATAAATGTTTCAAATTCGAAATATCAGTGGTTAGTTAATCTGTATGTATTGTCCAAGTCAGGAGAAAAGAATGTATTTTTATATCTTGAGGGAGTAGTAAAGATGTAGTCTTAGAAAAGCTCAAGTCCCTGTGTCTTTATTTCTGTCCATTTTTAACTTGCTCCCAAAATACCCTGTGTGAAGCCAGCACATGTAGCCCCTAACCATAAAACCACAAAAATCAATAATACTTAATTTGTGAAGTTTTCCCATGTGTTTGAGCACTCGTTCTGGGTTTGCCCTTTGTTTTGATAAGTACAAATGATTTTCTGCTGTACCTCTTACTATTCAAGCTGCATATAAAGCTTGTTCATTGCTTAGACTTCCTTGACAGATTGATGAAACAACAATGTAGGATTGATACAATGAACTTGAAAAAGTGTTAAGTGTCAGTTTAATTCCACTGGGTGGTAACAGTTCATAATATTTTCTATTCAGGCTCTGCATTGAAGGTACAAAATCACTGTGATGCCTGAATCAGTGTAAGAGCTGACATACCCCTCCTCCTCCTCGTGCAAATACAGGAGCATTTAAGCAGTCAGCACATGTCTGGGATTGCTAGGCTGCTTCTGACAGTCATAGCCTGCTGAGTGCTGGAGATGATGAGAAGAAAAAGCTGGAGCTCTCACATCAAAGCCACTGGCTTTACCTCTGCAAAGGGAGCACTGAACACTGTCCCTGGGAACGTGGTCAGTGCTGATGAAAGGATCCTGGCAGAACCAGGCATGGGCTGGACAGGCCCATCAAACATCAAACTGAAGTGAACAAACAGCACTTGGCACCTGGAGGTCAGACGTGGCTGCAAGGCTGAGAACTGAAAAGAGGGGCACAAATTAATTACCATCCTGTTAATTACCTGTCTGTTAATGCCTGGGTTACCACTGACCATACACCATCCTGTGTTTTCATTACTTTGGATACCACGAGGACATCACAGTAACTGCCATATACTCTTTCCTCATCATTTTTGAGGGGGAGAGTAAGGAAAGAAAAGGAGGATTTTAACTTCTATTTATACTCTCTCTGCCATCCAAAAAGATGACAGTTTGGTCAACCTCCCTTCTCATCCAAGATATATCAAGAGTGGCTGCATAGAGGTGATATTTCTCCAGTCTGTTTATTAGTGATGCAGTGATACCAGTGTGCCTAAGATGTGCCTCCTTGTGTCTAAAATGACATGTACAGGAAGAATAATATCTCCTAATTTATCTTCCTGTGTTAACAAATCAGAGACAGCTTAGGAGAAGCAATGTACTCTCATGTTTATAGATGGAGAGTTAAGATGTGATATTTGCTCCCTGTCACACCTGAATCTGCAGCTGTGGATGGGAAAATTGTCCTGTCCCCATGGCATCAGGCAGTGCAGAACTCTGTTTCCCATCTTTCATCCCAACTGATGTTGGTTATGCCCTTGCTCTGCTTGACTAAAGCAGGTGGAGACCAGTTGAGGGGCTCAGCTTCTTTTTGTGGACCTGCAGTGGTTTCCCTCCTCTTATGAAAATGCCATGTTCATTTTCTGTTGAATTGTTTGGGAGAGCTTAGATTCTTCTTTTGCTTTCTCTCAGTTTGTTTTGGGGTTCTTTGGAGGTTTTTTGGTTGATTGGTTGGTTGGGGTTTTTTTGGGGGGTGTTTTGGGTTTTTTTGTTGTTTTGGTTTTTTTTCCCCCAAGCTGAAGCTTAAACTATCTGTAAACCTGACAATCATGATTCTTTTCAGAGGCAGACTGCCTTTCTCAGAACTGCTGTTTATAAGCACTGTTGTGAACTGATGGGTTTGTTAACAGTGGCTGATTTGTAAATCTAGGCTTTTAGACATCAAGAGCACATACCTGAAAGACAGACAGGACATTTCCCACATGTGGGAAACACCCTAGTGCCAAATGAACATCAAGAGCTGGAATGGAAAGATCTCTCTTGGCAGGTGATCAGGTTATTGCACTTTGCTAATCTTCTATCACTGTTTGTTTTATGGACTATTACAAAAGAGTAATTACTTTTTACTATTACAAGAGGAAAGTCAAAACCTATCTGAAGCTGGTTGGTTGTTCCTTTAACTGTCTCCTGGAATAATGTATCATGTTTCAACATATAGTTTCTTCCTAATAACTTATGTTTGTGACATAACTTTAGATTATGTCTAGCAGGACAGAGTAGCAGGGGACAGAAAAGTTATTATATCAGTTGAGCAGGCTAAGTCACACCTAGAAAAATATTTTTTACCTGACAAGGAGTAAAAGAACAGAGTAGTGGTCTTTCTTGTTTAAAGAAGATGCCCTCCTATCTACTGAGTCAAGGAAGGTGTTTTACAGGCAGACACACTAAAAGAAACACAGTCAAACATGTAGTCACTGTTAAGTCCCAAGTGTTAATCTGCCACTAAATTGTCAGATGTCTCTAGGACATAACTGACAAACAAGACATAGTTGTAAATTGTCCTATTTGATATACTGCAAGATTTACATGTAAGTGAAGAGGGCCTGCCTGTCTTTTGGTTTGTGTGTCTGGTTGTTACTGACCTCAAAACACCTTTCTTAAAGTTTTATTGCGAAATTCTCTTCATCATGGTCCAAGTTCAGTGTGAAAGAAGTAGTTGGGCACTGTGGAAGTGATCTCCACAGTCCCATCCCAGTATAAATTAGAATACTCTAGCAGGTGTTTTAATTTTCAAAACTTTGAGATTGTTTATAATGGCTGATGAGTGTACTAGACATCCTTATCTTGTATTTCCTCCTCAACATTTCCTTTGTCCAGAGTTTGGAGGAGGTGGTGGAGAGTGGCTGAGCTGTATCTTTATCTTTCTGTCTTCTTAGATGAGTAGTCTTCTGTTCAAGCCTTACACTTGCAAATCCTTTCGAAATACTCAGATTATGTATGTGGAACACAAAAGACTGCATGTTTTAGCCTTAAATCCGATTCTCTTATAAAATCACTCATTCACATACAAAGTGGAAGTTTTGAGCAGCTTGTTTAGTGGACAGAGCTTCTTCTGGAGACCTCCTGCTCTCCTTGGGGGTGCTTGGCAGCCTCATGAGCACACTGTCTCATGGAGTGTGTGTTCTCAGGGGCTCTGAGTGCAAATATCCACACACACATGCACATCACTGCTCACATGCAGCAGCCCAGTTTGCCCAGACATTTTAGCACCCCTCAGACCTGAACATTTTTTGGTCTCAATTTTTTAACTGATCAAGTGGTGACCCCTGACAAAAATTACAATAGGATTTAACAGTGCTGGCTACCTGCTCTCTTCTCTTTACACTACACACCTCTATGTCATATTTTATTTTTCAGACTATTTGCAATAATTGGCCACCTGAACTAGAATCAGACTTCATAGTTGCTAGAACTAATTCATTATACAAGTGTCAGGTTTTAATTGAAAATGAAGTAAGGAAAAAAGTGCATGCTAGGATTTTCACAGTGCTAAACAAATACTTCTTTTAATAGGTGCAAGGTAGGTATTCTGCCTGTTGGTTACTTTTTAGATCTTTGCACTTTGCAAGAGCAAATACAAATTAATTACAAAGGAATGTGAAGAAGGTGGTGCATATTTAATTGCAGCTCTCTTGGCCAGCTTTGCATGGTTTATTTGGGTTTGCCAGTACAGATTGCTCTAGTTGTTTGCCCATGTCCTCGCAATCATTTCTCATCAGTTGTAAGAGTGGAAAATTTCATTTCAGGCTTACTCTTCCTTCAGTGAGACTATTGCCAGAGTGGCTGACAGCAAAAAAGTAGTGTTGGTGGAACATCCTGGCCTTTTTGCTCAAGCCCAGACTTTCACAGGCTACAAGATATGTGTCACAGGTGAATTCTAATGCTTTGCTGGATTACCTTTAACTGAAAGTCTTTCTTTAGAAGTCCTTCACTCTGTCTGGAAATGTATGGGCTTTCCTGCTATGAAGCAAGTTATTTGCTGATGGCTTGTGCATGAGCTACTCTGCTGTAATTCCTCACAGATACAATTACCCCAAAGCAAGGGGAAAGTGACTGTACCTTGAAAGTATAGGAGACCCAGCATGCTGCCTTTGCCTGCACCACCATGGATTACAGTGCAGGCAAGCCTTTAGAATTGGAAAGGCTTTGCTGCTTCCCTCAAAAACATCACATCTTCTTTCAGTGAGTTTCAGCAGCTTTGTTTTCCTCAGCTTGGTCCTCAATGGGACTGCCCAAATGAGGCCAGGAGATGGGGTTGAAGAATTGATTCTGACTCTGCCTGTTTCTGACTACCAGCTAGCAGTACATGAGACACTGCAAGTTTGAGCCTGGCAGCTAATAAAACCACTGGATATTGTGCATGAAATGAATTTGACTCATACTTGCCTTAGAAATAGAGTGTCAGAGCCAGAGGCTTTGCTTTGCTTGTTTCAGACTTTGCCTTGTTCCCTCACGCTGTGGGTGTAAAAGGACCTGGACACTTAAAAAACAAAAAAAAAGCATGATTGCTTGTGACTCAGTGGAGAAAAAAATCCCAAACAGGTAGAACTCAGTAACATCTATGTGATACTTCCCAGTTTTCCTTTCACAGAGCATTTTGTTGACAGTAAATGCTGCCATTCAGTAATACAGAACCACAAGGACTCAAAGGGCTGTATGGGAGGGTGTCATTAACACACAAAAAAGATGACTTGAGAAAACCAAAACAAGCCAAATAGATGGTTCCTTAGTGAAAGTTTTTCCTGTGAGGAAAGTGCTCACATATGGTAAGTGGACTTTTTCTCTGTTATGAAATACAGTAAATAGGCTAATGAAACTCCATTTAGTAATACACTGATAGTACAACTTCTAAGTTGCAGTTGTGGAGTGACATTTTTTCCTGTCTTACAGAAATACAAATCTGCAATTCAATTTTTCTAGCAGATGGAGCGCAAAGATTCACTGTATTAGAAGGATAGAATTCCTAATACTCAGATCTGCTTCATAATAGAAAACATGACATAGTTTGAACTTTATATCTGTGAATTTTTTTGTTTGCTTCCCAAAGCAGAATAGAAAGGTGAATAGAAACTCAGCTAATGACATTTTTTAAGAAGTGGTGAAAGACCAGTCTCTGTTCCTCCCTGTTTGCCTAATGCTGCTGCATTTAGGGTAGCACACTGGTAAAATGCAGATTGGGATGCATAGGTTGAAGTACAGAAAGAGGTGGGCTTGGTCAGAAATGGATTTAGAGAGCTGAAACTTAGCTATTGCCTCTTCATACAGTTAGCCTCAAGATGCAGCCTTTCTGTGCTGAGACTGCTCTGCCCCTGCTCAGGGCTGCAGGGATGAAGGGCAGTTCCAGCCAGGAGAGCTGTGCTGCTCATTAGCCCAGTGTCTCCTGTGTCAGATCAGCCTGTCTGTGGTGTCCTGGGGAGCTCTCTGGTCAGCCTGAGCAGTCTCTTTCTGCTGGTGTGATGCTGTCGAGCCCTGGGAGTCAGGCTGGGGGTGCAGCAGCCCTTCTGCAGGCTGGCCCCAGAGCACCTTGTGTGGTGGAGCAGGGAGGGCCTGGTTGTGCTGACCTGAGATCTGATCTCTGTCTGGTCTTCAGACAAGAACCTGAACCCCAAGGCCAACCTGCCCAACTAAAATTCTGTCTAGACTGTTAGATACCGTAGTGCACTTAAAACTTTTTATGTGGATTGTCATATTCTAGTGCAGCATAAGAAATTATGAATTAACTTCTGCCTGTTACTCTCTTCTTCCTGCTATCTTATTCACAGCTCACCAGAAATATGTGCTGAGCTTCTCTTTACTCTTCATTTGCCTTTCAGGTCTTAGTCATAGGCGGTTTCTCTGAGATTTGTTTCTCTCCTAGCCTGAGATTTTAAACTGAGCCACAGTTACCTGATGGCTTTGCTTCGTGTTAGCATGCTTTATTCTCCTCTAGGTCAGTGTGAATTCAGTGCTCATGAAGGATGCTAAATGAGCAACCCAGAAGAACAGGTTTGGGTTGGTATTTCTCCATGGGTAGGAAGGTCTCAGTGCTGCTTCAGTACAGTCTTGTAAAGAGGCCTCCAAATGTACAAGCATCTGTTTGTGTATGCTTGAAAATCTCATCTTGCCTCTTGTAGGGAGTGAATCCAGTCCCAACAGACATTTATTCTTTGGCTTCTCCCTGCTGTGTCTGCCACAAGTGATGTTTTTGTGGTTTGTGGGGCTGCTTTGTAGGAACTGAAATCCCTCCTTTACATCTATCACAAACCTGCTGTTCAAAGTTGTGCACCTCGGCCACAGCCGAGTCAGGCTGGACTGAGTCCAAGAGTGATCCCAATTCCCCTCCCTGAGGCATCCAGTTCCACTCAGTTGCAACACCAACACCCTCCACTGTGTAGAATTAACTCTGCCTCTCCCAAAATAAAAGACATTGCGAAATGTTACCGTGCTGTTTCTCCATCCCTCACAGAGGAGTGGCCCTGTTCGAGAAGGAAGGCTGACAACATTTGCACAACTCAGCCAGCACTCAATTATGTGTTGTTATAAATAATAATGACTTCAAGCTGGTAAAAATGGCCTCAGCCAGAAGACACTCCTTTGGAAGTCATGGTCAGCACCACGAAGCAAACCCTGTACCTGTCAGCATTCCTTCTGACTTGCTTTTATGCTCCAGGGAACTGAAGGAGCTGGGCAAAAATGACCCAGACTTTTCTAGCCAAAGGACCCAGCCTGAAGCTGTTCTAACTGAGCACTGGAGCTCGTGTGAGTGCATTTGTGTCCATGTACCACTGGTCCTTCACTGGGAGAGACAGATCCTGTTACAATGCTAGCATGAAACCAAGCAGGGCTCTTCCAGGAAGAGCAGAGAGACAGAAAAGGGAAACAAAGAGAATTGCTGATTACTTTGCAGACAGTGAGATCCATTTTCTGCTTGTGCCCACTGATCATCAGTCTGGTGACTTCAGTAGAGTTCTGCCAGCTTCTGTCAGCAGAGATGTGACCTTCTGTTTATAAAGACAGTCCACCATTCAGGCAGTTGCAGGCTGTGTGTTTTATGGGGCAGTTTCATGTACATTCAAATTCAATGTACACAATCTACCTGCCCTTTGTCAAGACATACAATGTTCAAATTACTAGTTGGTTTCAGCAGCAGAAAATGCTAAATTCTGTTCCTGATCACTTGGTGTCCTGTGTTTTAATGAGAAAATAGTGCAAGGTTGGTAGCACTGGGATTTCATAGTACATGGTGTAAGCTTTAAGAAATTTTTTCTTTATATATTTTATCCTAGAGCTTTGTCTCCTGTTCTCAAGCTTTAAGCAGCTCTAACAGTTTTTCTAACCATTAAGAGACAGAATGGGTTATGTTTAAAAGGGAATTTCTTCCTCTGAACTTCAAAATTTCAATGCAAAATTCACTTGGTTTATTTTTTTTTTTGTACAAGATAAGTCTTGACATTTAAAACATTACTATTTTCAATTAAATTTAGGTGGTAACTATAAAAATCAAGATTTAGGGGAATACTTGGATGTCTGCTAGTTTTTAATACAGCTTTTCTATGCAGAATTTTCATGGTTGCAAAAGTATTGCAGAAAATTTTAAAGGGGGTTTTGTACATTCAGTAAACCACAAAACATTTTTGACCAATACATGTGCAAGGAAAGATTGTCTTATATTCTAAGAAAATGGAAGCTATATTCATAACTCTGAAATTCTGGTTTTGCAGTATGTATTAAGAGTTTTCTTAGTGGGTTTTACTTGCCCAGATCTACCCTCTCCCAAACATACTTCAAACATTTTCTGTTATAAAATTTTCTAGAAATTCTTTTTAGGGCTAAGTATGAAAATCATCATGAAGATAAGGGGACAGGGGACGATTCACTTGGAAATGAAATATGCCAGTGGCATGATTTGAGGACAGTTTTCTCCACCTTTAATAGCAGATCAAGGTGTTCTTCTGTGTTCTGGCATTGGCATGGACAGCAGCTCTTCTCCAGAGGGTCAGACAACTACTTTAAGCTTACAGAATTTGTTGACACAATGCTTATTTTCTCAAAAGCTCTGACTAACTGCTATTGTGGGTCTTTATTTCTTTAAAATTGGTGTGATCCTACCTATCATTTTTTTCTCATTTATGCAGTCAGGTTTATTTGGTTGTTCAGATTTGTCTTTAGGCTTTACTCACGAAGGGATTGGGTTGGTGACTCCAGGTGAGAGACCTTTCTTTCCCATGTGTGTAGCTGAGATAAGCTGCATCCCCTTTATGACTTGTGAAGAGGAATTTGTGTCTTTGGGTCCAATTCAGAGCTTACTGGAGGGCTATGCATCTCAACTGAAGTCTTACTGCAAGCCCATGATGTCTGGTACACTCAGACATCACTGGAGGCTGGTAACTTTTGTGGTGAACTTTATTAGCACAGATTTTTCCACAGCTCTTCTTGTCCTTTCTTGACTCTCCATGTAGGCTTTGATATGCAGGAATGGGACCAAAGACAGGTTTTACATGCAGGGTTTGACATCCATATCTTGATGGTCTGGAGCAGGTACTATAACCTCATCAGCCAAGCAGACAAGATCTGTATCTGCCTCTCTGTCCATCACAAGTCCTTAACAAGTCCTTTGGGAAAAAAAGATAAAACCAAAGAATCAGTGGTGTGGGATGCTTCACCTTGCCGAGACAGGAGCATTGATCATTTCTAGGAAAAGCAATAAACTGAAG
Source organism: Sitta europaea (assembly GCA_013400255.1). Taxonomy (NCBI): domain Eukaryota; kingdom Metazoa; phylum Chordata; class Aves; order Passeriformes; family Sittidae; genus Sitta; species Sitta europaea. Next base: position 172,625 of record VXBS01004953.1, on the reverse strand, counting down.
AGTAGGCAATTTTCTTGCCAACTACTCAGATCAGATCATGCTTCATTGCAGCTCTGTAGAGGTAAAGGTGTGAGCCCATTTCAGAGGGAGTAAGGGAACTCATGTGTTCAGCAAAGCTGGTAGCAGATCAGGCCAACCAGGTGACATTAATGAGTGGCAGCACAGCAAGATTCTTGGATACACTTATAGTTCAAGGCACAGACTCCTGCTCTTTGTCAGGTTTTTGATAGGAATAAATTTTCTATCCTAGGCTACAAAATTGGAGGGAGAAGCCGAGTAATCTTTTCTCTTACTGCCATGGGAAGGAGAAATAGTGATATTAATGTTTTTAGTAAGTTGCCTGTGCTTACCAGAGGACATTCTTCTATTTCTAGGAAAAGCAATAAACTGAAGAGTAGGCAACTTTCTTGCCAACTGTTCAAGTCAGATCGTGCTTCACTGCAACTCCGTAGAGGTTAAATGTGGGATCCCATTTTGGAGGGAATGGAGGACTTCAGCTGTTCAGCCAAGCTGGGAGCAGACCTGGCCAGCCAGCTGACCCCAAATGAGTGGCAGCACAGTAAAGTTCTTGGGAAAACCTGTAGTTCACAGCACAGGCACCTGCTCTGTCAGGTTTTTGGTAGAAGCCAGTTTTGTGTCCTAGGCTGGCAGAATTGGAGGGAGAAGAAGAACTAGACTTTACCATTACTGCCATGGGAAGGAGAAATGCCTACATTAATCCTGTGCTTATCTGAGGACATTCTACTGCTGGGCTCTAAGCTGAGATATAATATTGCAGGTTGGGACAAATATTTGTACTGTGAAGAAAGAAAAGAAATTAATTTGCTTGGTCCTTGTGAGATATTAACTAGGAATATTCAGATTAAAAAAAACAACAAGGGAAAAATGAAATTGAATTTACTAAAAAAATTCCAAGTGTATGCATGTATTTCTGTATTAATGACAAGATTCATTAGACAGTTTTGGACATTTTTAGGGGAAGCAGTGGAAGATAAATTCCTTAACATTTTATTGAGCAGGCTGGACAAGAGACTGACATCACAAGGCATACCACCTGAATTGCTCAGGAAGTGCCCAGATAACCTGCTAGACAACTGGTTTATAGTTTTATCTGAGAGAAGAAAGGTGAAATTATAAAATAGCCAGCCCTCCTTTATCTTTTGCAGTGGGATCCTCTTGTCCTTAGGGTTTTGAGACCTTCTACCACACTTGACATATTCAGTGTACACAATAGAGGGGAGCACTTGTCTTCAGTTTCTTCATCACTGCATTATGTGCACCACTGCCTCAAAGCCGTCTTAGCAGGAAAGAAGCTTCATTCCCCATGTGGGGTGCAGCCCATGGCTGGAATGATCTCTTTACTAAGGCCAAGGAGTGACCCTGAAATAAAATCCACTGAAAACTGGGTAGTGGGGAGGGAAGGAGTGTGTGAAGCCATAACATTAGCGTTGAGGTTGTCCTTAGCAGATATTTTAGCTATTCAGTAAATGCAGATAAAATCATGATTCAGGAATATTCAAGGCAACTCCCTCTTGCTTGTGACTTGAAATTTTGAAACATTATAAATCAGGTTGACAAAAACAAAGAAAAGAAGAAAAAAAAAAAAAAGGGAAAGAAAAGGATAAACAGAAGAAATAAAAATCAAAATCAGTAAACCTTCATGAATATCCACAAGATTTGGGGATGATATATATTTTTTTTGCTCTGTGTTGGTTACCACAGCCCACAGGGGCTGGCTCTAATAAACACATACTGGTTTGGACGTAGTCATTGCTTCATGACTGAGTTAAAAATAGAGAATTACCAGAAACCCCAGAAGTTCTGATTGTAGCAAGAGCAGTGGTGCTTTCTGCCAGTCTCCACCCATCCCTAACACGTGTATATTTTCCTCTCTCCTGCAGTTTAGCCATCCCTTGTGACAGCTGATGGCCACCAGGCTCTCTGAAGGTTATCCTGTGTTAAGCCCTACCCCACTCAGCTGATTTCCCCACAGCAGCATTAGGAGGACTAGCCAGGGGATTTAACAGCCAAAATTCACACCCCAAGAAAGGCAAAATGCTACAGCTAGAGTCTGCTTTATAAGATTTAGTCAAATATTTATAGAGACCTTTCCTTGCACTTTCAAGGCATTTCACTACCCAGAGTTCAACGAACATCTCAAGCTGCATAGTACATCTAGGTGTCATTTCACCAAAAACTGAATGATCCAGTGTTTGCTTGTACTTGTATTTTAGTTCCTTCTGTGAAATGGAAAGGAAATTACTTAACCATGGGGCAGAAGAGTTCAAGCCTGGTTTTGCAATGCCTCCCCTTACAAGCAGTCCCTGTGAGATTACTTGGAAGAATAAAGGCTGCATTCTTCCTGTCTGCAGAGCACATCAGGAAGCTGAAGCCAAGGGAGTTTTTTACTGAAGAAAATCAGACTATGGTCTGTGCCCTGAGACACAGTGAAGTGCCAGAGCTCCCCTGTTTTCCACATGGCCATTACTCCAGCACAGATTAGGAAAACATATTGGGACTTTGCCTCTACCCAGCTGGGAGAGGTTATCAAGGTCTAGGTTATCACTTCCAGGACAGATGGAGTCAACTCTTGGTCCTTCTTATAACTTTTTAGTGTGTGAAATAGTTTTTCTTGTACCCATATGTCTGCTGTGCATGCACATGTATTTCTGCCTCTGGGAGCTCCCTCATACCAGAGAAATCCCTCACAATTTTCATTGCATGATGTCCAAGCAACCCTTGCCTTTATGCCACCTGCAATAATCACTTCATCCCAGGACAAGGGAAGGGGGGCACTCAGAATTCACAGCTACAAGGCTGTGAACACAGAAGAGGTCTCTGTGTGTCTGCCCATCCCTTCTCACAGGCTCAGGCTGTGTAATTGTGTAATTCTCCAGGAGAAAGATTTCTAAGACTGTTGGTGGCTTTGCTGCTGTTTTTATTATATAATAAAACTCCACAATAATATGTGTCCAAAAATGCACCATTCTGTTAATTGAACTTGTTTCTCCCTCAGCTGTTTTTTTTTCCAACATCCTGTTTAGAGGGGCTAAGATAAAAGTAAGCAAATCTGAGCAAGTAAATCTGATTCATGTTTTCCTCTCTCATTGAGATGCAGTTAGTAATTGCAGACAGAGCTAGCAAAATCATCCATTGTAAAGCTGCTGAAAAGACTGTGGTAAGAAAGAGAGGACAACTAAATGCATGTGGCTGCCCCATCTTTTCCAAGCTGCTCTAGGATCCCAGGGAATGCTGTGTGGTCCTTTCCTTACCCTCTTCTAAAGGTAGATATAAAAGAGGATTAACTGAAAAAGCACTTGGTGTCATCTTGCTCAGCCACCAATCTAAGCAAAGATTTATCAAGAGATCAGCCTAGTCTGTGGTGCAGCAAAGATTAGGCTTTAAAATAAAACCACTTGGAAAAAAAGTTCACTAAAAATAAACTGTTGTGCTTTTATCCAAGAATAGGTACAAGGACTACAAATAGACACCAGTGCTTAAAACAACATGGAATCACAGTCACAGTTTTGAGATTGGATAAATAGGAATTTTCATACCTCTGCACTAGGTGTGGTGTCCTGGGTTTTTGGAGAAATCAGGAATCCAGCATTATTTTAAATGACTAAATGGCATCATGCTATTAAAGAAGCACGTGTACAGACCTGTCAGTTGGAATCTTCCTGCTAATGAACACCACTGAAATTCTTGGTGCTTAAAAATGCCTTGTTACTTGGGAAGTGACAGGGTGCTTTAGATCCCAGACAACCCAGACACCACTGTTAGGGACTTAGCACATCAAACCTGGTTCACAGAGAGCAGCACGACTCCTCTTCCCAGCATAAACTGTAAAACACCTTCACTGTCTGAGGCAGACTGGTAATTAGTAGGAGATTAAATGTAATCAAGCAATCAAGGCCCTTTGATCACAGAAGCAAAGAGTGCTTTGGGTTGGAAGGGACCTTAAAGATCATCTCATTCCAATGCCCCTGACCTGGGCAGGGAAGCACTTTGCCAGATCAGATTGCTCAAGGCTCCATCCAGCCTGGCCTTCAGCACTTCCAGGGGCAGGGAATGCACAGCTCCTCTGGACAGCCAGTTCCAGAGCCTCACCATCCTCACAGGAAGAGGTTTCTTCCTGGTATCCAATCTAAATCTCTCTTCTGTAAGTTTAAAACCATTCCCCCTTGTCCTTTCACTATCTGCCTGTGTATTAAGTCCCCTCCATCTCTGACTGGTTTTTGTTTAAATTAGAGGGTTAGCAAAGAGCACCCCCAGCCTCCACAGTTTACTTCTGCTGAGTAGAAGAGTTCTCATAACACCTAACCTTAGCCTCCTCATTAAACATTGTTTTTTTTCTTCAATCTACTACAGCTGCAGATAAAAATCTGTTTCTGTCCCATAGAGCAGCCTATCTCATAATGAATGCTTTTCTGATCCCCACTTGGTGTTATTTCTTAATTTAAATATCTAACTTTTAATGGGAAGAATTACCTTTGTTATATGAAAGCTTAAAATAATTCAGTACAACCATGGAACAAAACTGATATTAGTTCAGATCATAATAAAGTCTTAATATGGGATTTTCATGAGGGTTTGCTATATTCAGCATAACCTCTTTCCATTTCACCAGCTGGTTGGACTTAGTGCCTCTCTTGTAGGACATTTTGAAAAGAGCATTTGTTTGTTGAGAGCTCTACCTTCCAACATCTCTTCAGAGAGCCTGCTTTAATTCCCAGCTCACAACTGGGAGTTATTTTGCTTCTTCCTGAAAGGTGTTGAGATGTCTTTGGTGCCTGGCCTCACTGAGCTCTGCTGCAGTTTCTGTGTCTGGAGCTTTGGAGCAGTTGAGGTTCCAGGCAGAATTCTGCACATCACTGTGTGCTTTCAAAATCACTGTCTTGGCACTGGAGAGGGGAAAATGAGAAGTGAAGGACTTTGTCAGGTGGGGCAGAAGGCACTATGCAGTGGGCCAGGAGCTGTTCTGCATGCTCACCTAAGGGAGCCTTGGCCTTAGGACAGTAAGGCCAATCTTGCTGTTCTCTTCCTAGAAAAATCTTGCTTTATTTGCCTTTCTATATTATAATAGTATGTCTGCCTTTTGAGAAGAGTCTTGAGTTGAAACATGATAATTTTCATTGTGAAAGGAGTGGCAGGGTCTAACTGCATTTAAACTTCTGCAAATTTAGGTGGCATAATCTGATTTTCTAAGAAGTTTAATTTTTGTTATTCTGCTTAACCACAAATGGGATTTAATTTGTGAGACTATCTTAGTTTCCTCTTTGTTTTCCCTCTGGTAAAGACACCATTTGGGAAATGTAATTAGAACTAAATAAGAGTTTAGTACATTGTCTGGATTAAAGCACCCTGGTTTTTGATGAAAACTGTCTAGAATCCTACAATAGAAGGACAGTGATTTATTAAGCCTGTGGTAAAGCATGAGAGGAGAATGTTTAGGTGATTATCCTTGGCAGCTAAGTAATCTAATTGAGCAAACAGCAAAATGTTGCATTGTTGATCACTTTAGTTTTATGTTGTTTTAACTCTCTTAAGCTGAGTGGTGTAACAAAATTAAATAAAGGGAATAAAGCCTGTGGTAAGTGGCCTAAGAATGCTGTAATTTTCGTTTAATGTGCATTGTTACAATCCCGGGAGTGGGTCCAGTGAACTGATGGCCCATGTTCTCACTACAGATCTCATTTGACTCCGGGATGAATCTCTGATGCCAGCCTAAGGACAATTAGGCTTAACAAAATCAGACTTCTCTAACACTGGTGTAAGAAACCTGAGGGTCAGGTAATTTTTCTAAGGTCAATACTTTTAAAGGTTTTAAAATGCATGAGAGAAATTTAAATGTCTTTTCTCTGGCAAATGCCTATGTATAATTGTCCTTGTCACACAGTTCCTGCAAATAATGTGTTTTTTTTTTTTGGGGTGGCTGGGATCAAGCAGCTTGAAACTAAGATGCTGGCTGGGTTGTTAAGGAATAAAGTTACTAAGAAGTGCATCAAGGTTTGCACAAGCTTCCCAGTATTGTGTCCAGGATTCTGCTTTGGAAGACAGCACCTAGAGAAGGCCACATCTGCACAGTTGTGCAAATTAAGGATGTTCTGACACTCACACACTTCCTTACCTTGCATGACCTTCCCATGTGGATGATCCTTCAGATATGAGGAATGTGAGCCCTAATAGTAACTTTGTAAAATTAATGTTACCTGGAATGGATGCCTATGTCAATCCCAACACAGCAAGTTGAGACAGGAGAAGGTGAAAAATGGAAAATTATTCTTAAGAAACATCTGAAATTCTCACCAGCATATATTGATAAAGCATTTTCCATACAAGCCTTTAATATCTGTTTTCCCTCTCAATGCAAAAGGTGGGTAACATAGAAGAATTTGGATGCAAATTTGCAGAGTTCATACCTGTGCTTGAAATGAGTAGGATGTACCTCAAGCTGATTAGCTTTCTGGAAAACTGCTGGGAGGAAGAGGAAGGATGTTACTGTGATGCAGAGAGGAACACACAGCACACACACAGGTGTTCAGGCAAAGAAGAAAAAAACTCTCCAGTTTATTGCTGCCCTCGTATCTCTCAGTTTCTGGACAGTGATCAGAGGTTGGACAGAGCAGTTCCCACCTCTCCATCCCCACTGGGCACTGGAGAAGTCCATCAGGTGAGATCTTTTACAAAGGAATGCAAACATGATCCTGGTTTATCCTACAATTCATGAGAACTGACTCCACTATACTAAAACAAACCAGAAGGCTGATTGTCAGGGACAGCAGAAAGCAAAAGAAGAAAACACACTGGATTTAGTTTGTACAGCTAAACTCATGAAGGGATGCTATGCAAGGACCTTGGATGTTGTAGTGGTCAGTAATTGGGAAACAGTCTGGGGAGAGCTGGGCTGGGTGGGGACTACTGAAACAGGGAACCTGTCTGCTACCCCCAGCCCAGATAAAGACTGTGCTTCTCCTGGGTTTCTGTTGAGGTTGTCATTTGTGTCATTTTGGGGCTCAGGAGGTGTCTGTGAGAAGCAGGTGGCAGAGCCTTGGGGTGGCACTGGCTGGTTGGAGTCTCTGCACCCTGGGCTCTGGCACTGCTCCCAGCCTGTGTGCTGCTGCCCCTCTGCCAGGCTCCTCCTGCACCCCTGCAGCCAGACTGCCCAAAGCAGAGCAGCAGTGCAGCCACTGCCATTCTGCAGAGGCCTCAAATGTGTTTCTGCCTCTTAACAAGGCTGTTGTGGGGAGCATTCCATTCATTTACTGTGCTGGCAGGTGAACGAAGGTACAGGGAAGTTTCCATCACCAAAGTTACAGTGAACTCATGACAGAGTCAAGGACAAGTCTACAGGAGTTACAACTCTTCAGAATGCTAGTGAACTAATTAATTATTAGCTGGCTTATCTCTACTATTGCCAATAAAGCTGAGATGGATTATTCCATTGACTTTTTCCTAGCTGTGCCAAATTATCCCAATAGTTGCCGATAGCACTTATATCCTGATTTAATTTCACAGCAGAGGAAAAACACTGATAAAGGAATGGTTGTATCTGTGTCTATTAGCAGCTGTTGTGTCTCCTGCAAGGCAGTTGGTGATGCCTACAATAAACTGCTTCCATTAGGCTTTTGAAAGAGCTGCCAGGTGTCATAAAATTCCTGCCTACGTTTCTAGTCCAAGATCAGCCTTCCTATCAAGTCTGCTGCACAATCTCTTTCTGGGTGATTGGCATTTTTTCACAGGGTTCTTCAGTTGTGAGCTTTTATGTGGGTTTTTTTTTTTTTTTTTCCCCTTTGGCTAGATTTAAAAAGGCTGGGCCAATGGGCAGAGCTGCCACTAACCTTAGAGGGAAGAGGATATGATCAGGAAGGCAAATCCTCTGCTTTTTTCCTGTAGCCATTGTAGTTGTGCCTTTAAAACATGTTTATGCAGAACATGGAACTTAGATTTTTTTTCTGGACTGGTTGTTTTTATGTGTTTTTCAAACTTAGAAATAAATAAATATATATATATGTATGTATGTTTGTATAAAGGGTTTTTTCCCAGATTCTCATGAATCATGTATATTTTAATGAAAAAGAAACAAACAAGTGCAGAAATCCTGTTTGTTTTTCAAACCCAGACTGGAAAATCTAGAAAGAAACAACATCTCATCAAAAAGCTGTGATGAAAAATATTTGTAAAGGCAAATGTTTTGAATAACCTTCACATTACATGTGTAACAACTAAATGGGATTTTTTTCAGTGTTTGTGGCCTCCTCTTGTTCTGTTTGCAAGAATGCCCCCTGAAACGAGGGGCTGATGGTTCTTTTGAGTTTATTTCAGCACACGTTAATATTGTATGGTTTAAAATTAAATCTGCTTCTTCATTTGAAATTAAGCTATATATTCCCCAAAAGCCAGAAACTATTTAGCTTAAGGAAATAATTAGTTATTTGTTTGATGTTATTGTATGGAACCTTTTTTCCCTAAGACATTGAACCCTATTTTCAGTATCCCCAAAAGGAATTTGTATAACAAATTATTTCCATGCTCCAATAACAATAGTTTGGAGATGGAAATATTTTTTGATGGCATTGTAGACTCTAATTGCTGGGTAGAATAAAAGGTTTCAAGCTTTCATATCAATATTGAATGATTATTTTTTTAATTGCTTAAAGTCTTCATATCTGAGCTGGAGAAAACTGAGCTGCAGAGTGTAGTGTAAGTCTTTGGAAGATGTGTCACAGGAAAGAAAAGTGTGGATTAGTATCTGTGAGATTGTAAGGAATAACTTTATACTAGACAGGAATAGAATTGCTGCTCCTACCACTTCAGTCAGTCTCCCTTTTTTGGACAGACATGTAGTGAATGAGATTTACATCTACAAAATCAGGAATGGGATAGCTGCTTCTCCCTACTCAGGTGAATCTTTCCTGGCATGCAGCTCAGCATTTGCAGAGCCAGGAGCTCATCCCCTCCTCTCAGGCAGCCCCGAGGTCTGAGTGCTTTCTCTGAAAACCTCTAAAAGAAACAGGAATCCACCATTAGCTTTAGAATGGTTTGGCTCAGGTTCCAAAGCATGAACAGTGGAGATCTGGGTTCTGTCTCAACTTGTCTAACCTTGAGCAAACCTGTTTGAGAGCTGCAGCTCTAGCTGAGTGTGCAGTGCTGGAGGATGTATCCAAGGAAAGCTGCTCTGTTCACACCTGTAGAGAGTGCCTGCTGAGCTGCCTTCCACACCTGGGCATTCAGCTGGCCTGCAGAACAGTGGGGCCATCATTCCTGCTCCTTCCTGCTTTCTTTGAAGAAGCTACTGCTTGGAAAAAAGAGACCTTGTGTAACTATAGCTGTAGATTTTTCATCAAATTTCATAGATTTGTCATGCAGCTGGCTCAGAAGGCAAATCAGCCCCTGTCTGGGTACTGCAGTGCCAAGAAGGGGCTTGGAGGGGCTGAGCCCATCCTAGCCAAGGATGGCATGATCTGAATCTCTTATACTCCCACAGTATTTTAAAATATATCAAATGCCCTAAATCTCATGCAGTTTTCATGACAATCATCAATTCTGATTATTGTGGTTACTTTTCCTGTCTGTACCCTTTTTATTTGCTGTGGAAAAGGGCTCCTGAGGCATCTGCTAAAAAGGGATGCACCCATTGATAGCTGAATGAGCACTAAGGCAGTTTGAGTCAGGCTGAGTAACCAGCCAGGCTCCTTTTCTAAAACCTTTAACATTATCATTTCAGACAAGCACGAGACCATGACACCATGGCTGTGGACAGCCCCCTGCATTAGGAAGCTGCACACAGCTCCCAGCCCAAGAACCTGAGCCTCTCCCTGCTGAGAGCAGTCTGTAATGGCTGAGTGTAAGGAAGATCTTTCAAGGTTCTTTCTTTTTTTGAAACCAGAGGTGAAACTGTGCTCTGGACGTAAGCAGCAGTGTATAAAGTAGATTACAGAGCAAAAGCATCCTTGCAAAAATCATCTTTCTTGTCATCTCTTCATTCTTTGAATGAACCTGCAGAGGTCTGTAGGAACAAAATACATCAGTTCTAGAGCTCACCTGGTCTGGACTAGGACAGAATCAGATTTCAAATAGTTTGCATCAACTCAGAAGTTTCAGAGGCTGTACTAAATTACTTTCAAACAGCACTTGTTTTTCCCCATATGTTTGTTTTTTCTGTTAGTTTTGAAGGGTGAATCAAGGTTGTCCCTATTTCTCCAGGAGTAACCAAATGAGAAGAATCTGCAACAACCAGCAGCTCAGCACAGAGAGTTACCACAGTGAGGGCAGGTTATTTGCTGTCTGCTAACCTTATCCTGAGTGCCAGCCACAGATGCACCTCCTGAAGCATTATTAAAACAGGAGCTGAACCAAAGCTACTCCATCATAGAAAACATTTTGTACTCTCCAGCACTTTTAATTGCACAATACTGCATGCTTTGTGCCCCTCGAAGATTTGAGGTTTGAGTGTACCCAGGGACGTTTGCTTTGGGGAGATTTTTATCCCCTTGTACATTAAAGTTAAGTAAGAGAAGGTGTCTTTCTTTATGAGGTCCTGACTTGATCTTTAGAAGTTAATAGCTCCCATTAAAATTTCTCTTTCTGTTTTCCTTGTGTACTCTCCTTTTTTGTCAGAATCCATAATTATGAAACTGGAGTTAGGACATTCACCTGCATTTACAAAGAACAAAGGTGGTATTCATTCAAGTTGTTTGTGGGGTTTGCTTTCTTCCTTCTGTATTTCTTTATTAATAATCCCTCATTTTGAGTCTTTATCCCACATTTTGTACATCACTGGTTACAAATTGCTTTGCATGGGTACAGCAGATTCAAAAAAATAATTTGACACCACTACCATCACCACCTTTTTATGACTGATTGCAGTAAAAATTGATTGTTAATTCAGACCATAGAGACTTTAAGGTGGAAAATCCCAAGGAAGGAGCAGGAAATAAATACATGAGCACTGTGAGACTTAGAGACAATGTTTTTTTATTGCTTGAAATGGATCAATGGATCAGACCAGACTTCTAATCTTCCTTCAGATCTATACAAATACTGAAGCCCTAGCCAGATGTTACTTTTCCTGCTTCAAATACCACCTCACATGCTAAAACTCCTCAGCCGAATGTGTCTCCTTAACATTAGGCATAGTTTCAGGATCGTGCCTCAGTAAAAAGTTTTTTTAAAAATCTACTTTTTGCCTGGTTCTTGGTGAGTGGAAAGGGAAGAGGAGGCACAAGTGAGCTGCTGCTGCTGCTCCTCATGCTGCTGTTCTCCTGTCTAGCACAATAGGTGTCTCACAGCCCAGGCCAGAGAGAATAAAGGGGAGAAAACTGGCTGCAGGGGAGAATAGGCTTTGCATGATTCCAGGGCAGTGCAGTTGCAGAAGAGAATAAAGGAAGAAAACTGGCTGCAGGGGAGAACAGGCTTTGCATAACTCCAGGCCAGTGCAGTTGCAGTGCTTCTGCCAGACCTTCTCATCCCTGCAGTGTCCTCCATCCTCCTCTGGCTAAGGACTTTAGGAACAAGCTCTCCTGCCCCAGTAGCACCACATGCAGGCTCATGTGGCAAGGCTGCATGTTTGCTCATTGCAAATGTCAACAAACAAGGAATGTCTGCTCATTAATCCTCTTTCCTTCACACACACCTTTTCTTCACCCCACTGCTGGAGCCACTCTGACTCCATCAGCAAGTGGCAAAAGGCACAAGGGGGGAGTTGTGTGCCCAAATTCCACTTCAAGCTCCATGCTAAGGGTCACTTTCACAACACCACTTTCACAACTTGTGTGTTGAGAAGTGTGAATGTTTTTATTGTCAGGATTCCTCTATAGAAGTTTTTTCCCCATTCTACATTGAAGGGAAGTAAGAATTTCATATTCAAAAGAGCCAAACCCACAGCCCATGGGTTGGGCTGCTGGACCTATGGAGGCAGACAAAGCAAACAGTGAACAGAAATGCTGAACACTGGTTTTTTTAAACTGATTGTTTACATCCAGTACAATCTTCTGTATGAATTTCAAGTTGCTGGACTTACATGAGATTTAACATGATAGATTTATAAATTTGTATTTAATTTTTAATTCCAAATTGCTATTGACATTTTTTATTTGGTTGTAAGTTCATAACTATTCTATGGGTTAAATCTAGTAAACACAGAATGGATGCAGCTTTGCTACAAGAAAACATATAATCCAGCACAATGACCATGGAATAGAATGGGTAAATTGGGTTCTTCTGGTGGTGGGCCAGGAGAAACCAAAGTTTTGGGGTTTTTTGAATCCCATTTGCTCTTCTCCCCAAGTGCTGCTTGGAGAAAGACATGAAGGACATAGGTGCCATAAGGTAACTCAGTGGCATGCTGTCAGGGTTCTTTCCTTCAGTTACAGATGCAGCATTTATTTTGCTTTGTGTAAGAGGTATGTGTGAAAGAAACTGCCTGCAAAAAGTCAGGGTCAAGTACAAATTGTAGGAGAGGCAGGGAAATTTGACTGTCAGATTGTAGTTTTGTGTTGAATAATTTTCAAATGCTACTTAAATACAGCTCTATTACCTGGTGCTTTCTAGCTCATGCTTCTGTGAAAAAATTCCTGTGACACTTTGCTCTGCAAATGCAGAGTTTCAAAAGCTCTTAGTGAAACTACAAATGCATTTCTGCATTAAAGAATATTTTCTAACCTGTATGCCTTTCATATTTCTCAACAATAAAAGATTTGGCTAGGGAAAAAATGTTCAAAGATGTGGACATGGGACATTGTTTATTGCATTACATATAATTTGAGTTCTTCTATTTGTTTGTTACAGATGACAAACATGCTTATTAGTGTACTTTGGACATATCTATTCCTGAGTTAACATGGTTTAACTACTTCTAATATGCTCTCTTTTTTGCATAACCATTTTTGTGTTAAGGCTGCTAAAATTTTTCTGCTGTTACTTTACTTTTATTTTCTAATTAGTTTTGCTTTTGAGGGGAAAAATAAGATTTTATGTGCAACCATGTACATGGATGCTCACAACATGTATCTATAATATATACGTATTAGCAAGAATAAACAAAATCAGCAGCTGTAATCTTTTTTTCCTTTAGTATAAAGATTCACACTTCAACCTTTGTAATAATTCATGTAACCCCTAGTCAAGAGTCTGCAGTGTAGAAATTGTAGATCCACTGCTGGTTTGACTCCTCTCTGAGGCTGTACACTGAGGAGTGGTGTTATCAGTATGTATCTTGGCAAGCAGTGATGACATGTTTGTTTTGTTTGCATTTGATAGACCTCCTGGGATTTTTCTTGCTTATATTTTATTCAAAGAGCACATGAAGACCACATATATATTGCTTTATTTGTGTGGAACAGCTGAGGGGTTTGTTATTCAAAAAGAAAAGCATTAAATTGCATTAATGATGCTGTCACAAACTAAAACATAGGGTTTCCAGAATTCTATGATGTTTCATTTATTTGTCATATAAATATGGCCTAGGGATGAAGGGAGTTTAAGAAAATGGAGGTAATTTTGTGAATCTGATTTTATAGCAGATATTTAAAGTGCCTGGAGGATCTGTGTGAGAGAGGAATGTGCAGACAGGGATCTTGGGGCACGCTTCCTTTTCCTGGTATGGAGATCAATCCCTTCAGGCTGAGCTCAGCTCAGAGCTGGGTTCTCAGACTGTCACAATGTGGCACACAGCTCTCCCCACAGCAGCTGTAAATGGGGTCCCCAGATGGTTCCCCATTCTCAATAGCCTGGGCTAAAGTACACACTGTGTCTGCTGAGGGCAGGAGTAAATCATGTTCATGTCCTTTATGAAGAGGAAAATCTGTGTGGACCTTAGGTAATCACAGACCTTCATTTTAGCATGTCTAAAATGGGAATGTGCTCCAAACTTTCCCTGAACGTCTCTCAAGCCCCGAGTTTTGACTGAGCTCTGAATTAGGAGTAAATAAGCACTCAGTTGGAGATGTGGCAATGTCTCATTATCATGTCCCACATGATAAATCCCTTTGTACCCAGGGAAAGGTATTGCTGAGCTTTATGTATTTCTAATTTTGGTCACTCATACAGCCAGGTCTTCTCTTCCCACACAACCTGTACAACCAAGAGAAAGAAATCTCTTCCTTTGTAGGAGTAACAGAAAAAAAGAAAAGAACCCAAGACAATTCCTAAGTGGGCTGAGGCCTTAAAAAATTGTATGAATATATATTTGTCAATGTGTGAGATTTAACAGCTCAGAACATAAATTAAACATAAGGAGATTAAAGGGGCAGGCAAGTGAGAGACAAAAAAAGAGATGTGCTGACCTTGCTTAACTTGGGAAAGCTAATTAATAAAGAGGAAAAACATGGTTCAGGATTCAGCATGAAGGTGAGCTTTCTTTTAGGTGATGCTTATTAACAATCTGGGACCTTACTGTAGAGAATAATGGTCTGAAGAGCTATTGTTTCTAGTAGAAGTTAGTGAATTAGAGGGTAACATGCTAGTTCAGTGACTTTGTAGAAAACCTGTGAATTATTTTGTTCTTTCAAGCAGAAAAGCTTCTCACTGGGAGGCATGGAGGGTCAACCTTTTATGTTCCAAGGTAAGAGTAAAGGGAGGTGAAATGTGGTCATTGGCACACACATGAATAAAATAAAGGATATCCCCTTTCAATTAGGTGTCCATCTGATGCAGTTGTAATGACAATTACACTTCTTTCCTATAAAGCAGGAAATGAGAAGAGAGACAAAATAAGTAGATGTTACCAGGGACATTGAAATGTGTGACAAAAGACTCGTTTGTGGAGTAATGGATACCAAGTGTGTTGTTTTACCATTAAAAACTGAATTCACATTCCAGTGAATTTTCCCAACCCTTGCCTCCTTTTATGCTGTATGCAGGTAAACCTTATTTGGAGGTAAAAACAATACTGGATTGAACATGTTTCACAAAACTGTGTCCATACTATAAAAATACTGTGCTAACAAAGCAAAGCAATTTTCCATTTAATGACTTTAAAAGCAGATTTTGTGCTAGTGCAGGTGTGCATTTCATCACAGCAGACAATCTGTAACGCACTCCTGCAAGCACAATAACAAGCCAAGTTGTTTTTAACCCAAGTCAGGTGTGAGAGGAGGGAGAGCAGTCAGAATATGGGTGATTTTTCATATAAACAGAGGAAACTGTGTAACAGGGTCTGGCATCCTGTGGCCTTTGATATTTTTACTGCTAAGCAATGCTACTACAGTGGATAGTCAAGGTCTGTGTTTCTAGAGATGAGTAACTAAAAGAAGGAGATGCTGTGAAGATTTTTTTTTTTGTTAAAAACAGACAGTCAAAGTGCACAGGTTCTATATTTTCAGTCAAAGGTTGGATTTCATACATGAATACAACTGGTTGAGGCCTTGTTTTATAGCTTTGCTCTCTGGCTGTATGTTTTCACACTTACCTGCCTGTACCATATTTGTTCACCCTTACTGTTCATGTCTCATGTTTATTTTTAACCATAGCTGAAGAATGTATTTTCTCATCTAACACCTATGCTTCCTGTTATAAATAATCCCTTGCAAAACACCTGCCAGTCATTGTTTGTGCTACTAATAAATTAGAAAGCAAGGCAGTATTGAAATGCATGGGGAAAGTGAAGTGTGTAAAACTGTTTTACATTAGTCTTTGCTGTGGAATTGCTCCAATGACTAAAACTGAGAGCCAAACGTGCAGAGGTCATTAATTGTGGTCCTCACCAGCTGCCTGGCTTGTGAAGGCAGGGTCTGGGGGGTAACTTGGGCTGTGGCCCCAGCAGGAGTGGTGGGATGGGGTGATGCTCTGCCCCAGCCTCTGCTGCCTTCTGCAGGTCTGCACCAGCTCCCAAACCACTGTGCAGAGCTGAGCTGGCTGCCAGGAGTGTACCTCCGGCATAAATGATGTTTTCTAGCTCCTGTCACTCTAAAAGAGGGTATGCCAGACTGCCTGGGTCATTCAGATGAGTCTTCTTCCTCCCAAAATGGAGCCCTTGTGCTGCTCAGGTTACTGAAAAGAAGCACGGCCTCCTGCATCAGTTGAAGATGTTTTTTCCATTTAGTATTTTAAGCTTCAATTGCTGAAGAGTTTAAAGCAGAATAATGGAGGCAGAAAAGGTACAAATCCAATGTTAAAATAAATTATTTCATTGCCACCTGTTAATTAAAGCCCAGAATAGAAAAACTATAGAGAAGTTCATGGGTGTCCCCAAATTTACATTAGTCTGGGACAAAATTTGAGCTCCATGAAGGTCTTAGGAAACTGGATTTTCCTTTAGCCCAATTTGTCCTCTGACAAGATATCAATACATAAAGTGCTTGTTTTAGAAAAAAACAAACCATTTTTTACCAGCAAAAAGTGTACCCATTCATCTCCAGTAGACTTCTGCTGTGTAGCAAGAGGGAGAAGAGATAAGGTGGTGCTGTAGTTGCCAGGCAAAACCCTTCTGAAATCTGCTAGAGGTAAAACTTCATAACTTGTTAGGAGAGCTGAAGACAGTGTTTGTTCCAATGGAATTTATCTTTACAACAGCTGGTAGGGAGAGTTTGCTGCAAGCAATCGAAACAAACTGTGCTTTTGCCCCTTGAAGCTTCAAGTGAACCTGTCAAGAAATGTAATAGATGTAATTATGGTAAGAGGAGTGATGCATTGGTTCTGGCTTGAAATTTTTCAAAATGTCACTCTCATGCACTTCTGGAAGGTGACTTTTAGCTGAGTTCTGGAAGGCAGCCTGCATGTGCAGCTTGGCCCAGCTGGAGTTTCTCTGCAGGCAGGTGGGACAGCAAGGGATGGGGAATGGCCACCCACTGCTGTGGAGGAGAGGAGACAGGGAGAGAAACTGGTCAGAGAAAATGCTGGGGGCTTCTCTTGGAGAAATTAAACCTTTGGTATTTTCTCTAGAGAAAATGCTTCGATTGTGGTGAATCGTCTGGCTTCTGTCAGCTGAAGGAGCCTCCCCATCACGTCTGGGGGTGGTCACAGTGCTTGTGTAGATGTCCTTAGGGACACTTGTGCATTTTGAATCATTCCCTGACCAGTCCCACGTGAAGGATGCAGTGGCCAAAAGGTCACAGGAGAAGTTTCTTGGGTCACTCCCCGAGCAGTGGGGTCGTATTTGGGCTGCACCAGCATCTTAAAGAAGAATTAGCAGCAGAAGAAACTGAGCTAAGTGATTCAAGAACTGCAGGACTGACCTGTTTGATTGTGTTACAGTAAGGGCAGCTGTGAAAACCTATAGTTTTAAGTAATTAGAAAGTAGCAAGGTTAGTGTATGAGACTTGAGCTGGGCAGCAAGAGAGAAGGAAAGAGAACTGAACAAAAATACGAGGTTACTTCAAGTCAGTGACTCTGTGATGCCTCAGAAAAGACACTTGAATGCATGGTCATGGATTTTTCATTCCCAGAGCTTTTTAAATATTTCAGTAGTACAAATTTTGTGCTTTGATTGGTGTCACCTCTTAATCTGGCAAAAAAGTACCAGAAATTAAACAGATGTGTAGCTGCAGGATATGTGGGTAGGGCAGCAGAGTTTTAAAGAGCATTTGAAGAGAATGCTTCTTCATTTGGGTTTGTTGTATAAAACAATGTTTAAAAATTTCCCACTTAAATCCTTATACTAAATATGTAGCCAAAGACAAGCAGTTAAAGTAGTGCATTGTTTGCAATAGCTAGGTCATTTACTCTGGGGGACTTTTCATAGCAATTTCTTCAGGAACCTGAAAGCAGAGAAGTGCTATAAGGTGCTATAAAACTTTGCATCATAATTTCAGCACACTGGACACAACCACAGCATTACTAGTCCAGTGTATTTTTAGTGTGTCCATTGTGGCTGCCTCTCCCCCTTGCTGTTTTTGGAGGAACAGTCTGCTGATGAGGAAGAAGCTGTAAATGTAAATGATAAAGACATGAACTGGCTTGCACTGAGGACCCCTGTGGTCACTGTACTGACAACAGAGCCTGAGTGAGAGTGCCAGGAACCAGAAGCAGTATGGCCAGCTGGGACTCAGCTCACTGCCAGCTACAGACAGCAGGACAATGGCAATGAATCATTGCTTCAAGTGTCCTTTGCTATTAAAGTTTACAAGCAAATAAATACAAATGCAATAAATAAAAGCAATATAAGCTAAAGCCTCCCTAAAACCTCCTAACTAAATAGTTAGAATTTTCTAGATGACCTGCATGTGATAAAAATAACCATTAGGCCCTTTCAAAGCAGTATTAGCTTCAATGACCATAAGTACTTAGAAACTTAATATTTGGTCATCATTAAAAAGAAAAGCTAGGATATGTACAGCCATTAGTTATAATATGATATTTAGGCATCAGTTGTTTTTAGTGTAAATCCGCATTTAAAATTGGGTTTTTTTATGAGAAGTTGCCTAGTAAATTCTAGGGCTGTATCTTCCTGTGGTTCAGTGGTTAGGGAGCAGTTCAGTCGACCAGATAAACATGTACTTTAAGAGACTTTAAGGACTTGTGTAAAAGCTGCCAAGTCAGCCCAGAGCTGTGTCCCAGGAGATGTCTTTTCATTAGATTTAAAGACCAGAAGATCATGTTTGGGTGTGACATGCTATAAAGTGAGCCCCCAGTTGTGTGCATTTCCTCTACTGCTGGGGCTGAGCCAGTGACAGCTGAGGGGTGTCATGCTGCACACAGTTTTACTTTCCTCTTTCAAACTCATGTGCAGACAGCCATTGCTTAGACCTTTAGTGGTATCAGATTTGTTTATTTCTTGGCAATAATTTCCTCCAAAAGTGAATGAGATTTTCCACAGCTCCAACTTTAGGTAAACATTCAAGTGACTTTAGTAGAAATGTGAGTAAAAGCTCAGCAGAAGCCTTAGGATTTACCTTATGGGAGATCATTATGGGCCATAAACTTCCTATTCCTGGGACTAAAGCACTCTGCCATACATCACCATTTTGCTGGATGTGATGTTTAGATAATATACTTTGGAATTCACCATGGAAACCACAGACATAGTGCATGTGGTTTGGGTTAAGACCATTCTGTAATTCATGATTGGTGATGTAGATTAATATAATTTAAGCATGTATGGCGTGTTCTGCAGAGGTTCCAAAAGCCATTTTAGGCTTGGTATCTCCTTAAGAAATATGGATTATAAATCTTACAAGGTAGAGTGGAGAAAATTGTGGTATGTCCTTCTGCTTCCTTTTTCTAAATTGTATTGAAGGAGCCATACAATTTATGTCTGGATAAAACCTGAAATCCTCAACCCACAGACTGATGAATGCCAGGACAGTGCTTTAGGAAATGCTGGCAACCTGCTTGTCTTATGTTCATGTCCTTGATATCTAGAGCTGCTCAGTGCCAGAGATTTCAAATGCAGTTCAATGACATCTCTAGTTTTACCTGCTTTGCTCTTCATATTAAAATATCATGGAACAACTGGAACATTAACCATTTTAGGTTTCCACTAGCTGAAAAATTCAAGTTGCCATGTTTGAATTTGGTCAAGGTTAGAAAATCCATCCTAGTTTTCACAGAAGCTCTTAGAGCCTTCTGCAGTGGCAGTAGTTGCATCATGCAGATAACCAACTCCAGCAGCTGACAGAAATGCAATGTGCTGTTGAGCCTCACAGGTTTTGGGTATGAAGATTTATCTTCAACTCTTACACAGTAACCATGCTGTTCTGTGCTGAGGGCAAACACCTCTCTAAGGAGAGACCACCAAGCTCAGCTGCAATATTTCAGCTGGGGCTGCTTCAAGTGGTGCTACAGTCCAGTGGACATTGTTAAATAAGCAAGAAAAATAAAGTGTTCAAAAAAATGCCTTGTTAGTATAGAGACTTATGGAATGCCAAAATAATCCTGTTCCTGCTATTGATGGAATTCTCTCAACTCTTTTGCATCTATAAAATGAGTGTAAGCAGACCTGGGGAGGCAGACACATCCTTTGATGAAGTGGTGCATGCCCTGAGGGCATCTCATGTATAAGGTAGAAAGCAACCCCATCACCCATCTTCAGGGCCATAATCCTAAATATACTCTACTTTCTGAAAGCTGTTTTGTATTTATGAGTTCCCACATTAATACTATGGGTTTTCTGTGTGTACTTTCCCAACATTCATCTCTGATAGGTTGGTGAGAGGGAACAATAGAGGCAGATCACCAGGGCCACCTCTTTATCTGAATGTCCATTCCATTTCATGCAGCTGCTAAGAACAGATTGCTATCCATGGAAATAGGAAACTTTTCCCTCCTTTCACAAGGTTGTGGTCGAAGTGTGGTGACTACTACTGTTTTTCGTGTATTTTAAAGGCACAGTACAAAGAAAAGGCTCCAAATCCTAATTACAAAGGCACACGAGACAAAGGACAAGATGCTTTACACTGGCTGAAAGTCATTGCTGCTTTTTAGGAGTTCCTCTGTAGGAAATCTTGGTGATTCCAGTAGATGGCATGCACTCTTCAAAGCTGGCTGTGTGTGATCACCAGCACTGCTCCAAGGAGTACACAGAGCTCTCCTTTTAAACTGCAGCCCAAGTGATTCTGTTATGCTACACGGGATTTCTATAATCTCTTGAACACACTACAGGGAGTTAGCATGTCTTCAAAACTGACTTTCTTCACTTTTTCAGGGCCCAGCCCAGGTAATTTTTGTTGAGATGATTTTCAAGGAACGTGAGCATTTTGGCTCAAAGCAATTTTGTTGGAGCAATAGTTGTGATGAAAGCAATCTGAATGTCTGGCTATAATAAAAGTGTAGTGGCATTAAAAGAGAATCAGGCATTCTAGGTAAGAAAAGCTAAAAAATAAAAGAAAAAAGAGAAAAGGATGGCAAGTAGTTTCTTGAATAAGATGCATTTTAAGCTAAATATGGTGAGAGAAAAAACTTAAAATGTCTTTTTTTTCCTTTTTCACCCTGTGAGGTAATATTGTACTGGTGAACAAATACAATCTGTTTATAATGTTATGCTGTGAGATTTCTGCACTTTTGTAGAGGTTTCTGGCACTCAGAGATTGCTGTAGTAAATTACTAGCTTTATAGTTGTAAGTCAGATTTTGGAGAACAGCTGAGAAAGACCATTATCTGTACTCAGAGAATTATTATCCATTAGGGTATGTAGGAGCAAATTGGGACTTTGAGTTTTCATATCCTAATTCAAATTATGCCATTTTCTGCATAGAAGCTCAACTGTTTTCTTGTAGGCTTCTTAGCAGTTGCTCTTTGTGCAGTTTCTGACTCTATCCACAACAGTTTCTGGAAGAGACCTGTTCCCCACAGGAAGCACTGAGGAATGTTTTCACACAGAATTAGTGCTGGATGCACTGTTACTCGTTGGCTCATTGACAAACATCACATGTAAATGAATGCATTTTTTGGTGTGGTTTTGGTTGCTTTTTTTTATCTGAAGTCTTGTCAAACTTGTATCTTCCTGTGCACTTTGCAGGGTTTAAATGCAAATATTGAAATTGAAAGGTCAGCTATCTAAAACTTCTGCCACTGGCTGTTGGAGAGTAGCTCTGGTGGTTGGGTTTTTAATCTTGATTTTTCTAGTCTGCTGATTGAATGTGCATAGCAAACCTAGCACTATTCAGCCACTTTTCAGAAAACATAAAAACTTCCAGTACTTTGAGAAGTAATTTGTTGGATGTGTAGCTCCTAAAGCATATTGGAAAAGAAATACAAAGCTTTGGTATAAGAGGGAACTTTTGTTTGCAGGTTAAACCTGCAGGTGACCTGTGGTCACTGTTCTCAGCTGGAAGATACTTTGGAACTGTTCTGAAACCACTTGGAATTTTACAGCACAGCATGAGTGACACTCCTGAGGTATTAGATGGGTTGATGGGCATTTTTGTGCTTCTATGGAAACTACAGGGAATTTTCAAAGTAAATACAAGAACAACAGTCATGATGGGATGGGCATGGAGGATTTTCCTAATTTTTAGATGTTTTTTTTTTCTCATTGATACATATCATACTTTTAAAATAAACAGTTAATACACAGATTTGGTGAGAAAATAAACTAAGCAATCGAGATTGCATCCTTTTATCTCTAATGGTGTCTAGATGAATGGTAACAAATGTTTTCAGATTTAATTAAGACTTGCTGAGTTGTAGAGTTCTGATGCATTAATTCAGCCGTGGTGGGGGGAGTTCATGGCCTCTGGAAACTTGTTCTGTGTGAGTGATGTGGTCAAAAATCACTGGTGTAGCCCCCTGCAGTCACAAACCTGTGACAATTTACTTCAAGAAAAAAGGT
This sequence comes from Sitta europaea, assembly GCA_013400255.1. Lineage (NCBI taxonomy): Eukaryota > Metazoa > Chordata > Aves > Passeriformes > Sittidae > Sitta > Sitta europaea. Next base: position 150,418 of record VXBS01004953.1, on the reverse strand, counting down.
GTTTCAAGAGCTATTTCTCAAGAAATAAATTCATAGGAGAAATGCATTTTGTTTCCCCTTGTCAAGACAAATTAATTCTTACTGTCTATCTCAATCAGAGCTCCTTGATCAGTCTCTCTTTCTGTGGACTATTCTGAATTATAAAAAACCTCACTCTTCTACTTTTTGTCCCTAGTCAGCATGTCTAGGAGCTTCTACATTTCTGGTCTTCTCAAGTTCTCACTGGCTTAATCTTTGCACAGTGCCCTTGAAAACTATGCTAATCCCCAGTAATTTCAAAGCCTTTTTCTTTGTGCTGCCTGGCACACCCTGAGTAGAAGCAAATGCAAGGTCATGATTTTACTTGTTTCAGAGTTTCTGAGGGTGTAAGGAAATAACTTTTTGCACAAAGCACACTGTTATTGTATAATTTGCCATGATAATAAATAATATGATTCATCCTGATTCTTCATCTCAGCCTCAGTACACAATTTTTGGGTAATGAAGCATGCACAGTCCCAGGTTTCTATATTGCTATAAAGCCCTATCAGCGAATTGGCAGATATTCCACATGTGTATAAATAAATTATCATCTTTGTGGTAGGTATTACACAGTCTGGTCTAAACCACACTTTCTTGCTTTAGCCTCTGAATGATGCATACAATAGCATCCCTGGAGATAGAAATGCATTTCATTTATTCCAAACAAGAAACAAACTGGTAGCCCTTCTTGCATATAGAACTGATCCCTGTAAAGTCTGAAATACAGAGTAAATCTGAACCTTGCCAAGGACCATGGAAGCCTACAAGGACACTTGTCTGTGTGAGGGATGAATGATGTTGTTATAAATGCATATTTTGGTGCTGGCTTTTCACAAATGTTGGAATGAATGTTATAAATAGGATGTTTATTTCTGTAGTTTTTAGTGTGTTTTAACTGCCTGAATAGATGTATGAGGTTTTTCCTTTGCTGTAGTCTGGAATTTAGGTGCAGTGTGTTCCAGCTGCCTGAATAGATAACTTCCCAAAGAGGCCCCAGTGACTCTCAGCATTCACCACTTGTGAAAAAAAGCCCCAAGCCCAAATCAAAAGATGATAAGAACTGAAAAAAGTGGGATTGCACTTGATGGACCCAAGGAGTGACCATGCAGAGCAGTTCCTGGAGAAGTGAATGTGCATAAATCCCTGCATGAAGAGCAGGATAACAGGGGGGGGTTCCAAGACACCGGGGTGCTCTTGGCAGCTGTATTTCTTTGCTTTATCTGTCTCTTATTGTCTTTATTAAACTTTATTGTATTTTTTAAACTTTACCAGGAAAGTGAACTTTGTTTTTCACAACTTCCTTAGCTTTGTTCTTAGAAACCATAGCTTAATCTTTTTCCATCAGGCTTGGTGGTGTCACTTCAGTCAGAATCAGTTACCTCCTACAGCCCAGTACACACTCTCTTGGGTTCCAGTCACTTTGGGTGGGATGAGGCAGGAGGTGCCTGCTCTGCAGGGTCCCCAAGGCTGCTCTGCCCCGTGGAAGGACACCTGGAAAGCTTCCATGGCTCCCCAGCCCCCACACACATCTCCCCTTTTCAACTTTCTGCAGACATTTCTCTCTCATCGTTTCTAACACCTAGGTTTTGTCCTGGTTGCTTTATCCTACCTACCTGACACTGCCAAGGAGTTTCTAGGTATGGAGGTGCATGCATGTCTGTATAAAATACACTTGCCTTCTTTCTAACAAAATCCATGTGAGTCAGTGTTGTCTGTGGGTTTCATGTTGGGTTCCATGAAAAGTGAACTTTAGTTCACCATCTCTCCATAGAGACTAATATTCTTTTCCACACAACATGCTATGAAATGCTCCATGAAATCTAAGCTGCAAGTCAATCAGAAAAACTGAGCACAGGCAAAGGCATTATCCATGCATTGTGGTCTGTCTAAAGAGATTATTGGAAGCCATGTATGTGGCCATACACGGGGTGCATGGTTATGAATAGAAAAGAATTCCTGCCTGGCAGATCCATCATCTTCACTGCTCTTATTATTCAGATGTATTGCTGCAGCCCAGTTAATAAATAAGTCAATACATTAGTCAGTCAGACATAAAGAAACCTTATGAGGGGAAAAATGTCTCTCTTCCACAGTGAAATATATTTATTAAAAGATCTGGATAGATATGGAAAAAAGGATCACACACTTGTAAAAAAATGGTGTGATGTTATACATCATTTTCCTTTGCTCCTGCTCTCAAGTGGCCTATAGACAACCCTCTCTCTACAGGACAATTAAGCTTCCTGAGCCAGATTTAAAAGCTGGAGAAACTGTTAAAGGAAGCATTTAATGAGTAGAAATCTCATGATGATTCTAATAGGGTTTTAAAAGCGCAAACAAATGTAACATAAATTTAAAGATTGCAAACTCAGATCATGAAGAGTTGTTTTCTTAAATGATCTAATGGAACAATACTTTAAAAAATCAGAAGAAAGAGATGTAACTTGTAATTAGTCAGAGTAAGAAGTCAGGTCACACAGACCACTGTTCTCAGGTTCAGTAAGGATGCTGCTGGTCAGCTATTTGAATATATAACTGGAGCATCATAGAAGCATTTAGGTTGGAAAAGGCCTTTAAGATCATTGAATCCAACTGTTAAACCTTCATTGCCAACTCTTCCACCAAATCTTGTGCCTAAGTACCACATTTACACTAACTCCAGGGGTGGTGACTCAACCAATTCCCTGGCAGCCTGTGCCAATGCTTTTTGGTGAGGAAAGTTTTCCAAAATTTTAATCCAAACCTCCACTGGTGCAACTTGAGGCCATTTTAATTGTTTTGTCTGTAGTTGCTTGGGAGAAGAGACCAAAGGCTGAGCCTTCTTTCATGCTCTTCTGGGCAGTGACAAGGTCACCCCGAGCCTCCTTTTCTACACACTAAACAAATCTAGCTCCCTCAGCCTCCCCTCTCTCAGGACTTGTGCTCCAGACCCTTCACCAGATCCGCTGCCCTTCCCTGGACAGATTCCAGCACCTCAGTGTCTTTCTTGTAGTGAGAGGCCTGAAACTGAGGTGAGGTGTGTCCTCACCTGTGCAGAGTGCAGGGCAATCCCTGCCCTGCTCCTGCTGGCCACGCTATTGCTGACCCAGGCCAGGCTGCCACTGGCCTGCTTGGCCACCTGGGCACTGCTGCCTCAAGTTCACTGTTGTCCCTGAACATGAACCTTCTGATGTGTTTTGGTATAATGGAGTCAGTTCTCAGGAATTGTAAGATAAACCAGGATCATGTTTGCATTCCTTTGTAAAAGATCTCACCTGATGGACTTCTCCAGTGCCCAGTGGGGATGGAGAGGTGGGAACTTCTCTGTCCAACCTCTGTCACTGTCCAGACACTGAGAGATACGAGGGCAGCAATAAACTGGAGAGTTCTTTTCTTCTTCTCTGCCTGAACCCTGCTCTGTGTTGCTGTGTTCCCTCTGTGCATCACAGTGACAGCTCTCCAGCACTCCCTGGTCCTTTCCTGCTGGGCAATTTTCCAGCCACTTTCCCCAGCCTGTGGTCCTGTCTGAGGTCCTGATCCAAGGGCAGGACCCAGCTCTGAGCTTGTTGAACCTCGTGGAGCTGGTCTGGCCCATTGCCCCCTCTGCAGAGCAGCACTCCCCCCCAGCCTGTGTCATCTGTGCCCTGGCTGGGGGAGCACTCACCAGGCACTGACAGACACGGGACAGGACTTGCCCCAGCCTGGGGAGCAGCACTGCTGATTGTCCCTCAGCTGGGGCCAGTCACCACCATCTCTGGGCCAGCCAGGTTTAAACCAGCAAACACTGCACCTGTTCAATGAGAGCCAGCTTCTCCAGGAGGATGCTGTGGGGAATGGTGCCAAAGATTTCTCTTAATTTCATGTACATGTCATCCACAGCCTTTCTTCCACCCACTAAGTGGGTCCTTGTCATGAAGGAGATCAGGCTGGTCCAGCAGGACCTGCCTTTCATCAGACCATGCTGGCTGGGCCTGATCCCCTGGTTGTTAAGATATGCTTGTGATTATACTCCCTCATATGATTATATTAAACTCATGGAATGTACAGTGAATCCTAATTCAGAGGAAACAACATGCCTAAAAATTGCTGTATGGAGAAAAGTTCTTTTTTCTGCCACAAAAAGGCCAGTCATACTTCAGGGTGTTGCTAGTCATACCAGTCCCTAGGCCAAATCAGGCTCCATAGTAAATCTCCACTCAGAATTCATTAATGTCTCACAAATAAGAAGAAAAAGCCTACATAATGCAGTTAAAATTCAATAGAAGGGCTTAGTGGCAGCAAGCAGCTTAAAATCCTTGCTAATGCAGACTCTTACAGACTGAAGCTGATGTTGCTCTTGTTTGTAGGAGTTTTGTTTTGTAGGAGTTTGGTTTTGCATTTTTATTAATTTTGTTCAGAAGGCCTGACCAGATTATTTACTGATATATGATGTCACATTTAACAACTGAACATTAGATAGCAGGTGTGATGCAAAAGCTAATGTGTGTTTTCCACAATAAGAATATTTCAGCTGTTTCACCTGCATGGCCTGTCTCTATTTTGGCTCTACATGCTGAGCTTTACCAATTCCAGTGTGGTTTGAAAAATACAATGTAAGAAATGAAATCCCCAAACTACATCACACAGCATGGCACTGTGGAACAATACAGCCCCAGACTGTTCCCCCAAAGAAGCTCAGCAGCTCTTGCCATGATGTAATTAATTTAAGCAGCAGAAAACACTCTTTGAACTCAAACTAGAAGTTTCTTGGTGAGCTCATGCTTGAGCCCTAATTTCAAAAGAGTTGTGGCAAACACTTTGGACTCCTTCCATCCAGCTAAGTCAAATCCCTTTTGTTCTGGTGGTGTTCCAGAAGTTTTCCTGGTCACTCATCTTTTGTCTAGCAAGCAGAGCACACCCTTTCCTACATATGAGACAGGAGTAAACTGATCATGGGGTGGAGCAGATTTCCTCTCCCTGTCATGAACACAGCATGTAATCCTTAATAATCTATGTTATACTGTCTCTCCAGGAAAAGGGGGAGAGATACAACCCTGATCCAAGATTTGCTGCTAGCAAATGTTCTTCAGGGCATATTAAGCTCTCATTTACTCCCATGCAGTCCCACTGATTGCTAGGAGGAGCTCTGTCAGTGAGGAATCATGAAGGTTGCTGTCCACCAAACTTCATCACATCATTTTTGCTGTGGCTTTTCAGCTCCAACTACATTTGAACCACTTGTCTCAGTACTATGGAATTGGCAAGATGAGATTTGCAGTCCATTCACTTCTTATTCTGAGGTGAAAAAAGCTGATTCGACTTTCTATGCCTCCTCTTTTTTTCTTCTTTCCTAAAGTAGAACAGTCATTCTAGGAACAATTGTATTTTTGTAGCTGCTGTTTATTCATTGCTTCAGAAGTGACCAGTGCTTGGTTTAACAACAAATATGTAGCTCAAGAGTCCTTAAACCCTGATTTTAAGCCTGTCTGTCCAAGGTCCTGTTCTCAAGAACTGCTCTTGCTATCTTGGTTGAAGTAATGGCTGCAAAACAAAGCAGATTTTATACTGAGAATACCTGCTTGATTAACTGACAGAGCTGAAATACCTTGAACAGAATAAACACGGTCTCTGTTAATTTACCTTGTCCCCAGCATCTGTTTTCACTAGCCTTGCTATGGTCTTTGCCTACATTTTTCATTTTAACAAATGATTATTTTTCCCCTCTAGTCTGTAATCCAGGTTTATGCCAAGATGGGAGAGTTTGGGAGATGGAGAGTTCTTTCCCTGTAACTGGCTGAAAAGAAAAGGGCATTGTCACTCAAGCACTGTGTAAATCATTAAACCTTAACTTTTGTGAGGGAAGGAGTTACATTTGGTAGCAAAGGGACAGCAAACAGCCCTTCCCTTTTAATTCTAGAAGCTTCAGTGTGAATACAAGAAAGAAGAAGTTGAAGAGATACAGAGAGCAGACTATCCCAGAGGGAACTGGGAGAAAACCGAAGGAAAATGCTTTAGGAAGAAATAGGAACAAAAGTTCTGGGGACTTTAGTGCTTCAATAAATGATTTTCTTGCATTTTGGCACATTATGTGAAGCAGCCAGCAAGAGAAGCAGACTACAGCCTAAAAAGTGCATATAAATAGATTATCTCATATAGCACTGTATATCTGACATGCAAAACTATCTGTAAATGTTTAGATAATGTAAGTTCAAATATTTATGGACAGATTCTTTTTCTTGTACTTTGTGTGCATTGTGAAGATGAGGAACAGTAGCTAGCTTCTGGATTATTCAGGCAAGAGGTGGTTTCTTTGCTTAAAAGGTAAAATTGGAGCTTAATTCTGATATTAGGTTCTGTTAATACTTATGTATCACCTTGTCAGGGGAAAGCATATTAAAAATCAGTGAAAATATAGACTGTGTTGATTTGGGGACAATTCTATAATAAGGTGAATAAAAACAAAATCTCCTGGGCTCAAAGGAGTTTCTCTCTTTTCTAGGGAAAGGTGCTGCCTCAAAAGGCAGTAGGGGAGGTGACAGAGCTAAGCAGAACATCCTGCTAAATTATTCAAAAGCTACAACATATGTCTAGCTTTTGGTATATCTGTTTGATATGATCTGCTGTTTCATGTGACTACTTGACTACTTATTTTCCAATATTTGGTTAATTTTTCATAAATCCTGTCAATGTTATTAAGCATCTGTAGTTAGCAGTAAATATTATTGTCTTTGAAGGTCTCAGTTCCTATGTGTTCTCTGTGGACCTGTTTTGGAGTTCAGCTGTTGGGCTGCTTGTCACAATGACATAAGAAACTAATGAGCAGAATTAATTTATGTCTTTATATTCTGGCCTCAGACTGGAGTTAGACTAAAAGATGTTTTGGCTGGATGGGTTTCAGATAAGCATTCAGAATGGGTCCTTTGTTTGAATAGCCATAGAGGCTCAGCACAATGGAACAATGATTTCTCTAAGGTAATAAATTGCACATTTGAGAGATCACAGCTACTAAAATGCATTCTTGTTTTGTGGTGCTTACCTGTGTACAGAGGTACCACTAACACTGAGATTAAATTAAGGCTGTTCAGTTGTGTAGGAGGACTTCTGGTTGTTGGTACACCTCTGGCTTTGTACTTGACTGCAGCACTGCCCATGAGCTGGGATGTAGTCAAGCTCCACTCCATCAAGCATTCCTTTTGTTTTTTCCATCAGCATGAAAATGTGAAGCAGAAGAAAGCCTTATACATGTCTAAACCCCTTGTCTGAATGCTTTACCATGGCCCTGTGGCCATGTGGGTGTGAGGAAGGCTGTGTTTGTGAGCATGCAGTGTCAGTGGGGGATGGCACAGGAGCAGAGCAGCTCCTGCAGGATCTGGATCCCAAGGGCCCACACTCTGCCCTGACATCTGTGCATCTTCCATTGCCTTCAACAGGCTCTTCTTGCACTTATCTCACCATGGGACTGCAGCTTTCACGTGCAAAAATCTGCATTCTTCTGGAGCTCAGTATCAAGATGCAAGTAGAGGCACAAAACCAGCACAAGATGTCTCCGTCCATAAGACAAAAATTAATTTCCGTGACTCTCAGATAAACAAATTTTCCTCTTCTAGTAATTTAATAGAAAATTTCTCTTGCAAAATTCAAATTTTGTCATGTGCTACACAAGAAGCTTCTCTTACCCTTCACAGAAGGTTTATATTTCACTGTTTTTCCTCCTCCTCTCCTCCCACAACATAGTCAAAAGCCTGGAATAATACTTCCTCTCTGGTCCAGTGATAAATATCTCATTGTTGAAAAGCAGTGCAACTCCTTTATGGTACCATTTTTCATCTTCTGATATTCATCTGTCATCACTTTTTGTAACATGGGTGCACAGTTGGTGTATTTACCTACTGCGTTTTTTTCTTTAAAAAGCCCATACTCATCAGAATTTCAGTCCATGCTGAAGGTTCACCTACAATCTTAAAGGGATGGAGAGTGTAAAACTTTGAAAAGTGGGAAAGGTTCCAGGAGCCCTAACTAAAATTAGCCAAAGTAAAATCAAGTACTTCTGTTTACTGATCCTTTTCAGTTCCACCCAATTATTTACTAGTGAGCAAGACTCCAAGGTTTTCTTTTGAATTTGTTTCAGCTGTCCATATTTCAGTTTCTGAGGAATACATAATTAACCTTTAGTGAATAATAGGTCAGAACAAGTTATACATTGGTGTTTGGAATGCAAGTGAAAATAGTTGTAATCCTCAGTTGCAAAGTTTGGATCCCAAGTTCCTTGGCTCTTTTCCAGCAGTGATTTCATGGCCTTGGGGCCCATGTGCATGGAAACTGCAGACACTGTCTCATCTTTCTTGTACTTCCTCGAGTTGTGCACATTATCCCCTGGCCAATCCTTCTGTAGCTCTGATACTTGCATGGAAAAGTCCTCCAGAAGTAGGCAAGCCTCACACTTGAGCTGTCAGAATGTGCACTGCTATTCTCTGTTAGTTCACTGCCAGCACCACATTGTGTTGTGACCACTGCTGCAAAATATTTTTAAAATTGCAGAAAAAAAGGTTATAACACTTGGAGGGGTTTTCCCCCTTAAAAAAAAGAAGAAGGAATATTCTGTAATGCATTTTCAAATGGGGTTATTTTTTTAACCATCAAGTGTATTCGAAAGAAATGCAATTTCAATTTGAAAGGGAATATTGTAGAAATATTTGCATCAAAATGACTGAATTCCTATTGAAGTCTAATAACTTTCTGTTGAAAAACTTTACAAAGACAACAAGCTGTACAATATAAAAGAAAGATGTTTAGAGTCATAGGGAATGGCTCACTACTGAGAACACTGAAACTATATATCTTTTGAGACCTGTTTGAGATCTGTAAATGGTCTAATGTTGTAGAGGAAGATTTTCTAAAATCTTGTCCTAATCTGACAGAGGAGCAGAACTCAAAAAGTATAATTTTCTTGATAATAAAGATTTTATTCTTTACCTATTTCTCATACTTACATAGCCTTAACTTTTAGGGGAAATGTTTGATTCGTAGTAGTGTATTTTTAGTACTTTTTTCCAATACATTTTAATATTTTGTATTTAAAAATGAAGTCTATTGCTAACAATTTATCAGCTATTGAGAAAATTAGAGGCATGACTTTTGCAGTCCTGCACTCGTGTGTGTAGCACTTTGTATTGGTTTGCAATGCCTGCTTTTGGTAGCAGGAGGGGCACAGGGGTGGCTTCTGTGAGAAGCTACTGGAAGCTTCCACCATGTCCCTGGCAGCTCCGAAGATGGATGTGCTGCTCTCCAAGGCTGGGACAACCAAGAGTGGTGCTAATGCCTCTGTGATAACAAATTTCAGAAAAAAAAAGGAAAAAACCCCCTTATTGCACAGATATAACTGTGGCCAGAGAAGAGTGGGGTGAGGACATGTGAGAAGAACAGCTCTGCTGACACCAAGCCCAGAGGAGGAGGGGAGGAGGTGCTGCAGCCACTGTGGAGATCTGAGACCCCTCTAGAGCCAGTGGTGATGACCATGGTGGGGCAGCTGTGCATCCCTGGGATGCAGAGATGCACTGCAGCCACACCAGAGGAGGAGGATGCTTGAGAGGAGGCTGCAGAGAGGAGCCCTGGTCCTGTGCTGAGGCAGCCTGTCCTTGGGGGGCTGCAGTTTCTAAGTTTCTAAGTTCTATTCCTTCATGGTGTTTTGGTTTTGGAATGCCTGCTCTCACAGTTTGAGCATAATCATTGCCAGTGTTTTTGTAACAAATGTTTGATGTTTTGGATTCTTTCTGTGGGATGGACTTTCCCTGATGTCTCTCTGGTTTGGCCAGTGTGTGTGAAGAGTTCTGTCACTCTCCCTACCAATGAGAGGGGCCTGTCCAAAAAGGTATAAAAAGGGGTCAGTTGTTTCATAAACTGGAGTCAGACCATGTTCTAAAGAGGAATTGGTGTCGTGTTGTTTCTCAGCACAGTGACAACCCCCAGTGCAACCCTTGGAGGGGCACAGGTGCCCGTGTGAGGCACTCATGCCACAGCAGTTCTGGGGAGCTGTGTGCCCCTGGGGGGCTCTCAGGGTGCAGCAGTGGGGCAGGAGTGCTGCTGGTGGGCTGGAGCCCCTGGAGGAGCTCGCAGAGCTGTCTGCTGTGGGAGGGATGCGGGGGGAAGCAGGGGCAGCTCCTGTCCCGGAGCTGCGGGAGGAGCCTCGGGTTGTCGCTGTGGGTGATGAACAAACAACACGAGACCTCGTTCATAAAAACTTCATCTGACTCTGTTTTATTGAAACAATTGCCCTCCTTATACACTTTCTAGAGCAGGCCATGTCACTGGGCAGAAGAGTGCCAGAACTCTTCATCCCACTGGCCCAGACACAGAGAAGTCCATCCCACAGAGAGGAATCCAAAACATCACTCTGTTACAACAACACTTGTGATGTCTACACCAAGCCTGTGAGAACCAGGTCTTCCTGAACCAAAACATCATGAAGAAACTGAGTCTAGGAACTCAGACACTTCAGGCCCAGGAGCCTCAGACACCATCAGGTGCTGAACTGAGCAGAGCCCCCGCTGCCCTGCACTGCTGGGGAGGAGGGAGGGGGGCAGGAAGGCATTCTTAAGGACTTACTTTACTTCTCATTATCCTGCTCTTTGCTAGTAATAAATTTCACCATATCCTCAAGCTGAGCCTGTTTTTCCCATGATGGCATTTGACAAATGATTTCTCCTGCTCTGTTCAACCCTTGAGCCCTTTGTTAAATCTCCTCTCCCCTGTCCAGCTGCAGAGGGGAGTGAGTGAGCAGCTTTGGTGGGTGCCTGGCATCCAGCCAGCATCAACCCACTACACACTCCCTCAAATATAAACCAGAGTTAGTAGAAAAACCTTTTTCCTCTAATCACTGCCAATTCAATGAAACCAAAGGTTTTCTTGAGAAATGCATAGTTTTTCTGACCAGTTTTCAGTGGCAATTGTTAAGTCTCATTACCACCAAGTTAAAAGTATTCTCTTGAACTCAGCATTCTGATTATATTAAAATAAAATCTTAATGTTGAAATTAAATGTTTTCAAAAGATTAAGCAAAATGTTATCAAATGTTGTATTTTGCAAATAAATCTTGATTTTTAAGCTATTATACTCAGTTGGAATTAAATAAGCTATTAAAATCTACATTTTCCTGATAATAAAAACTTTGTTCTTCAGCTATCTCTCCTACTTAAGTAAACAGCCATGGTCTTTGGGGAAACTGAAGCTCCATACCAGTAGTTTAGTCCATGACACATTTGGAATGATACGTCCAGTGAATTTTTTCTGATTGTATCTCTACCATTTGAGAAATAACTCCAAGAAATGCTGTGAAGGCTACTCCTTTACAAGGACTCACCACTGCCATTTCAGAGACTTCTTTGGAGCAGTAAATATGCAGTGTTTATGAAATGTGGGAGGTGGTGGAATATGCGTCAGATTCCCCAGTTATACATGATGGAAGTAATCCAGACCTTCCCTTTGGGCATCTTGTGCTCTAACTTCTACTTGATTTTCACTTTTTATTCTAGTGCCAACAATATGCCTAAGCAAGTAGAAGTCCGGATGCATGAAAGTCACTTAAATCCAGTGGAGCACAGATCCAGGAACATATGTGTGCAGTTCTGCCAGTCCCTGCACAGGAATCTGCTCCTGACTCTGACTGTGTTTGGTAAGCTACACCTGCTGCTCTGGACACTCGGGGTGCATCTGTTCCTGTGGCACCACAGCCCTGTCTGTGGCCTGCAGCTGTGCCAGCTGAGAGCAAATAGGATGCCCATGGGCACTGCTTGTGCAGTCCAGGTGAGCAGGGACTCCTGGCACAGCAGAGAGTAAATCCACACCACTGAGGTGTCTGCTTTGGAAAGGAGTGTGATGCAAACCCCAGGGCTAGGCAGGCCAGTGTCATCCAGTAGAACTGAATGCACTACACTTTTTTCTCTCAGTGATTTGGGAAAAAAAAAAAAAAAAAAGACAAAAACTCTTCAAAATTTTCTGTTATCTCTCAGTTTACACTTCACTGGTTTTAAGGTTTGTCTTCCCTCTCTGTAGCTGTAAGCCAGCACTCCATGATCTCATCCTGGATATTGCCTCTGGCTTTAGCAGCTTCCAAATACGGAACAGTTTGACATTTTATTGTGGTTCACTGGCTCTTTGCCTGTTTCTTTTTCACTGAAAGCCCAACAGCCATATGCAGCAAATTTGTAGACATACTCTTGTTATTGTTTGAAAAACCAGCTGCAACTGGTCTTGAGCTACAAATTTCATCTTCATATTTTCAGCCCGTACTGCTGAAGTATTTGCCTTCAATCATCTTTCAAAGGTGTACCTGATGCTGTTCAAGAAAAACTTTTTAAATGCACATATATTTTTCCTTGTATGAAAGAGATATTTCATAGTCACAGTTGCTTCAAATCACAACACAGGCTTTGCTATCAAGTTTTATTACACTTGGGCTTGGGATCAGGGAGAAAAGGCAACCTGGATGCAAACATAAAATACCTGTTGACAAAGATCATGGGATGAAAGTAGATGTCATAGACACAGCATTTTTTCTCCTAATCTATGCCTTAACAGTCTCAATCTTGAGCAGGAGGTTTAAGTTTTATAAATCACTTTATGCACATAAATGATGGGGGCTTTCTTTGTGACTTGAGTACATCAGCAGAAGGAGAAGGATGCAGAGCATCGAAAAAAGGAATAAGGCATGAGCCCTAAGAATCAAGCTTTCCTCAAAGATACATGCAGTATTCCACATCAGGCAGTTCCTTCCAATACCCACCTGCTCCTTTTTTTGTTCTTCTTCAAGGTGTTATCCTGGGAGCAGTGTGTGGGGGTCTTCTTCGTCTAGCCACACCCATAGACCCTGACATCATCATGCTAATAGCCTTCCCAGGAGACATACTCATGCGGATGCTGAAAATGCTGATCCTCCCTTTAATCATCTCCAGTTTAATCACAGGTAAGATCCATTAGCCATAAATGCCTTAAGATGCTTCCTACATATGCCACCTAGCTTGCTTTTTGTGATGTAGGAAGAATAAAGGTGTGATGCTGTCAGCATCTTTCGGTCGCAGTGGGTATTTCAGAGGAAATTTCTGAATAACTTGGTTGGCTTTAGTATGTATATGCTCCAGTGAATTTATTTTCAAATACATAAGCACATTCTACCATCAGAAATTTCTTAATATGCTGTTTGATCTAATTTCTGGATTGGACCTTGCAAATAGAATGGCATGATAGCAGTGAGCCTAGCCCCCCTGCAGTTTGACCAGTTTACAGAAGTCAAGGGCAAAAGATGGTAGAGACCTCCTCTGTTTTTCAATGCCTCCTCTGCAATTAGGTGGAGTTTTAAATGCTTCTCTTCAAATTATTAGCAGTAGATACTGCACACATAAGATCTGGAGGGAAAGCATCAGCAATGGGTCTCGTGGTGAGAATAGCACAGGGATGAAAGTGGGCACCCATAGGTAGTCATTAAACTTTGAAAATCATGAAGGGTTTTATCTCATAATTGAATTGGATGTTGAGTGTCAATGTATCTGCTTGTATCTTGAACACCTGCAGGACTGTCTGGGTTAGATGCTAAAGCAAGTGGGCGCCTGGGGACAAGAGCCATGGTCTACTACATGTCCACCACTATCATTGCTGCTGTGCTGGGTGTGATCCTGGTCTTAGCCATTCATCCAGGGAACCCAAAACTCAAGAAACAGCTTGGTCAAGGGAAGAAGAATGATGAAGTTTCTAGTCTGGATGCCTTCTTGGATTTGATTCGAAACTTGTTCCCTGAAAATCTGGTTCAAGCATGCTTTCAGCAGGTAAGTCATTGGTAATATTGTTTACATCTTTTACTTGTCAGGGTGGTCAGTAGAGTTAATATCATTGTTTGGGTTAATCAGAGAAATGATGATGTAAGGAGGAATACAGGTCTAAAGTCTTGAGCAAGTAAATGAAAGAACATTATTTATAGCTGCCTTGGTTTATGTCGTAGTTATTATTTAAATTCATGTTTGGGTTTTTTTACCAAGTTTATTTTAATTTTATTATTAAGTAAACTTTAATTTTCTGCATGTTTTTTATACAGTATCTATGAATGCTAGCTTGGTTGAATTTCACCTTGGCTGTAGTTACAAAGATGATAGTTCTGCAATGCCCTGTGTGGAATATTTGGATGATCATCATTCCAGCTCATTGCCAAAAATGTGCCCCAAACCCCCAACCTCTCACAACCCCTATTGCTGTGTGGGAGCCCAGATGACTCTGGCACAGATAACAGATCCAAAGGGCTGGCCCACCTACAGGTGGCTCCATCTCACCAGCTTTGGAGCGTGCTGGGAAGGAAGGATGCTGGCACGAGGTTTGCTTGCTTTGTAGAGAGATAATTTTGTCTGAAAGCTTTTCACCAGTGTCTAATCAAAAAACCTTGAGGTGTTTAAGAGGTAAAATATGCTTAAGCATATTTATTATATGTAAGCTGCTTTTCCCTCCAACTGAATTGTTTGAAAGTAATGCAGACAGGGTTTTGGGGATTTTTGGTTGTAACCAAAAAGGTTTTTTGGGGTTTTTTGCTGTAACAAGATTTGTTGCCAAACCTGTTCTTGAGTGTTCCTGTGTGAAATGGCGTGATAGAGGGTGCTGTGGTTATAGCCAAGGAAAAAAGGAAAGAGAAGAGGGGGAGGGAGAAGAGGCCATGGGAGAGTGGAAGAGTGGAGGGCGACCTAAACTGCCAAAAGGGCTTGGACTGCTTCCCTTCTTACATGGACTTCTACATAAAAACATATAATCCTTGGGGATTTAGAGAGAGAACATTCTCAATATTTCCAAATCATCACGGGAATGTCAGTCATGTGGTCAAACTGTTGGTGGCTAAATCTCACATGTCATGAGAAATGTATTTTTGCAGAATTGAGGGAGGGAAAGCAGGGTGTTTATGGATTTTCCTTCCTCTCCCTCATTTGAACTGTGTGAGAGAGGAAAATTCAATTTCTTGTCAGTTGAAAGTGGTCAAAAATCTTGACAAAAGGGCAAAAAAGGTAGAAGAAAAGAATTGAGCTACCTGTGTCAGATATTTTTTTTTTTAGTATGTTAGTGTTATTTTTTCAGTGTGTGCAATACCAAAGTTCAGGTTACTTCACTAGTTATGGATCATCGATTATTTTTAAATTTAGTTTAAAAAAAAAAAAAAAAGAGCTTTTTGACTTTCAGTGTTTGACTTTAGCAGATTCCAGACTAATTTCTAGTGAAAACCTCTGCCACAAAGCCACGTTTCATTTGGGAAGTGAGATTAGATGGAACTTCTGCTTCTGTTAGCTCTTAACTCCTCTGTAAGGAGTCAGGCTTTACTTTTCTCTCTCTTTAGGAGGAAAATTACCTGCTTTCATGGTGCCAGCATATATTTTCTTTCCTCCATTTGTACAGTGTCTCTCCATAGTCACTCAGAGTTTCCTTAGGAGGAAGAAATGCTTTGCAGGGATGCTGCCCAGAGTGTTCTGGGGGTGCTCAGCCATGGTGCTGGACAGTGGGGGGAGGATTCTGTGCCTCCCAGTGCCACCAGGAAAAACACAGTGAAGAAATTTGGGAGCAGCTTTGGAACTGTTCATTTGCAAACTGGACTGAGGGCTACCATGACATTTCAATCTCTCCTGTATTTTAGCATGGTCCACAAGAAAGTTTAAATTGATAATGAAAATTGCCATTCCAGCAGAAACACCATGGGACCATCTCTAAATATGACTGTGACATTTAAATGGTTTTCTAGTCTCAGATGTGGTCAGAATCTAAGTTTTATGTCAGACTCAGCATTTTTAGAGACTGTGGCCTTGTGCAAAGGACTGCTGAGGACCTTTGACTTAAGTGACTGTAGTGGAATTTGTGAGTGTAAAGAGTCTAATATTTTAATTTCCGTTATTCACTTCTTACATTCTAATTACCTCACATAAAAAAGTACTGTGTTGACAAAATCCCTCAGATAAAATTTAACTCTGAAAGAAAGTAGGCATGCAAGAATGTTGTGTGGTTTCAGGACGACTGAAGAGTTTCTCCTGCAAAGCTGTGAAGGTTTCCTGTCTATATCCCCCTCTCCAGATTTAGGCAGCAGGTTTTAGAAGGAGAGATGTAAGGTATTTTGAAACCATAAGGCTTTAAACCATATGGATCAAATCTGGATCATCACCCATAGTACTACAATATCCATGTCAACAAGAAAGAGGTGCAAATGCACAGTTTGAAAAGCCAATGCACAGTTTCTGTTATCTTGCTGAGTGTTTTTAGGAGCAAGGGGAGTAGGGAGCAGGTGGGAAAACACAGCAAGCCAGTCATAGCTTCCAAATCATTTTGCCTGTCCCAGGGCTGTGAAGAGGTGGGAAAAGGGTCAAGGTGTGAAGTGGGAGGAAAGCATCCCTTCTAAAAGCAGCAAATCACAGATCTCTCTTTCCACTCCCTCCTCCCTTTTTTCCTGGCTGTAACCTCAAGCTCACTTCTCCTCCTACCACTGCTTCCCAGCTTTTCCTTTACCCTGCCTTTCATGTGCCAGGAGGGGTCCAAATGCATCCAGAAGTTGATGCCTTCTTTTTCTTTTAGGCAGTCAGATTTGTATCTGGCAGCATTGGTAATTTTTCTGTTATCAATTCTCCACAGCCTTTTAATTAGAGAGCTCAGGGTATATTCCATTTTGAGCTCTTGCAGTCAAGAGCTCAAAAGCTGTAATAGAAGTGTAGGAAATGTCCTGAATTTTTGATTCAAATTAGCCACCAAACTGGGATGACTTGGGCTGGACAGACTATTCTGAATAACAAGCCTTGCTGCCATGACTGATCTTAGAGGCACAGGGCTTTTGGTGCTAAACAAATGGTATCAGCCTGTAAGACACAGTCTGGGAAGCACCCTTTGTGAACTGCCTGGCCAAAGGGACCAACTATCTGTAAAATGTTTCATTGTAGTGATAAAAAAATGCATTTGCCAGACTTTTCAACCTAGAGTCGTGAGGGCGACCCCTAGTACTCTGTAGCACTTCGAACTGTTGAAAAATAAACTTAATTTTGGAAGAAGGGTTAAGAGGATGTGGAATGCATGAACAATCCCTTAGAAATATAGTTCCCTGGAATTTCAAGTGAAGGCTTTTTATTATTAATTCCCTGTATACCATACGGATGCATTCAGACTATTTCCATTTTCATCCTCCCTTTTTATTGCCTTCAGATCCAAACTGTCACCAAGAGAGTGCTGGTGCCACTCCCTGTTGAAGAGCCTCCTAATGTCACTGATTCTGCTATTGCTATGGTGAATGAGACAGCAGCACCTGAAGCCCAAATGGTCATTAAGAAGGGACTTGAATTCAAGGATGGCATGAATGTCCTGGGTAAGAGCATTTTCTGCCTGTCAAATATGTACATCATATGTGTGTCACAGCTTTTTGCTGTGGCTAGGTAGTCAGTGCTGTCTGATCTGGTCGTCAGTGCACGTTTAGTCTCTCCAGCTAATCACCAAATGTGATCACCTACTGGCTGTCCATTGGTCTCTGAGATAGCCCAGAAAACAGCAAGTGAATTGTTCTGGACTGGCAGCTTTGTGGTTATGAATTGGAGGAGCACAGTGGCAAAGCACGTAGGAGGTAACCAAAATATCCTTTCACCCTAGAAGAGGCTGACCTAGGCTAATACTAATGCATATTGGCAAAACAGTATGGGGGAGAGCTTCCAGAGCCAGTGCTTCACACCCCTCCTGATGGAGCTAAGCTGTTTCCAGTAGGTGTCTGGGGTGTGCTGAACTAATTTGGCTTGAGGCAGAGCCTGAAGTGAGAGGTGGAGTGAGAACCACACCACCCAAGAGAAATCCCAGAAAGGCTTGACACATTTCTGAGTCACAGCTCCCTCCTCCTTTCATCTTGGCTGCTGACCTTTACCAGCTGCAAATGCCATCATGCCATCTTGTCTGGACAAGCCAGCAAGTGGAGGTGGTAGGAAACCTTGCCTGTTTCCCACCCTTTCCTGAAGCAACTGTTCAGTCTGGGATGGGGGCACACGAGAAACAAACAGCTTCCACACCACTTCTATTTTCTCTTCTGTGTCTAGAGTCCCTGTTTTGCCATCTGAGAGAGGAGTGCTCCTCCCTCAGCTCCTTGCTTTCTGCATGTGGGTGCAGTCAGTCACAGATTAGCTCTCAATTTGTAGCCTCACACCTACACTGCAGGATGCTCTGTGCACACCCACAAGGCTGACACCTCTCTGGCTGTTGTCCTCAGAGTGGCACAGGGTGTTGGGGTACATAATCCCCTGCTTTCTCTCACTGCTGGGCTTAACCTTTGAGGGGCAAGTGGCCTCTTAGAGCTGCTGACCAGCTCTTGCTGACACTTGGCTGCTGTGTCTGCAGCCCTTCTGAGGTGTTGGTGAGTTGGTTGGCTGCTCTGCTTAGATACAGGGGAGATGATAGCATCTATCAGCTGCTCTTGTTTTTCTGTGAAGCAGCCTGCTCTTCAAGAGCCCTGTATCCTGCCTGCCTTCGTGGCTCTCGTTCCATTCCAGCGTCTGTGGGCAGAGGAGCCACTTTCAGAGCTGCAGGTTGGCTTTTTGCAGCAGGCATGAGGCAGCAGCTCATTGCCAAAGCTGTTTTCCCTCACCTGTTTTTTCCCCTCCTGGAATTCTGTGTAAGTGTTAAAATGAAACAGTTGTTCTGATGTGAGAGATGCATTACATTTAATGCTGGGCTTGTTTGTGCAGGCTCTGTCATGGATAAGATCTGGAAAGCTGAATACAATTCCTACAGAAAAGAAATACACACTTTAGCTGGGAAGTTTGCTGTGGTGTTTTCACCAATGACTCTCAAACGTTGAGTTTTTTGGGTTGGCTTGGTGTGGGTTTGATTTTGAATGAAGAAATGACAGTGTTGTGGGACTTGCCATCCAGTTTGGATAAGCTGTACAAGCCAGGTAAATTCCTGCAAATAGAAACCAATCTGACTCTCATGACTAATGTAAGAGCTCCTTTGGAATTAATGAACAGAA
Source organism: Sitta europaea (assembly GCA_013400255.1). Lineage (NCBI taxonomy): Eukaryota > Metazoa > Chordata > Aves > Passeriformes > Sittidae > Sitta > Sitta europaea. Next base: position 131,445 of record VXBS01004953.1, on the reverse strand, counting down.
CTACCTATTAACATTTTCTAATGCAGATTCTGAATTCCAGGAAGTAACTTGGTCTTTGAAAAGCTTTTCATCATTTCTCTACGCTCTGCAGCACACAAACATATGCTTCACTTCCCTATTCAACTAACTCAACAAAGATAGTTTGGTTCTAAAGAATGACTTTGTATCCAGGAAATTGGATTAAAAAAAAAAAAAGGAAAAAAAATCTGGTTGCTAAACCCAGTGTGAGAATATGAGACAGCCTATCTTTTCCCAGGGTATTGGCAGCTCCTATTCCCTTATCGTGAATGTTTTTGTGTCCCAGTAAGTTTTTTCCATAGGAATTTCCCAGATGAGTTTACACATTTCTTAAGTATTGCACTCATACCATGACTGAAAACTTAGCCTCAAAGAATGGCTGAAGATTCAAACCATCTGTCAGTATCAGTTACTAATCCAACTCTGGACACTGAAAATTTCTGGATGTAAAAAGTTAGCATTGAAGAAACGGCTCCAAAGTAATCCATGACAGATGCATCAGTTGTTTTTTCACACTGATAGTGCAGTACTCCAGATATTCACACCTTAGAATTTACATTTAGGAGCCAAATGTTACTCATATTGAATGCTACAATCTTGTATCCACTGACAGCCTTTTCAGTGAGGTTAATCTGCTTATTGGGGGTTCTGAGGTTAAGTGCAATGCCCACCTTCTCCTCCCACCTCTACCTCTTTATTTAATGGGAATACTCCTGACCTACAAATATTCTGGGGCCATTTTTGCTTTTCCCTGAATTCCTGAACTGATTGCTCTCTCAAGGCACTTTTGTAAAGCCTGAGAAAATTCCTCTTGGTTTCTAGCAACTATTCTAACAGTTACAGTGCAGCACTGTGTTACCCTTCCCATTTACCTGGACTCATGAGGTTTCTGATAGCTGAATGGCACTGAGCAGATCACTGAATATGTATTATTTGATGATCAGATCAATGCAGGAAGAAAACCCAACAAGACCATAACTGGGCTGTGAAATTGGAATTTAGTACAAAGTTGAAGAATCAAAGATTTTCAGGATTTGATCATGGTAGTTGAGCATGGGTACATATTAAAAAGCCCCAAGTCATGTGCAATACCCTATAGTTGTGAAATCCAGAGTGCTCTAGGATGGCCCTGCCTGTGCCCCTTCCAAAGTTACCCAAGCTGTGATTCTTTGCTCCTGTGAAATCTGGATTTGCAGGTAGCACCAAGACATTGACTAGGTGCAGAAACTTCCTAAAAGCCTTCTTTTTGTCTTGCAATTTTTCCAATAGGTTTGATAGGATTCTTTATTGCTTTTGGCATTGCTATGGGGAAAATGGGAGAACAGGCCAAGATGATGGTGGATTTCTTCAACATCCTGAATGAGATTGTAATGAAGTTAGTAACCATGATCATGTGGTAAGTTTGTAGTTCTAATTTACAGAACAAAAAAGTCATTTTTAAAAAGCCCTTATAAAACCTTAATATAGTGATGTCAGTTTGTTAGTAAACAGTGTAATTAAATAGTTTACTTTCTAAAGCCTTGGCTTTTATATTAGAACAACAGCAGCATTATTTCTATTTGGTGAGGATAATTTAAGGCCCAGCTTGAAACATTTCTGAAGAGATTCTGTTCTTTGTGTGCTGAAATACAACCCATGCATGTACCAGCAAAGGCCTTCAAATGCCACATTGACTGTGGAAGTTCATCATAGAGGAGAACACCAAAGCAAGCAGGAATGCCCACATAAGAACATCCCAGCCTTCCTAGAGGTTAGCATAATCCTAGAGCATTACCTAGGAGGTATAATTACAAAAAAAGCCTGGAGACACACTTTATTCATGGACTTCTGTAGTAAAAATATTTTACCATCAAGTGAAATCCCAGTAGCTTTCAGTGACATGTAATGCTTTCACTCATAGTTCCTGCAGAGTGTCTCACAGCCTCACTGCAGTGGGGTCACAGGAGACACCTGCCCTGCTTTTGAAGTCTGTCTGTGGGTAATAATGGGGCCTGACTTGCCTTTAAGGAAGTGACTTTACCCAATTAAGTCTGAGCCCTTGTTTACACTTCTGAGAGGGAACTCTATCTCTCTTTTTTCTTTTTTTCTTTTTTGAAGTGTTTCTTCTGAGTGCTTCCCCAGAGCTATTTGTATGCCAAGCATGGCCATCTCACAGAAAGCAGTTTTTCAGGACATAAACGTGCATTGCTATTTTTTGGGATTGTATCACTGTGTTTCCTAGGTCTTTGAGAGCAGAAATGCCACCCCAACATGGCACAGTATGGTGGCTTCTTGCTCCTGGCATTCCCTGGTGTCCCTGGCAGTGATTTCTTGAGTTGCAAGGCTGCCCTCTTCTCTGGGGCTGGGTGGGCACAGGGCATGGTGCCTGAGCAGGGGTGGTCAGCACCACCAGTGCTCAGAGGGACCCTGCCAGGCCAGGCTGGTGCAGGCAGCAGCAGTGTGGGAATGTGCAGAGTCACAGAAAGCACTTGAAGCAACCACCTTGCATTCCTGTTATGCTTCTGCTTTTCTGCAGATGATCTTGCTGCAGAAAACCAAAGTTGTTCTTATTCACAAAACTTTCAGTATTTACTCAATCTCTACTCAATGGAGAGATGGTGACTATACTCCCATAACCCTCCAGGAGCTAGAATTTACTCTCTCTTAGCACCATTTGGTAGACCCAAGACATAAAACCCTGCCTGTGATATAAATGTTCTCTAGTAGTCAATGTTGCAACAGCAGGAAATCTTTCAAGCAAGTCACTGTAAATATTTATTTTTATTGATGTACTTTTTATTTCTCTTCTCATGAAAAAAGGAAATTGATGTTGGGAATTCCTTTTGTTCATCTCTGTTTAGAATTTTTAAAGATTTGTTGAGGCCAGAAGCAAGGGAGTTTTAGTGTGTGTTTATAAAGAAAAATGTGCTTCCTTGAGCAGAGTTACGTTTTGTTTGGTTTATGATTTCTCAGCACAGACAGCTGTAACTCCCATGGCACTTACAGTAACTCAGGAGCATGGCACTGCTAGACAAGCATAAAACAAAGCAGACATCTGGCTCTGACACCATGTGCCTCTCCATAGGAACTGTATTTTGTCAAGTTCACTGACACGTGGCATTTTGTGATAACTGGTGTAACAGCTGCCCTTGCATTCAGAGAGGTTGAAGGCTTTCCAAGCACATTGCTTGAGAAACCATGAGCTGTTCTAACAGAAACCAGGAAGCACTTTTATTCTGAAAGTCAGTTTCCTTTGTATTGTTTTAATGATTGAGGAGACAAAAACCCTACTCTAATTAACAAAAGTACCTAATTAATGAAGGGTGTATAAATTAAAAAGCATGTGTCTGGATTATTGGAAGAACATAGTGGAAACATTTTCAGCCTTCAAGATATAAACAGTTCATTTCAACAAATAGTTTAAGTGAATTAAATAATTCAACCTCCTGAAACCAGATAAACAAGACATTGTAAAAGTTATGTTTTTCAGAACAAATCTACCCCATTCTTTGTAATGATAGGAGCCTGTGTAACATTATCATATTTTGTACAATGTTATTTCAGGGTTGAAAACTATTCAGGAAAGACATATTCCATTTGATAGGATGAAAAATTAAGTAGATGGGGAATTTGCTGGGGATGGCCATTATTTTTAAAAAAGATGTGGAAACCATCCCCTGAATTCCCATCAATTCTTGACGTGCACCTCAGTGTTGAGCTGAGAGCTCCCTGCTCCTCTCCAGTCTGTGTTTAGTTCAGCACAGTTTTTCTGACTGCACTGAGTTCTGTCCATGCTTGTTTTCTTCCTCCAGGTATTCCCCACTGGGTATTGCTTGCCTCATCTGTGGAAAAATCATTGCAATCAAGGACTTAGAAGTAGTTGCTAGACAACTTGGCATGTACATGGTCACTGTGATCGTGGGCCTTGTCATCCATGGAGGGATCTTCCTGCCTCTGCTCTACTTTGTGATAACAAGGAAAAGCCCATTTTCTTTCCTTGCTGGCATTTTCCAGGCATGGATCACAGCACTAGGCACAGCTTCCAGGTACACCTGAGAAATACCAGTGTGCTTTATTTTTTAGCATATTATTACCTACTGTTTAGACATGGAATATCTGCTGTTCTAGCCTTCACTGCAAAATCATTTTATGCCATTGAATGAAAATAATTTTTAGTACAGCCATGTTTAAATAAATCAAAATACCACTTGCCTTCAGGATTCTTTAGGGAGGCTGTGTAGATATCTGGGAGACTTAATTTTTGTTTTCTTTTCTGCCATTTGCCTAATCACTTCTGCAAATTGTGTTAATTCTGTGCTTTTTTCCTCAATTAGGAAAAAGTAATAATTCTATTTATTCTGAGAGCATGTTAAGAGCTGTTCTCTTCCAGCCATCTTTTGCATCTTTTCCTGTCCTCCTGCTGTGTTTCACATCCTTTCTTCCTGTCCTTTAGTGTCAGGGAACAACAGGGGTTATATTTTTTTTGCATGGCTTTTTCAGTCCTTAACATCATACCAATTTCTCCATTTAGAGTGAATTCGCAATCAAAGAAATTTAAAATTTGTCCCCACACTGAGAGGTCTGTGTATCACACTCAGAGGTCTGTATATCAGTGCTGTGGTCTGGTTCTTAAAATTGTTAGAAATACCTCTGCCCAAATTAAGGGGTAAACAAAGCTATATGCCAATATATGGATTTTTATTTAATAGTACATATGAGAGAGAGAGAGAGAGAAGGGAAGGAAGAGAGAGAAATAGAAACAGAGTGACAGATTAAAGAAAATGTCATCACTCTGTGGACCCCACCAGCACCCCTTTGAAGCTATCCATCAGGTCTTCTTGGTGGTGAGGGTCCCCACAAAAATCTGGAATCCAGTGGATTCCTCTAGGTTCAGGCCAGGTGGGAATGGCCAGGTGCTTCCCCAGGGAGGCAGCAGTTTGACAGTCTCTTGCAGCAGACTCTGGGTCTCTTGCAGCAGACTCTGGGTCTCTTGCACTGTGTCAAACGCTCAGCCCCACTTCCAGCTAAATGTAGGCCTAATTTAAAAATTCTCTAAAAAAGGCTTAAATCACAGCAGAAAGCAGAAGCAGAAAATGTAAACAATTTCTGATTTTTGCTCCCTTGTGTGTACATGTTATATTGATTTGATTTATGTCTTCTTCCTCTCCTAGTGCTGGAACATTGCCCGTCACATTCCGGTGTCTCGAAGAAAATCTCGGCATTGATAAACGTGTGACCAGGTTTGTTCTTCCTGTTGGAGCAACTATTAACATGGATGGAACTGCCCTTTATGAAGCTGTGGCTGCCATCTTCATAGCACAGATGAATGGAATTGACCTGGATGGAGGCCAGATAGTTACTGTGAGGTCAGTTCCAGAGAGTCCTTTGTTTCTACAGACTGTAAAATGGGAATGCTTTGGGTTGGATGGCTTCTCAGTAACTGAGCCATCCCAGTTGGAGTCAGTCTGAAACCCTTGGATTTCTAATAATGGTATCCAAATGAATGTTTTATAGATAGGTTCTGGTTCTCTGGTGATGTGTTTTCTATCATTTGCAGCCTTGGTGGTGTTTTACTCTTCTGCAGTTGACAATTGTCGTGGTTTAACCCTGGGCAGACACCAAAGCCCACACAGCCACTCCCTCACCAGGGAGATCAGGGAGAGAATCACAAGGGTCAAAGAAAACTCGTGGGCTGAGATAGCAGAAGTTCAATAGGGAGGGCAGGAGTGCACACAAGCAAAGCAAAGCAAGGAGTGAATTGAATTCCCTGGCTGCCAGGGGTGGGTGGGTGCTCAGCCACCTGCAGCAGAGCAGGGCCCCACCACAGTGACACTTGGGGAGGCAGAGGACATCACTCCAAACTCCCCTTTCCTCCTCTGCCTCCCTCTTCGTGCACTGGTGATGGATCACAGGGTGTGCAGCATCCCTTGGGCAGCTGGGGTCCCCTGTCCCAGCTGTGTCCCCTCCCTCACCCCCGTGGCTGCACAAGCAGCAGAAAAGGCTCAGTGTGAGCCCTGCTCAGCAACAACAAAAACACCTCTGCATTATCAACCCTGTGTGCAGAACAAATCCACAACACAGCCCCATGCCAGCCACTCTGAAGGAAATTAGCTCTATTCCAGCCAAAACCAGCAAACAAAATAATGCCAATTGTAATATAAAGCATTCTCTGTCCAATTAAATGCNCCACACAGCCACTCCCTCACCAGGGAGATCAGGGAGAGAATCACAAGGGTCAAAGAAAACTCGTGGGCTGAGATAGCAGAAGTTCAATAGGGAGGGCAGGAGTGCACACAAGCAAAGCAAAGCAAGGAGTGAATTGAATTCCCTGGCTGCCAGGGGTGGGTGGGTGCTCAGCCACCTGCAGCAGAGCAGGGCCCCACCACAGTGACACTTGGGGAGGCAGAGGACATCACTCCAAACTCCCCTTTCCTCCTCTGCCTCCCTCTTCGTGCACTGGTGATGGATCACAGGGTGTGCAGCATCCCTTGGGCAGCTGGGGTCCCCTGTCCCAGCTGTGTCCCCTCCCTCACCCCCGTGGCTGCACAAGCAGCAGAAAAGGCTCAGTGTGAGCCCTGCTCAGCAACAACAAAAACACCTCTGCATTATCAACCCTGTGTGCAGAGCAAATCCACAACACAGCCCCATGCNTTTTTTTTTTTTTTAGTTTAAGGCTATGCTACAACTATATGGGCCATTCACTTTCTAGAATATATCTGTATATATACACTAGAAGAAAAAAGTATACCTAAAATATCTTTCTATGTGTTTATATTTGCCTGTACTTTTTCTGTGACTTTAGTGAACAGGAAAAAAATAATGAACTGAGAATAGCCCATCCTGATGGTGAGATTCTCTTTAGCATGGTCTAGATTCTCCCAGACCTTTTATCTCTAACCCAGCAAACATTAACTGGAGTCTTTTCATATCAAATTGTCTTATCCAGAAGAAAGCTGAGTGTCTGTAAGGACAAAAGAAAGTACCTATTAAAACAGGATAAGAGTGATTGAAGACTGTTTACTGTAAGGGAGTTTTAACTTGGTGAAGACAGCAGGTCTAACATTTTGAATAGTTAAAATGGAAATCATAAATGAAGGCTGCCAAGTTTGTCTTCTTCCTGTCGTTTTCACCCACACAGTTTTCTTTTATTAAACCTTTTTAACACTAAAGAAATTCCTGCAAAGGGATGTCTAATTCTATGTTTCTTGCCCAGCTATACTAGTTCCACATTTTCCACTCATTTACTTCCTGCCCTGGCTCCTGAAATAGTAAAGCCAAGTTTGTAAAAGGTTTTCAGGGCTGCTTCTAATGAAGGCAGATGCTAGACCTGCATGATGCATATTTGTTCCTAAAACTGAAAACAGTCATTTCAGAGATGCCACATATTAAATTAAATTGAGACCAGGGAATTTTAAATCAAGAATCTGCTGTTGTCCAGGAGATTTGTTAGGCTTGAACCTGAGTTACTCATCTTCTCCTCCTCTGAAGGATTAACCAATTGGCTCTTCCTAATCTCACCATTTCAAGGCTGGTGTATCCAGCTTTGTGACTGACTTTTACCAAGCAGGGAGCAACTTTGGTCCTTTTGTGAAACCATTTGTTTTCCTCTTCATGCATTTTTGCTACAGCAATATGACAAGAACTATCTCTTGAGATGACAATACAAATGAAGGAAAGGTTATTAGGTTTTGTCTGGTATATGCACTTTGGGATACTGAGAATATTCAAATGACCCAGACATAACCTCATAAAGACTTAAATAGCCTTTGGCCAGCCTTAGTTACTTCACAGTGATCATTTAATTCCTCTGATTTTCTGTTCTTTGGGAAAGGGTGATCTTGGTAGCTCAGACAGGTTCTGTTTGGTTCTGACCAGTGCCAGCTTCATTCCCCTCCAGGTCTGTGAGCACTGCTGTGGGGAGGCAGGCAGGAGCATTTCCTCTCAGGGCTTGGGAGGAATCCCTGACCACTTTAGGCTGGAAGAGTCTGAGGATCTGGCATCACGTGCAAAGCCTGGGAGCAGAGCAGAGCATCCTGCCTGCACACCTGCTGGACCTATCTGGGTGTTGAGAAAGCCAGGCTGCACTCTGCCCAGAGCCCTGACAAACACCCTGCAGCCTGGTCAGACCCAGCCAGGCAGCAGCCAGCAGCTCTAAATGGGCTAACATCTCACAGATGAGTTCTGGGGCAATGGGCAAGTATTTCCTGTAGTCTGCTCTCCCCTACTTCTGTGTTGGAAGCACTTTCTGATTTGTTGGGCATGAGTGGTGGGGTGAGCCCTGGTCCCCCAGAAACCCACAGGAGATGTCCCACTGTGCCACTGCTTCTGTGTGCCAGGGCTCCACCCTCAGCCCCATTTCCTGGGCATCTTTTCCTGGGCAGCCCAGTTGGGGAACTTTTCTCTGACTGGCTGCCAGATGAAGTCCCCCAGAGACAGAGCCTCCCTCCATTTTCTGTCTCCCTGACACCTGGCATGTGTTAGGGCTTTCAGCACATGTATAGCCCCTATAGTAGTTTTTCACCTCCTGTATGCTGAGGCATAAATAAAAATCAAATTGGTCCCTCTCACCTGCTTTCTTTTTTATTTACCCTGCTCCTCTCCCTTGCCCTCTGGTTCTCCCTCCCTTCCTTCTCTTCCCTGTTTTTCTCCCCTTGACTTGCACTCTGACAAATTTATTTTCCATTCCTTATAGAACTGCCCAATATTATTGTTATGGTCTGTCTTGTATTTTTACAAGCATTTGAAGCTCAGACATTCACTGCTGATCTTCATTAAAATATAAGAGGCAAAAACAAACACGGGTTTAGATTTATGAAACAATCAGATCAGTTTTGCTTTTTCATCTAGGGTGATTTGCATCCAGGCTTGGTACACCACTGGCTTTTTATTTTGGGAGTTTTGGATAACAGACTTCTGTTCTTCTGTATTTAATAATTGCTTTCTCTCAGCCTTAAACTCACAATTCAGTCTTCAGGTGACATAAATAAACAGAAATGAATCACCCTGAAAATTCAGCCTGTAGACACCAAACTTTGGCATGTCTGGGCGGTCAAAACTCAGGATTCAAAACCCTGGATGAGTTTGTCGAGTTTGGAATACACCACAACACAGTTTTGAATGTCATAACTAGCTTACAAGAAACCCTCTTCCAACTCTTGGGACAAACCCCATGGATTTGGCTTCCCCTAATCAACATTTCTAGAGAAACGCAAGAGTGAAAAATATGACCTGAGCTTACCTTGATTTATCATATGGTTGTGTTTCATGGGGAGAACCCATTAAAAGTATGACCTTCCTAACAGTCACACGAGCATGCAAGCACAGTGTTCTCTTCCTGCTACTCCCTTTTGGTTTTGTTTTTGCAGTTTGACTGCCACCCTTGCCAGTGTTGGAGCTGCCAGCATTCCCAGCGCGGGGCTCGTCACCATGCTGCTGATCCTGACTGCAGTGGGGCTCCCTACCCAGGACATCAGCCTGCTGGTTGCTGTTGACTGGCTCTTGTAAGTGGGGCTGACTCTGCTGCTCTGTGCACAAAGGGCACTGAAGTAATGTTTGCCCACAGTGCTCTACAGCCATTGGTCTTAAAGAACTGTAAGTCACTACAGATAAATCAAAGGAGGGAATTCAGTGAAGTAGGAGACATTGAAAGCAGCTTCTCAGCTCTTATAAACTGTTACAGAGCTACTGAAGTCCTTTTCCATGAGCCAAGGGTCTTCTTGGCACACTTGTGAGCTCACACTTTTATTATCTTCTTCCTAATGATGCCTTTCCATCACTCAAGAGCAGTGTGAAGCAATCTTTCTTTCATATTTCCATTTATTATAGTTCTGGCCCAAAATGAAGGATGAATGCTGAAAATGCAAGTTCCATCAGGATGTTGCCAGCAAGTTTTAGAGTGATTTGGGCATTTGTAGTATCAAATGTTTTATGCTTGTAGGGGGAAAAAGTCGGTTTCTTTTCATATATAAGAAAGTAAAATGCCTTTAAAAGGAGCCTGTTCCAGGGCAAAACAAAGACCAAAGACAAATAAGAATCAAAACTGAAATAAAGAAGGTAATTCCCTAGTTTCATCTTACTGACAGATCATCCAAACTAGGAAGAGTGGCTTTCATTTCCAAGAACTTGTGATCAAAGTCCTCCAGTGCCACTGCAGGTCCTCCAGCAAGAAACAGCTCACCCACATGCTGTTTTCTGAGGCTGTTGGTCATCAACCCTTGAATACAGAGCTGTAAACACAGACAGAGGATGTGCCAGGCCACCTCCTTTCTCTTGCTGTCCTTTGACAGCTGGGATATCCTTCTGTCATCTGTGCAGAGCTGGAAGAGCCTCAGGAGCCCCTGAGTTGTACTGGCCCCCAGAAACACTTTTGTGTTTTCCTGTGCTGCTGCAGCCCAGTGCATTCTGATATATTCTGCTCAACAGCCAGCTCTCCCCTGATATCCTTTTAAGCAGTAAAGACATTTGTTTTTGTTGTTCCAGCTGTGGTGCCCAGAAAGGGAGACATAAATATAACTATTTGTGTGTTTTCTCCAACACTAGCAGCCTCAGCTGCCTGCTTCTGGTAGCTTTCACTTCCAGATACACAACTGAAATTATGCAAAAAGAAATAGCAGAGTTGTGAATGGACATGTGCAGATAAAACAGAAGTTTAATTTTCTGTCATAATCCTTTGGCTTATTGAGAAGAATTCAAGAACTTTGTCATCTGACATATTTTGGGTCTACTGGCATGGTCTATCTGTCATTAAGAATTTTAAAGGATAACATGCAGCTCTGATTTCTGCTTCAGGGAAGAAAGAAGGAGGAATTTACAGATTGAGGAGGCAAAGGGAAAACTTGACTTTTATGATTTGAATATAACTGGATTTCATGATCTCATGATGCAGAATGGTGAAATGAGAAGGTACAGCAGGCATAGGGAAGGATGTGATATTCAGTGGGTTTATTATATTTATGATGTCATAGTTGAAAACAGGAAAGTGGTATAGGAATCTGCAGCTGTAAGAAGGAGAGAAAAACATATAAAAATCTATCTTAAATATCTGTTTTTCTTGGCTCTCTGAGTAAGGCAAATAGGTAGGTTTCTGTAGCTGGTAGGAGGATGTGCAAAAGGAGCCTGTGGTTTGTGTGAGTTTTTTTGGGAAATGTATTTTTACAATATTCCTGTGGACTGAGAAGCTCTGCCTACACTAGCAAGCCCAGAGCTGTAAGTTTATCAGCAGTCCTGCCCCACTAGTGGGTGTTGAGTTTCAGCAGCATTGTCCCCACTGGCTAATCCAACCTTGCTTCAGAAACAAAAACTCCTGTGCTGCGGCGCTGCAGCCATGGTGAATGCAGGAAGAGGAAGGATGGGAATCCTGAAAGAAATACTTCAAGGTGTCCTTTCCAAAATAAATGGAAGGCAAGAGAATTTTCAGCCTGAAAAGCTGGGTGTGGGTCCTCATAGGCTACCTGTCAGCAGTGCCAGTGCAGAGTGATCCAGAACTGAAAGGTAAAAGAGATAAAAGAAGAGGTGAAAAGCTTTGTATCGTGCCACAGTGCTTATTAATCTCTGTTCAACAACTAATAGCTTCATTTTCTGTTTTCCAGTGCTTGTGTTGTGGTAGCCAGAATGATCTAATGAACTATGAAAAATGGTGCTGCTGATATTGCTATGTTACAAAAAGGCACACAGGCCAACTTCTGAGCAAGATTTTGCACACACAGACCAGACCTAAAGAATATCTGAAATGAAATGTCATAAAAACACATTTTCTTTACTTACAAACATTAAATAATGTTACAGTATTTCTAATAGAATGTAGAAGAGAAAGTTAATAAAATATTTAAGACCCAATTCCAGCCACTCTTCTGGAACCCATGAGTAAATGCAAGCAGCCATGTAGAAATACTTGGAACAGCCCTTCAATAACATTTCAATTTCAGATAAAAAGGGTTCCGAAATATATTCTTCTCTATGAGTTTTTCATTATTTTTGATAAAAGCAAATATCAGAACATCAGCTGATTTTACAGTGCTACCACCATCTGAAATTGTGGTCTTCCCAAAACTAGTTCTGCATGATTTGGTCATTGTGTAACACAAAGATCACTTTATGTCAAATCCTTAAACTTGGCACTCTCTCCTTCAAACTCAAGCTGAAAGGTTTCCATATGGATTTTTTCTCAAACCTCTCCAGCATCTCTTGGATTGTTCAATCTTTCTACCTCCCATGCACACATAGCCAGTGTAAGCTCTTTCAACCAGGCAAGTTTCCCAGGATTTCACAATTCCTTAAGTTTCCTTACAGTTTAAAACCAAGCACAACACAGCAGTGACATTTAATAGGACAGTAATTCTATGCCAACAGATGGAATAAAATGAGCTTATCTTGCTTGAGCCACAAACTGGGTACTCTCCAGATGTGAACTGACAAGATTACCAAATATCAGTGGTACCAGATTAGTGGTATTTTGCAGCAAAGAGAGAGGAATTAGGGAAAATGAGCTTGGGCAGCTGATCTGGTACTTAAACCTTCATTCAGTAACTCAGAAAAAGATTGCTCCAGTTCTGACTCTGGATCTGAATATTCTGGCTCTGATCTCAACCTTGGCTTAGATCTAGTCAGAACGTTCAGACCCAGTTGAAGTCTGGATGTTATGAACAGGGTCTAGACTGCAGCTTTCCTAGATTTCTTTTGTTTACATCATCCCACTCCTGGAATTAATCAGTTGGTCGGTTTTAACAAAAGAGTACAATTGTCTTTGTTCCTCACAGGGTATTCTGTGCCCCTAAAGAGCTCAGTGGCACTTTGCTGTTGACTCCTGACAGCTGAGGCTTTGTGTTTCTGTTGTAAGGAACTCCCTGGTTTCCTTTGGCTCACAGTGTAACACATTGTGCTCCAGTGTGCAGTTTGCCTTGCTGAATCTCTCAGCCAGTGGTACATGTGCATGAGCTGGAGCATCTCCTCAAATGACCCTTTCAGAATTTGAATTCTGATTCAATTATATTTATGTATTCTCTCCACTTTGGTTTTTTGGCATCCTATACTATCCCTCTGGCATCAGTGAATCCTTTCAAAATTTAATACCATTCATGCAAAAATATTCAGTAGGTGTTATTTTTGTAGAGTTGTATTGCCAGGTTCAGTGTATTTAATGCTCTTAATTAAAAATCACACCAGAAAGTCTTATTTTCCTATTCTACCATTCTGATCAGGTTTAAAATTATCTTCACAGGCATTGGATAAGAACTGGATAAAGCACTTAATTTGTGAGAAGCAAAACTGGAAGGATGCTGTCCTCCTATAGGTTGTTGGTTTGTTTCTTGGGGGAATTACTGTAGAGGTTTTTTCCCTTCTGGGTATTCTTTTGAAGCCAAAAAAAAGGGAAAATTAACTTCTTCAGCAAAGATATTATACCACAAAGTCTGCAAATATGTAAGCATGATAATGTTGAGAGGGAAAGTAGAAACTGGAATGGGACTATAATTCCACAGCTGAGAAAGGCAGATTTACTGATATGTACAGCAAAGATGTTAAAATGGGCTCAAAAGTTTATATGGTCATGAATGAGCTTGAATAATGAGTGGTTATCAGTTGAGATTTTATATATTTAGATGTTTTCTTCTTGGTGTTCTACAGGAAAAGGAGATGTCACACAAATCTAGTACTAGAAATACTAGAAAGATTGTTTTGAAATTAATCACTGCCTTGGGAAATGAGGTCTTAAATTCTAGCTTTTGTCACTTGGCAAATGTCCACAACATTCAACCTGGCCATTTTGTGCAAATGAACCTTCATGAATATACTTCTGAGAATTAATCAGTGTAATCACTTCTCTGACCTACTTGGCAGAGCTTTCAGTCAGTTTAATTTGCAACCCCTGGTCAGAAGGTTTTTAGGAGTTTTATGTTCAGTGCAGATATGAAGAGGCAGATGAGATTGTAAATGATTTTAACATGTGTGCTGCAGCAGGAAAGATAGCAGGACCCAACTCCCATTCTTTGAATTTTGGTCAGGTTTGGGGCAGAATTCTGAACTCAGGGAAAATCCACAACTGTGACTTCACTGTTGACATACAAAGACAGGACAGGAGAAAGGTGGCAAGTCTGTTTAATGGCATCCTGTCCAGAAAGTGCCAACAAACATATTTCTTTTTAGTGAAGCATGTCAGCCTTGGTTGGCACCCTCCTACAACACGGGGCCCTCGTCAGTGAAATGCTGCCCCAGGCTCATCATTTTTAGGCCATGACCTATATTTGGGGTGCTCAGATGCCAAGCTCTGGCACACAGAGTGTGAGTGGGCATGCTGCCACACCAACAGATGGCCATCTGCAAAGGTGCTGCCAGCAGAGGAGCTCCAATAGCTGCAGCATTATGGAGATATTTCAGGCATTTTTGTTCCCCATAGTTTGCTCACTAAGAATAAAGGGAGAGGCCTTTTTTTAATTCAAACTAGAAATGAGAACAGCTCATCAGAGCCAAAATCCTTTTCTCTGGCTGCATTGTGTTCAGTGTTCTGATAAATTCAGATTTAACAAAGGGCTGGGGTGTGAGCCTGGCACCCTGATATTGAATCCCCCAGCTCCAGGAGCAGGCACTGGGGGATCTCAGTCGAGCACAGCACTGCAGTTTGGCTGTGATCTAGCATACAGTCTTTGCCAAAGTCCATGAAATAAGCAGCTGGGACGTGGAGTTTGAACATCCTCCCTGTCTGAACGAGTCCCTTGGGAAAGCAACTTCTCCCATTTCCCTTGAAAGCTCCCATCTCTCTGTTTAAAAGATACCTTTGGCTTCCTGGAACAAAGGCAGTAACTGTTCCACAGAGAGGGCTTCCATGCCCTCCTTGTGCTTCCTCTCATGCCATTCAGCCTCTGCCTTCTCTCTCTTTTGTAGGGACCGGATGAGAACGTCAGTCAATGTAGTGGGGGATTCTTTTGGTGCTGGCATTGTCTACCACCTCTCCAAGGCAGAACTTGACACCATTGATTCCCATCATAAAGGGCATGAAGACATTGAAATGACCAAGACTCAGTCAATCTATGACGACATGAAAAATCATAGGGAAAACAACTCAAACCAATGTGTTTTTGCAGCTCACAACTCAGTCATGGTAGATGAGTGCAAGGTACCTTTCACATTTATGGATATTGAGACATGTATATAGCACTGCATGCTTGATTTTATCTTATTTTTTAACCTGCATGTGTTTTTCAAATCGTTCTGCAAATAACAATGTGACAACAAGGTCCATGAACCCCAGACATTTTGAACATGTTTGAGCAGTTCAAAAGATGGTTTTTTGCACTCTTCTTAAAACTTGTCATTTGATGGGAAAAAATCATGTGCTTTGTTTACATATCAAAAGGCAAGATGCAGCGTATTGTGGAATATGCCAAGACACAGAGAATATGGCATCACCTTCTGTGGACATTTATTTAATTTTCTGTGGCAACAGAGAACTTAATTGCCAACCCAAAAGGAGGATGGCTGCAGTTCAGATGCAGGTGTTGCCACTTGCTGGCTGCCTTCATGATATGCTGTTCCGAGGTGGACACGCTGACCGCGCTTTAGCACGAGAACGCTCCTGCTCTCACTCAGCTCCTGCTTCTCCTCTGCCAGCACTCCTCCCCAAGGCACACACACTCTCCTCCCTCTGTAGCCCTTGCTGTGACTAACATGCAATATTAATCCTAACAATGATGTCTTGATCAGAGTGAAGTGAGCTTGAGCAACCCCGGCAGCTGAATGAGAAGGCAGCTCAGGAGGGGGGTGGTTAAAATTCACTAAGAACACACCACTGGGATGGGGCAGTTTAAAATCCAGAGAGAGCTTTTGAAAAAGAGGAGAAAAGAAAGTAAAACAAGGTGGAACTTCCAAATTCATAGTATTTTTCTTTTTTTTCTTTTTTCTTTTTTTTTTTTTTTGCATTTTTAATGCTCCAGTCTGATGCTGTGTGCTGTCTTTGAGACCCTGGGATTGCCAATCAGCCCACCTGAGCTGTTTGTCCAAATAGATTCTCTTGAATCTTCCAGCTGCCACAGCTGAGCCAGTGTCTGGTTGTGAATGACTGCACTGAGTCCAACAGCAGATCACCATTTATGTTGGAAATATAATCCTATACTGTCATTTCCCCTTGTCTCTAGCCTGGCTGGAAATGTCCTTTAGAATGACTTTTTCCTAATGCTTACTTGAGTATGGAGCCCAAACCTGAATTTTCAGGGGAAAAAGTAATACTGAATTCAGGGAAAAAAACAAACAGCATTCATCTTATCTTCAATTTTTCCCTGAGTTTTCCAAGGTTTCAATAAAGTGATTTTTTTTTTTTTAAATCATACATTTTTTCCTGACATGGCTCTCCCCTTTCTCTTCAGACCCACTCTATTTCCATTTGAAAAATTTAAAAAATAAGATCTGAAATGGGAAGAGAATACACGCTTACACAAAATTGAAAATTGTCATTAATTTATATTTCTCAAAAAAGGCAAGGACACAAGAGATGAAGATTTGAAGAAAAAAAGAAACTCTCTGGAAAGAAAGATAGAGAGCATGTACACACTCACTTTTTGGATAACTTCTTTTGGAATTTTCTGAAAACTGTTTTTAAGTTAAATAGCCAATGCTATTTTATAAATAGTTTAAAATTATATTTATGGAACTGAATACTTATAATTTAATTTACTCCCAGTGCCTCAGATTTGCAGAGAGATCCAAGTCCATTTAAATAGCAGTATCCTGTTGATGCAGTCAATATTTGCTGCACTTTCTTTTCTCCTTCAGCTTCTCATATCATGTCCCTCAGCTGAGGCAATAGCCTGCCTCAAACCCATGGATTAATGGTGCTGTATGGCATCCTATGCACACCCTTTAATTCAAGTTTGTCACCAGCGATTTATGAGCTAGAAATGTCTGTTCTTTTAAATTGTTTTAGGGTTGCTCTGCTTTACAGTCTCAGTTTGCAGTTTTAAACCCCTGAGAGAGCCAGGCTTTGCTGGGCTGAGCACAGGCTGACTTTGAGCAGGTCCCTGTGCCAGCTGCCAAAGGATGTGCTGCTGGGACCCAAGTGAGGAGCTGTGGTTAAATGCTGCCACTTGCAGAGCATTTGGATCATGCTGAAGTGCTCTCCAGCTCCCAAGAGTTAGACTTGCAAAGGCAGCAGAGAGTAGGGTCTGGGGCTTGGAAACAGCCAGCTGCTAAATTTGAAAAGCCATCTCTTCATCCTGGCCAAGGTGCTGGGGGGTTGAAAAGCTCACTGCAGCTCTGATCAGGATATGGACAAAATAATCTGCTAGCATGCCCTTTCTATTTACTTTCTGTAATATATTTCATGTATAACACTAGTAGTTTATAATTTTGCATGGTCCATGTACATAATTAATAAGTAGTTTACCTTTGTATGGGGTTTGAGTGGTTGTTATTGCATGATGTTTTTGTATTTTTTTAATTATCGTATTTCACATGACTCTGTGTGATTTTCATTTCTGAATAAGCTGTTCATTCCTGTATTTGCATGTTTTCCCCTTCCAATTATCTAAGAAAAAGCTTGACTTTGTTTCAAAAATCAGTGCATTTTGTCATGTTTCCATGTCCCAATGCTTCCATGCATCCTGTTTATCCAGCATGGGGGATTTCAGCTCTGTCTTTAAGTTTTCATTTGAAGCTGAAGATGTTAACTTACAAGGTAAGTTAGGAAAAAGTAAGCCATGCATTTAGAATTAAATGAAAGATTCTCTCACATTATCAAGATCTGCATCACTTTTGTAAGGTTAAATTGATGTTTTACCTTTTTGATTTTTGATTTTTTGAAGTCATTTGGCTGGAAATGCCTTTCTTGAAACATGGGTTCATTTATACTCATTTCTGGAATTGAACATATTGTCCAGTGTTCACTGTGGGTTGGTAGATATCTATATGTCTTCTACCATACTTAAAAACCAAAAATTCCCACATATATCTTTACAGGAATAAGTGAGGTTTTTCTGTACATCACGTGAGACCAGTTTAGCATTAATATGAATTTTTAATCAGACTATAGTCAAAATCTTTCACTACATTGTTATAGTGGTATGATGAGCAATACTTTCACAACATGTGTTTTCTTCCATTTCTTTAAAGGTGGTGTAATTGTAGGTGAGTTTGTATAGATGCACATCCATGGTTATTCTGGCCTTGATTATTTTTCATGTTGTTGCATCAGGTATGCAGCTTTGCTGAAAAAATACGATTTTCTACATTAAGCAAAAAAAATCTGTTTTTCAAATAATCCAGAGAAATCTACAAGAGACAGAAAGGGGTAGAATCTGACATATTTATTAAAAAAACCCCAACAAACCTACAGTGAAGGTTAAGAAAATGTGGAGCATTTTTCTAGTACTGATGTTTTCTAGTCATTATAATAAATAAATGAACAAGAGTCTCACTATTTGGGAGTGTTGTGAATTCTGAATAAATACATTTTACTTATATAATAAGTGACAGTGTATGTAATTCCTGTAAATATCATCATCTTCCATATAAAACTCACTGCTTTTCTTGTCAAAGTGCCTTGGCCTTTAAGTCGCTTGTTGATGATAATTGCTTGCAGGTAACTCTGGCAACCAATGGCAAATCTGCAGACTTCAGTGTTGTTGAGGAAGAGCCTTGGAAACGGGAAAACTAAGTGAGGAGAACCCTAGCTACATCCTTAATAAGTCCTGAAGATATCTTGTGGCAGAAGATACCATGATTAAAGAAGATCTCTGGTTTTGTTTTTGGTTTTTTTTTTTTTTTTTTTTTTTTTTTTTTTTTATATTTTAATTTTTTTTTTTTTTTTCTATTTAACATCTACAGTTTCTGCTTAATTTTGTAACTGAAACTTAGCAAAGATCTCATCAAGTCCTTGTAGTGTCTTTGCCAAGCAATGATCCATAGCCATCTGTCTCCCTGGTGTCACTGTCTGGATGATGCACCTGGAGAATGCTCCGTGCAGTGCAATGTGCTCTCACCCACTTCCCCTCTCATTCAAGACACAGAGAATGTAAATGCTGCAAAATGGGAAGATCAAAGTGCCAGTACAGTTCTCTGCAGGGACTCAGGGTCACAAGATACAAGAGAAACATAACACCACGTAAGCCTTCAAGTGTTCTGGTGACTCTTGTGGCAATCCTGATCTGTTTATCACTGTATGGCTAAAACACCTTTGGAAAACATCCATAAAGATTTCTATTTGTTTGGGTAATAACAAGCACTGTACTTTTGTGCCTAGTTGTACTTTAAACTGAGCTTAGATCCGGGGGCAGGATTAATGCATAGAAGTCAATAAATTTTCCCATTTTGTTAGATCAGTACAACTAAAACCTAGCATCAGGAGAAGCCCTCAGATTTGTGTGTGCATGGGGTGTGTTTCCATCAGTGTCCCAGGGCAGGTGCAGCCTTTATTTCATGCTGGGGCTGTGCTGCTTGCTGCCCACAGTGCCCCAGACCACACAAGGCAGTGCAATTACAGGGGGGGTAGTTCCTTCACTGAATCTACAGTGATGTGCAAAATACAGAAAACCATGGGCTCAGTTGTGCCATTTTTAATCGAAGCAGGTGGTACCTTACTGCCCCCCTGCCCCACTGATGGCAGAGGGGTTTCTCACGTGGACAGGACACTCAAGTAAGGCACTGCTAAGGATGATTATGGATGTCACAACTGGGTGCTTGCTAATGAGCTGCAAACAAGTTCTGAATTCATTACTCTTACAGAATTTTGGGATGTGATCATCAGTAACATCTGAAGTGAAAGCCAGCTTTCAAGTATGTCATGTTTCAGAGAGTGGCTAAATCCTGAATTCATTGCTAAACCAAATTCCATGTGTAGTTAAGATAATTTGTCCAGGGTTAGGACTGAATGAAAATGAAAACAGAATTTCAGGATTTAGGCCAGTATGCTGACTTTACATCTCTGTCTCTTTTGCAGAGTAATAAGTATATAACTCTCTAATGTCAGAGAAATATTTCTTCGAGCACATGGCATCTGAATTAATGAGACAGTGTTTGATCAACATACAATATCTGACTCAACCTGTCAGAAGAAATTGCAGTGAGAATAAACACCTTGTGAAATTTTTTTAAAGGTGCTTGTTAATACTTAGCAATTTTAAGGCACTGCTGAGTACCATTATACTGTTAGCAATGTTCCATAGCAGAGCTGAGCCACATGGCCTTGCAAGGTTCTACTCACAAAACAAGCTTTGTGCAATTTTGGGGGGAAACTCTCAGAAGTTTTCAGAAGGAATCAGAATATGACCACATGGTAAACTTAAAAATGGCAAGAAACAGAGTTCCAGCATTTCTGGAAATAGGCCATTCAGTGTCTGTGCTCAGACCTGTCATGGGTTCAAAGGGGAATAATGTGTTTAACTGTAGAGTGTTCTTTGGCTCTGTAGAAGCTGTTAAAGTAAAAGTATAATCTGCTTTTGTTCATCTGCATTCATAGAAATATCTCTGAAACTGCACACGGACCTGAGCCAGCCAAGGCTGCTTGCATGATTAGTGATGTGCAAGATCAAGTCCATTGTCAGAGCATCCCTCATTTCAGCATTTATTGTGGAATATTTTTCTTACCACTGTATTTTTCTCATCACTTGAATGCCATGGCCAAGCAAATCCTAAGCAAAATGGCCTATATAATTTAACCAATATTGAACCACTGTGAATTCTGTAGGCCTCTAACTTGTGTTAGAGGGGGAAGCCTTTTCCAGAGGCCTCCTGAAGGATCTTGAGGATTTAATTTTTAATTTTTTTATTTTTTTTTGGTGAAGAGTGGAATTGTAGGTGATTCAGAGAAGTGGCAGGCAGGTTGGATTCTCTTTTCTTCAGTCATTGCTATTAGCACATCCAGAGTTAACCTCTGTCTAGCTATTGCTTCCCAAGTAACATTCACTGGGTTAGGTGCCAGAAACGTGCCTGGGATGGTGTGTAGGTACTGTAAAATGTAAAATGTTCCCTCCTCTGAGGGTGCTTGCTCTCATCAAGGGAAATTTGATGTCACTCAAGTGGTAGTTATACCCAAGAATAACACACAGCATTTACCCCAATTTACATCCAGCATTCTCGAGCTGTTCCATGGCACAGCTCAGCCATTAATAGATGATTTTTTGTCCTCTTCACCACAGCAGTTTCTTAGGAGCAGCCACACTGATTGCTTGCATTGAAAGTAAGTTTAGAAAAGTGGTCCATGTACTTTTAGCTGTCATTTGAAACTGTTTAGCAGTTGGAAACAAACAGGAATGTCAGCAACATGTGACTAGGCAGCTCCACAAAATTACATATTGAGAAACACTTAGAATATGCTTACAGTTATCCACTTGGGACATAATGTCCTTTGAAGAGTGCTTCTTTGGATGGAGACAAGGAAAGGAAGGAATGCAGTGCTAGAGAAACCCCACCCACAAATGGGAGAATAAATTTGGATCTTTTGATAGGATTAGAATAGCAGACTGTGATTTTAAAGTGGTAATTCTGTAGATACAGTAACTCAGGGATTTTTCAAAATATAATTATGATGGTATTTCTCTATTTAAATGTGGATGTGGGAGAGGAGAAATGCTGGGTTTCATATATTCCTCTGCTTGTAGCCTGACTGAATATTTAATATAGTGTTACTTCATTGCAGCACTGTATTAAATCATCAAAAATCTTTCCATTTCTGTGGGAAAATGTAACTCACTCTTGGCTTTCATTTCTCAGTTTGCTCATTCCACGAGGCTGGGTTGCTACTTAACTAAATAAACAGAAAATAACCCAGGGACCATCCACTTCAGCTAATCCAAGGTTCACATTTCAGCAGGCAGTGCTGGTTACTGGCCAGCCTCCTTTAACTTTCTCTAGGAGTCTCAATGCATTAATTTGCATCTGGCAAATTTTTTTTGTATCTGCTCGCAGTGCTGGGGTGGCAAAGTTAAAGAAAAAGCTCAGTGAGAAGTCATTGGTTTCTGTGTAGCTCATATCAACCTTGCTTTCTGCATTTGCTGAAAACCTTTGTGCAGCTGGGCTGTTTGGCTTGCTGGCAGCACGCTGGCTCATGGAGTCTGGAGCAGGCAGAGGCTCAGCTCATGGCATGCTAACCCACATCCCTGCTTTGCATTTGCTTTGTGCATTTGCTGCTGAGGCTGGGCCAGCATTCTCAGTGTCACTGCCAGGGAGGCAGGCTGTGTGGTGGAACTGCAGGAGAGGTGCAGCACTTTGCCACTCAAATTCTTTCTTCTTTGCTTCCCTTGGGAAACAACAGCTGCACCAGCCTGTGAGGAATGTGTGGGGACCTTACACACAGAAATTCTTCAAGTAGGTAGGGCAGAAGCCACTTGGTCCCTATTACAAGATGTGCTCTTTCCATTTGAATTGGTGAGAAACTCAGTAGGTCTTTGAAAAACTGCAGTAGTAAAATCTGTGCCTGCAAAGCTTTGACTACGTGAGAGCCCCACTGAAATCTGGGGGAGTCACAATGTTCCAGGAAAAGTCCAGTCCCTTCCTGTCTCCCTTTAGTTATAAGACATTTCACAATCCCATCCTGGGGAATAGTCCTTCTCTGCTATTTATAATGTACTTGATTCTCACATCCAAAAGATTTCTGCCAAGATACTTCTTTTATACCTAATTGTTCCAGTGCTGCAAGTCCAGCACTGAATTTAAACTCAGCACAAAAGTGAGGATCACTCTCATCACAGATTTTTCCCATTTTTTTTTTCTGAGATATAGGTGATCTCCATTTCTTTCTCAAGGCACATGGAATTCCAGACTTTATGCCACTTTTAAAAGTAGGAGTAATATAGATTTCTAATTTGTTTTCTGTCACTCCCAGGGTCACTAGTTTTCCAGCAGTCGACACACAGAAGAGTAGACTGTTCATCTGAGAAGCTGAAGCATTAGCATGTGAATAAATTTATTCTGGTGACTTGCCTGGATTTTCTTTGCTTCCTTGCCTTCACCTGTGTTATTGCAGCCTTATTGTAGCAACACAGCAGCAGTTGCACAGATCCCTGTAATTATAGGCAATATTAAACCTCCCCTCTAACATTCACTTTTCTTTTTATCTTTAGAAAGGCTCTGAGCTTCAGTACTGGGCTCAGAAAAATCCTTTTGTGGAGAGGTAAAGGTATAACTGATTCTCATCTCTTTAGTTTCCATTCAGCTCTTTTTATTGCTGCATTTGAATTAATTTACAGAAGGATAAATAAGGGCACTTTATAAAAAATGTACTGTAATATTATTCTTTTATGAGCCTGAAGACTATCTTGATTTTATTACTGTGACTTTTAAGGCCACAATTAAGGTATTTTTCATATTAGCCATTATGATAGGCATATGGTCCATAGGGACAGTTCACCTCAGCTATAATTCACCACATAAGGTTATGCAGAAGCTCGGGTTCCCAGCAGAAAGCATTCTGGGGAAGATGAGTTATTTTCTTCTCTCCAATAACATTGGTGACTTTG
Source organism: Sitta europaea (assembly GCA_013400255.1). NCBI lineage: Eukaryota > Metazoa > Chordata > Aves > Passeriformes > Sittidae > Sitta > Sitta europaea. Next base: position 108,013 of record VXBS01004953.1, on the reverse strand, counting down.
AAGGGAAAGGATTTACCCAGTTTCCTTTGTCTAAAGAATGACATAGAGTGTAGTTTCAAGCAGTAAAAAGAACAAAGGATTTACAATAGTGAAGTGTCAAAGAAGGCAGCCAAGCTGTAGATGAGTCGTTCAGCTTTGCCACGCTGGTTTTGAACAGTTGTGCTGCTGGTGATTTTCCTGAGATGGTGTCTTTAGTGTGCATTCCTTCCAAAGCCATCAGTCTGTCTTCCCCCAGGGGCTCCAGGGCTGTGTGTGCCCCAGAGCAGCCCAGGCTGGGGCAGCAGCAGAGCCTGGTACTGGCAGTGGGTGCCCCCTCAGTTCTCCTCCTGGTCATTCTTTATGTTGGATGGAAATCTGCTGCTAGGGGTGAGTCAAAGTGCTGCTGATGCCCAGGTGCTGGTAGTTCTTTTATTTCTCTTCTGAGTGGCCTGAGGCTCTGAGGAACTGTCCCTGTGGGTGCCCACCATCCCCGAGCCACCCTCCTCTGTTCAGGGGAAGCCCAGTGACTCCCCACGAGGGGTTGCTACCAATCTAACAAAGTGGTTGTGCAGCTGCAACGATAGATCTTACAAAAAAGCCAAGTTCCAAACCTTGGAAAAGCCCAGAGCACACGACTGAGCCACTGAGGAGGTCTCTACTAGTCCAGGATGGAAATAACCAACAGCCTAATGGGAGATTTGGGGGGACAAGAAGACTCGTGAGGTTTCTCACTCACCCCAGCCTTTGCTCCCCTTTCATTTCTAACTCCATCCTGCTGCAGAGCCAGTGCTGATCAGTGCCAGAGCATCCTTCTAGTCTTCTACTCAATATCCAGGGGCCTGCAGCTGTTCTTGGTGATGCTCTGTGGCACAGCCTTGCACGAGGGGAAGCTGTCCCTGGCAGCATCACACAGCCTGGATTGTCTCGTACCTGTAAATTGCTTTGTACATAAATAGTGGAGTCTGCTGGAATCTTTGTATCCTTCTTTTCCATGCCTTTCTCTAGAGTTTTTCAAAGGCTGTAAGCAAACTGTGCTTGCATTTTGATTTTGCAGTCAGTGTTGTAGATTAGAGCATTTCCACGTTGGTGTTTTGTATGGACTCGTGAGTTTTTGTGCACTTCAGGTTGTCCTTCCTACTTAAAGACAACTGCATCTGCTTCCATCCAATATATCCTGCTCCTTTCTTAAATATATCTTATTTCCTATGATCCAGTATGAACTCTTGCTTGTAGAATGCATCAGAAAAAGCTGAATATGTATTTATAGTGTTAAATATTGTGTGCTCAACACTGATTTAGTTTAGAATAATACAAGTTTTAAGGGTTTGTACTTGCTCTCTGGAAACTACAGTGTAGACTGAATTAAATTACCTAGTATCTGTGATTTACAGACACACAAATATTTTCTTAGAATGTTTTCTATGGGATCATATTAGGTAGGGAAATAATTCTTTAAAGGTGATCTATACCTACCTTAGAACAAAATCAGTTTTCTTAGGACATTTAGGATCAATTAAATATTTTTGTGTTAAGTTTGGTGATGAATTATAGACAAAGCACAAAATTCAAGAAGCAAATAGGAAATTCAAGATGTCCTTAAATGCTGCAGTTCATCATGGAACAATACTATAATAATCTGAGCAATCTTCTAGATTGACTGTCTTGGGCAATCGTCCCTCACTTTTGTAATTTTTCCTGATGTTACCTTTGCCAAATCCTGCAAGTTCTTCCTTAGGGCCTGTTAATGTATAACTGACAGGCTCAGAATGCAGTTTATAGAAAAGAGATCTGGGTAGGCAGAAAATATATTGTCAGGAACCCCATTCATCCTGCTGCAATACAATGTGAGTTCAGCCTGTGGAAAAAGTTCAGGATTTTGCCACCTAGTTTTGCCTTCTTGATAAAGGACCAACAGAACCACCATGGGACCAATGTAATTGGGTAGCATCCTTACAAATACCTCCTGTTTTCTTAAGTATTTTTAAGAGAATAACCACTATATTTTTTGACCCAAATGACAGTTACTTCTCATTTTGGTAATTTCTTCCCATTAGGCAAATACCTGTTGGCATTAAGGCCATGGCTATAATAATTTCAACTTAATTAATAAAGAACTGTTTTTAGAGGAATAAAAATAAAATAATATACATATTCATGACAACCATATAACAAACAAAAAAATCTTCTATGGCCTACTAGCTCTTTGACTGTAATTCAGAACAAAGAAAGCATCTAATAGGAAGGACTGCTGTCCCAGTGTGACTGATACTGGGAATCTCTTCAGCTATTCAGAAATCCGTGGGGCCATGTTATTTTGCTGAGGTTTTGGAGCCTAAGTTTCTAGTAGATATATCTGTAGGAAGTGTGTTGATATACCCTTGTATTTTGATCTATATTGTATTTTAAGTCCAATGTAACAGGTATTAACTTAATAGGAATCACAGGTAGAATAGTGCTGAGTTACTAATAGAAAAAACCTTATTGGTACCAGTTTTGACATTTTGTTGAAGCATGATGTCCAGTGCCTCTCTGCACTTAGTGTAGATAATGTAGCTATCAACAGGTAATTTCAGTGAAATGGTGTATACAGTATGTGTAGCTGTGCTTTAAATTAATTTAATTGGTTTCTGTGTGTTGAGCCATAGTAGAAAATTAGACTGTGTCTTAAAATTTTGTTCTACTTTCTGTCTTTCATTTGTATCTGGGTTTGTTTCTTTTTGACCTTTCAACTCCTTAGGTTCCACAGCTTAGTAACTCCTTTATCTGTCTCTTATGGAGTACCCAGTTTTGACAGCATTCAGAATCATGTATGCAGCCAGCTCGTTGTAAATATGTTAATTTTTGTTTTCTAACCAGTCTGGTGTGTGTTAGAAGCTGCATGTGTGTAGTTCCCTGGCAGTGAGTGAAAGTGATCCCAGCACAGATTTGCTGCCTGGTGAATACACTCATTATGGCACAGAGAATTAATGTTCAGCTGGAACGATAAGTTTCTGTTTTATTTTCTTCTTGTTTGCTCGACATGTTTGGACTCTTTATCACCAGAAGCTTAGTAAGTCACTGTTTAAATTGAAATTGGCACAATGAATGAGGGGAAGTCCATGGAACTGCATTCCTGCTGGATGCCCGGGGCTTTTGGCTGTGTGCATCCCTCAGCCCTTAGTCACATCCCAGCATCACAGGACCCCTCTGAGTCACTTCCAGGCACTGCTGCCACAGATGCCAGGGAGGCAGAGCAGCCCCACCTGTGGCTGGGCCAGCCTGCAGGCAGCAGGGGCTGCCAGCTCTCTCCAGGGAGCCTGAGTGGGAATGTCTGCTTCCTGCCCTTGGCAGGAACAGTCTCTGAGAAAGATCAATGCACTCATGGGCAAAGGGTTTTTTCATTGTTAAAAAGGGATAGTTGCATTTATTGGAAAATAAATGCCAAACTAAATGCTTCTAAAGCTGCTGTGGTTGTTGTACAAACCTATTATTTACAAAAGGATGTCTGATCATTTGAAAAAAGACACATCCACTACATAGTTGGTGGCAAAAATCTTCTGAAATCAGAGCTATAGTTCAGATCTATGAGAAAATAGAGCCTTGCAGCAGCAAGAAGCTGATTCATTCCTAGATACCCTGGACCTGGATCTTGTACTCATCCCCTCTAGGCAGAAAGAAATAAAAATCAGGCCCCAAAGCACAGAAACTGTCCTGCTTGGTGAGTCCCATTTTGATGCTTCAGGATGAATTACACACTGGAGTAGTCTGTGCTGCCTGCTCATCATCCCTTGCCCCTTCTTTAAGGTGACCAGGCTTGAACTGGAATGTTTCGTGATGTTCTCTTGTAAAAAGGATTAAAAAGAAGAGGGGTGAAGTTGGCCTTTACACTCAGAAAGTTCTGGAGATTTTGAAATGACATACTGTACAGTATCTATAGCACAGTTTGCTTAGAAATTAATAAATGCAGATGATAAAATTTCTCCCAACCCTGGGCTCTGTTCTTGTATATTGTAGTTGGAATGCCTTGTAGACTGATTCTATTTTTGTAGTTCAGATCCTTTGCTCTTTACAAGGATTGTTAGTCATTTGCTTTTAATGCTTTCTTACAGAGTGAACTGATTTCTGTAACTTTCATGTATAAAACCAACTAGACATTCTTTCTATACTGGAAATAGTCATGAATATAATATTTCACTAAGTGTTGTACCTCTTATGTACATATCATCAATAAATGTTGATTCATAATTTTCACGGCTTACATCTGTGAGTTTTAATTTCAGCCTGGGCTCAATATGGGAATGCTTTGTGTAGGAGTTTAGATAAAGCAGTCTGATGAGAGAGGCTGCCTGTTCTGAGAACTACATGCAGGGTAGAAAATAGACCTGACTTTGCCAAAGAGTTAGAAATCTCACCCCTCATTTTATCCTCCAAATATCCAGGATGCTGGCTGTAAATGAGCTCATTTTCCACAAAGGCCAGGATTCACTCACTTCAGTTCTTGGCAATGAAGCCTAGAGAAGTGAAAAGACGTAAAAAGAGTAGGAGGACACAAATCAAAGGCTGCAGTTACTTTAGAAACCTACTTCCCTCCCCTGGCTGCTAAAAAATAAATCTTTTATTCACAGCCTTCCTTAAAAAAAAAATAATAAACAAAGCCTGTAGCGGAACTTCTGGAGTCCTTTATAAAGAAATCAACAGCATTTAGCACATAAATTAAGAGATCTCATGGAGTGAACTATGGCCTGGTGGAGTGGCAGTTGCCAAGTGTGGAGAGAAAGCTCCAACGTTTCTGCCTGCTGGAGCAGCGGGCGCTGCGGAAATGCAGGGCTGAGATAAAGGCACCGAAGGCTGGGCTGGGAGCACTGGCTGTGCACAGCCCTGGGCTCGTTGCTTCCTCATCATCCACTTGAGAGAGTTCCAAAGAAATCCGAGGGCACGGCAGGAAGTGGCTTTGGCAGTGCCTCAGCTGGCAGTCTGCCCTCTGAGTCAGTAACGAACCTCTGATGTGCTGCTGGGAGGATCTTTGGGCAAAAAAGTGAATCTGACTTACTGCAAAAGTAAATTTATCTGCTGCCATTTCGATACCAGAGCAAAAATGTCCCAATCTGGCCTCATCAACAAGTGTTGTTTTATTAACATAATATTCCTCACCGAAGTGTTTCCAGGATGCTCAGGCACTTCACTCAGTGTGTTCACATTCCTTCATAAAAGCAATCTGTCTGTCCTTCTGTTACACACCAAAATAAAAGTTTATAATTAAAGGCTTGACACCAACCTGTGTATGCTGCTTTTTTCAAAGCAGTGTTTCTGCAAAATTACCTAAAATAACCAACCCATGCAGGAGCCAGAACTGCAATTATATGAATCTGACCTTTCTGAAAATACACACCCCAAAGGCTGATTCTCTAAGCCCTTGTACCCCTTTTCTCCATGTCCATAGCCTTACAGAAAAAGATTATTTCAGGAGAGTGTTTATGTCTGGAATGTGTCCCTCTCAATGGGAACAAATCTGCTAAAATGGGAGAGAAAATCCAGTGAGTTATGAATCGTGGACCCATATTAAGAGATATTTCTGTATCTCCTCTGAGGCATGAAAGAAAAACAGAGATAATACTCCAGGGTTGTTAGGTCAGAAACCATCTTCTCCTTTGCAGTACCTGTGAACAGGACAAGGTTATGAAAGAAACAGGTGGCCCCAAGGTGCAGTGCTTTAGGAGGCAAACAGCTTTAAAAACGACACTGCTTGGGGCTGAAGGAGTTTTTTGCAGCAAGCCCGTGCATTGCAGTGATGTGCAGGCACCCCAGCAGGGCTTGGTGCCATTGTGCTCCCAGAGCTGTGCACAGCCCTGTGCAGGACCCAGGGCTGGGGCAGCTCCCTCACTCCCTGCCTGCTCTCACTCGTGCAGCAGCAGCAGGGGCAGGAAGGAAAACGGTTTGCATGCAAGATAAGGTCTTGTGGTTGGGGCAGGCAGGTTCTGTGGTGATAAACAAGATGTGTCTGGGTAGACAGATAAATGACAAAACTGCCTGCTGCCCACAAAACTGCAGGAGCAAGGTGTGGAGGAGCAAAGCCTCACACTCTTGGGGCTCCTGAAGCACAGGGGTGAGTGCAGGAAAGCAGCACAGGGTCTGTGTTACACAGCACTGAGCTCTTCATTCCCACCCGTGACTGAACTAAAAATGCTTGCTTTCCATGTAGTCATTTGTAAAAGAGATCTTTCTCCCATTTGGCTGTGTTCTTACTGGGGTGCCTGAAGATGCTGCAGGGATCAGTGTCCTGTGCTCCCTGGGCACTGCCTGAGAAATGCTGCTGTGCACATGTGCCAGGGAGACAAAGCAGCTGATGCCAGGGCAGTGAAGGGACAAGAAGAGGGTCCAAGACAGGAAATGCACTCAAAATTCATCCCACTCTTTCACCCAGGTTAGTGGTGTTATCTAAATTGGCTGGATCATTTCAGTTTGTTTCTGAACCAGGCTTCTCCCTTTTTTGACTGGCCAGTAAACAACAGGCAGGCTTTGTACCTGTCCTCTTCATGGGCCAGGAGGGGGGAACTCAACCTTCTTGAACAAAGGGTAACTTTGTTCTTAAGTTGAACAAACAAGCATCCCTACCTTGAGTTCATTTCAGACTTCCACTTGATTAATGACAGAAAGATTAACTAGAAAATAAACCACCAAAGAACTGCAGGGAAATACCCAAGAACTATAAAGCTGGTGAGTCTGGAGACCTGCTGCTGGAAAACAAAACATGCTGAACTGAGGGCATGATTGTGAAACAGGAAGCCAAACTCTATGTACACTAGGTTACAGATAGACAGGCAATGCTTGAACAAAGCCAAAACAGAGAATAATTTTGGATGCAAAAAGTGGAAGGAGCCCAGCATTTGCTCTGAGGTTTGTGTCACTGATGGCTGCAGTCCACAGCATGTGCAGCAGGACTCTTCTCTGCCTTGGTGTGCTGCTGTCAGCTGAGCTCACTGTGTCTTGTGTATGGGGCTCAGCTGTCAAAGATCCACCTTAGATAAACTCAGCTGCAGAAAACTGTCTCCCTGAGCCAGCTCCAGTAAGGTGCTGCTAGCAGTCTGCAGCTGCAGCCCTCAACAGGATGCTTGCTTTTAAAAAAACTACTTTGATAAAATATAACTATAAATATAAACTCAGACTTTAGTTCCCATCATGGGGCAGAACAGTTTATTACTGTTCCTTACAAGAAAAATGGAAGTGTGGAGTCTCAATTCATTCAAAGAAAAATGTGGTCACTGAAAATTGTCTAAGGGGTTTTTTTAGGTTTACCCAGGGAAGAAAAGCCTTCTGTCCTGCCAGCAGCTGGATGATGTACACCAATGACTGCAAGTAAATTTAAAATTAAAGCTAAAACTCAGCTGTACCAAAGCCATTTGGTACCAAATGGTACCAAACAATTTTTACACTTGAGACATGAGACTGGCAATATGGGTGCTAAAAGTGACTCCATCCCTCCACAGCTGCCCAAGGCAAGGCTTTCAGCTGCCAGGTATGAAATTTAGAGCCTCAGAGAAGTGGAAATTGCTTTCCTGCATCCTCCTCTGCCCTGGCTTGCTCTGGGAGTTACGAGGCCTTCAGGACAAACTCAGCAGCCCTAAAGGTTTCTGGATATCCAGTGTCTCCACTGCCTAGGAGCCATCTCTGATTTACCCCTGCCAGCCTACACACCCCTGAGCTCAGCTGTGCCTCAGTTTCTGCACCAGCAGAAAGCTCCTGTTGACCTAAATGCTAACTTCAGTGGCTGTTTGAGAGAGACTTTTCCTTAATTTTCTAAAAAATGCTGCAGGTTTTTCTGATAAATGCACTTAAAATTGTGATGTCTTAGACTTGAACAATCCTGTTTTGTTGTAAATTTGCACATTATTTTCTTTTCCCAGTGAGACCATAAATCACTTCTAAGAGTTCTATTTTAGAACAAAGGGAAAGCTATACTATGTATTAGACATGCAGAATCTTCACTCCCCTCACCCCTAAAAAAGGGAATTTGTACAGCTGTATCTTCTATCTGGAATATTAAAACTAGCTGAAACTAGTTTTAATAGTGTCTGTTAAACTGTCTGTTTCTGAGAAAAAAAAATCATCTTCTCTTTTGACACTTTTTGTGGACTGGTTTTGATCCAAAACTTCATAATTTTAAAATATTTTTAAAGAAAAATATTCACATCAGTACTCAATGCACACCTTTTTGTGGTGGAGAATATGCCTCATTCCCCCCCCCACTTTTTCATCCAAAACCCTTTTGCCTGTAGAGTAGGAATAAATAAATTCCTTTAATAAAAAGTCTGAGACTCCTTGAAGGGGTCACTCGTACAAAACCTTTCTATTGCTTGCTGGAACCATCTGGACAAGACTGAGAGAAGGCTGTGCTCAGAGCTTCACCTGCACTTCAGCAATAATCAATGTCTGGAGGGCAGGAGAGCTGCTTTGATGTGGATTCTCTTCTACAGCTTTCACATTTTCACCCCCCAGTGCAGCAGTGTGAAGCTCTGTGTCAGCCTGGCACTTCAGCACAGCAAAACCAGCAAGAAGTGGAATTGTTCTGCTCCTCTGCAAGAGGAGGGGGGCAGGACTCATTTGGATAGATTTCTCAGAGGAAAATAATGCCCCAAAACAGCAAATACTATATCTGAGAACCATTTATTGATAGAGAAAGGATATGGTGCTGACCAGAGTGGGATAGAAAAGAGTGCAGAGAGAGAAGAAGGGAGATGGGGAGAGTGGCTGCCTTTATCTGCTGAGGCTGCTCCCACAGCTCCAGTGCCCAGGCACTTTTCCCAGGCATCCTTAACACCTGGCACGTGTTAGAGCTTTCAGCACATTCACAGTCCCTACAGTAATTTTTCACCTCATGTATAACACATGTTAAGGCATAAATAAAAATCAAATCAGTCCCTCTCCGAAAGGTTTTTGAAATCTTGCCTTTACTAACCTTACTCCAAAGGGGTGAGAAAGGGAAGACAGAAAGTGCAGTCCCTGTGCTGTACAGAAGGCACTGTGACTCATCCTGGCTAAATTTGCCTCTCCTCACGGCCACAGCTGCTTCCCCCAGCACGGGGGATGCCACATGAAGCAGGGCACAGCAATAGTGAGAAATAAGCTACCAGGGGAAAAATTCAAAATCAGTTTGCAAATGAGGTGGTGGATGTAGAGGATGACTTGGAGGTGGGGGAGGTTCACAGGAAAAGGCTCTTTTTCCCCACTCAGAGTTGTGAAATACTCGAGTGCCAGAGTCCTGGGGGTGTTGAAGGTGCTTTCCCAGTTTAGTACAGAAATTTCACTCTCCCTTTACATCCTTTCCCAGAAATTGTGTTCTCCCTCCTCCTGAATCCCCCCGAGCTCCACGCCCCAAACACCTCATCACAATTCCTACCACCCTAAGCAACAGGACTTCTGTCCCCCCCTCCTGTGTACACAGCTGGAGCCACACCCCAAGGAACAGCACTTTTCCTGCCACCTTTTGGGCTTTTCCCCTCCCCAGAGGAGCAGTCAAGAACCTGTGGTTACCAAAAGGGCTGGAATTTTATTAATCAGAGCTCTTGCAGAGACTCAGAGACTTCAGACCCTTGCACTGTTTATTAAAGATTAAGAAATAATTATTGTCTAATGACCTAATATGGCTTAAAATAAACTCATTAACTGCTGACTTACAAAATACCCTGGTGTCTTTGTACGTGGAGGCAGAACACAGTTGTCAGAGGATTTATTTCCTTCATCTACAGAAAGAATAATTAGGACCAGCCCTAACCTGATATGTGCTAAAGAGACACTTGGCAATTGTCTCCCGAAAATATTCCAGGCAACATGCCTCAAACTAATTAGTACAGAGGCTGTTGCTGTTGACGAGGGACACACAAAAAACATCCCTATCATGTGAAAAACTGCAAAATTACAATTTTGGAACTGGTGTTGTCGAAAGGGTTCCACACCCACAAAGGTAGACATGACAGCTGCACATCCTTTCTCTGTTTTAATCAAATATTCCTTTTCAGAACTTCAAGAAAATACAGATGAAACAACCAGCCTGCATTGCTTCATGAAAACATCACATTCCCATAAAACATACAGAGCCTCTCTTAAATACACCTTCTGCTTTAGACAGTATTTCCACTGGTCTGGATCACATTTATTTGAAACTTTTCAAGCCAAAAGGAAGAACACAAGCTGATGGCAGGGGCTGAGCTGTGCAGCATTTTTGGGAGAGATCCTCGTTCTTAGGCCCCAAGGAGAGGCCAGGACACAGTCTGTGTGTGAGCTGAGCAAGGGCTGCACTCGCTGGGTGCTGAGCAGGGATGCTGCTCACACCATCCAGGGCTGATCTCAAACCCAACCCGGCTGCTGTCTGCCTCCGGGGAAAGCTGAGTCCATCACCAACTCCCAGAGCATCTGTGGAGCCGAGGGAGCAGAGCAGAGCAGCCAGGGGCACGCAGCATTCACCTCAGCCTGGCTGGGAATTTGCAAGCAGAAGAAATGCTCACAGTCCTCAACACCACAACCCTGCTGAATTCTTCTCTGCCACTGGCAGCTGGACTGACACTTCACCCTCAGTGGGGAACCAGGGTTAGTCTGGAAGCTTATTTTGAAGTCCAATGTGTTTTTAGCAATACTATTTCTAGTTACAATTTAGAGATGGCATTTTCTTTCCTTCTGATTAATCTGTTAAATAAATATGCAAATATATCAAGTGCTCTCTATAAAAATACATACACACAACAAACAATGCCTCATAATAAAAGCAAGATTAATAAAAATATGTACTGTTTTACACATATGAAATGGCCATCTAGTTTTGAAACTATAATGAAACAATTACACAGGACATAATCTAAAAAGAATCAGCATATATAAAATAATGGCATTGCCTCTTGAGCATCTCCCATTTAAAAATATACAAAGAACCCAACCAGTGTTGTCTGTGCTTTTATAGCTACTGACTATAACATAAACTACAAAGAAGCTTGTGGATTTCTTCATTCAACATCTGAATAGGGAGGTGAATAACACGCCACAGATTTTTTTTGTTTTTTTAAAAGAGAAATTTAGCCTCCAAGACAATAAAATACATCCCTCTCACTGAGACCTATATTCAGTTAGGATTTAAGAGAGGAGTAATTCTTACTCTGGATCTCCATACTTAGTGGAATGAGTACCCAACACCACTTTGAACACAGCCTTCAACAGATCATTTTGATTTCTAAGGACAAATAGAAAAGCGTGCTTAAAAACATTAAACAAAAATCAATGCACTGTTCACAGATGAAGTATCTGACCTACATAAAGTCAGAAATCATCCCATGTGAATTTTAAAGCATCACCTCGGCTCGGGACTCTCTGCCCAGGTGCAAAGTGCCCTGAGGAGATCTGCCAGCAGACACCAGGGCTCTTGGGCATTTCCATGAAGCACGTGGGAAACTGCTGGAGGGCTGTGACTCACAAATATCACCCACAGTCCTGTGCTCTGTGTTCCAGTAAAGATCAGCAACGGCTAAAGCCAGTCTTTAGCCAGCTGAGTATCCATCCTCCCAACTGCTGCTGGTGGAGAACATGGAATATTTCAGCAGGAGAGTTTCAGAGGCAGGGGCTGGGCTGGGGGAGCAGAGCTCCTGAGTGACCCTGCTCGAGCCCAGCTCAAAGTGACAATTCTCCCTCCATTCCAATGAGCTTCCTTAAAAATGGCACAGACCACTGGTAGTAAATTATTTTTTTTCCTGACAATTCATATCAATATAATGCACAGCATCATAGCTTAATACAAATACTTTACATAACAGACACAGAAGGACATGACAAAAGCATGTAACCATGGAGCTCAGCTACTCTACTATGTTACACGGCCAGGAAGAGTTTCCTATCATTTCCTTTGAGCTTTTATGTAGAAATTGAACTTCTGGTACCAAAAAGCGAGCAATGTTTCTTTTTGGTGTTTTAAAAAGCAGACAGAAAAAATACAGATGAAAGAGAATTCTGAGGAAATGAGCAAGATCATAGAAAAGCAACTTTTAAAATATCAGCAATCTCATATAGTATAATAGTTTTAGGGGAAAAACTTTTAATAGGCTCAGCATCTCCTTAGTAAAATGAAGCAGAATAGAGAGACCTATTTTCAGTAATGAAATACTGTCAGCTTCCCTGGTGATCTCAATTGCTTGATTTGTGCACATGCGACAGAGCTGGGGTCATTTTGTTTTATTGATTATCTTGACTAACAGGCTCATTAAGAACATGCACAAACCTGGACCAGTGAGGGGGGAGAAGAGCAATGAGCATCTCAGAAACTGAAGGATAATTGTACAGGTTGCTAGGATAATAAAGAATGAAGTTTATTATGTTTCAGCTCATGTTTTCAGGCCTTTATTACCCCTCCTGAGAAGACTTGTTGTATGTCCATAGATATTTAAAAATAGAGATAAATAAATTTTGACCTTCTGGGTTCCCCTCGTTGCAGATCAAGCCACACATAATTATAAAATGTCACTTTTTGTTTACACTGGAAGATTCTGAATGCACCCACTGCTATTCCTGGCTGGAAGGCATTTCTGCAGGATTCTGATGTTGCAGACATTGTAGAAGATGCCTTTGGGTTTTAACTTGATTTTTTTACTCTTGACATTTTTCCTCACTTACTTCTGTACCATGGCATGTTTAATATTTTAAATATTTCTGTAAGATAGAGTGACTGGATAGTTCTTTAACTCCACACAGTGAAGACCTTCCATCTGGGGAATAATGATGTAAATCTGTATGCCTCCTAACATCCAGGACACAGTGAGAGTGCTCTGTGAAGGGACTGGGAACTGAAAGCATTATGCAACTCTTGGGGGCCAATTTCAGACAGCACATGTCAATTTTTAAACTCAGGCATCAATGAAAAGTGATTAAAAACAAAGAGAACTTATGATTATGTTCAAAAGACATCAGTAGCACAGTGCATCTGTGAATTCCTGTTCAAGTTCCACATGATTCTGATTTCCCCAGCCCTGATCTGCTTGGCAGTGTGGTACCATTACACTCCAGTCTTCATGTCAAACTCGTGATGATTTTGTGTTTCATTAACAGTCAGGAATTCATCACATGCTTGTGTTCGGTCATTTGACTGTTCTTTATGAACCAAGTGCACCATTTCTTGTGATTTGCTGATATCTCCATTTAATTCACTTGTCTTCCTGTCCTCCACTGCCCCTTTGCCATTGTTAATCACTAGCTTTTTCTTCTGTCCACATCTAGAAAGAAATAAAAATAAAATATTATAAGTAGAGTCTAATAAAAATAATAAAAACCTGAAGGTCAATATTTAGGAAAAGGTGATTGGAAATGAAACTTGTGGAAATTATTTGTGTCTGCAAATAAACATTGCAGACTTATACCATACAAAGTGTAAAGTTTCTCCATATTGCATATTTTATTTTTGAAAGCATCTACCATTATATGCATAAAATTTATCCTCACTTATCTAATTTATATTTACTTTTACTACATATAGCAATAACAGTCATTACTAAATGCTAGAATTTTTTTCTATCATTTGAATACACCCACATTTATGCACTTTGTAAATACCCCCACTATGAGGACACCTTCTAAATCCAGGCTTGGGACCACAGCTTTGAAAATGCACAAATTCTTAAGCAAGCAGAAAATCTGGATCGAGCTCTCACCTCATTAAACAAGACAACTGTTTTTTTTCTTTGTGTTAGCATGTGAAGCTCAGAAGGAAGAGTAAGGGAATCTGGAGAACTACTCTTGCTGCTGTGTGCAGCACAGCTCCCTGGGGTGCTCAGGTAGGAAAGAGGCACTGTGCTTTTAAAGTCACACAGGGCTGCCCAATAAACTTCATAATGTAGCTCTGAATTCAAACACACACAATCCTTGAAAGAGTCACCAGTGCAAAGCTGATGCACACTGCTTATCCTGGGCTAGGTATCCTTCAGTGCAGTAAAAAAAAGTACTACTGACACAGCTGTCAGATTTACTGTGTAGATAACAGTGCTGGACATCCTACTCGTCCTCAAACAGCCTTGTGCAAACTGAATATGCAAAGCCCAGCATGCCTAAGAGGGACAATGTGTCTTGAAGTTGGACTTTTAAGTGCTGTCTTCTTAAATGAAGCATGTTTTTTTCCTGAATGACTCATTTGGTTGTTCAATTTTACTACTATGCTTCTGAAATACCATTTGTTCATGCCTACTGACTCATAGATGAGGGTTATTTTATCTGAAGTAGCTCAGCTCACTCTGCTAATGTTACACACACCCTTGGGAATGATTTCCTGCTCTGCAGACATAAAATGCCAAAAGATGCCAGCAAGGAGCTGTGGGGCTCCACAGCCTCTTAAAAGAGCAGATCAGAGTGCTCTGCAACCAACATGAACAGAACAGAACAGAACAGAACAGAACAGAATAGAATAGAATAGAATAGAATAGAATAGAATAGAATAGAATAGAATAGAATAGAATAGAATAGAATAGAATAGAATTATATGGTCATTCTGATAAAGAAAGAGGTAAAATCCAACATTCAAGTAGCAAATAGTTACTCTGTTAATAAGCTCAATTTTAACATTCAAGAAGCAAAAAGCTGTTGAAAACAATTGGGCAGTAACCTCAGAACAGCCCCCAGAGAAAAGGATAGGTAAGAATATTGTAGCCTATCCTTTAGGCTAGGGTATTCCAATTTCCCAGCTAACTTTGCACAGATCACTGCATCACTTTTCACTCCTCAGCTTGCTCCTCTGTAAGATGGAGCACATGAAGCTATTGAGAGCTCTGAGAGCAGTGTTTTATGTACATGCTGGTGCCTGCCAGCTGTGCTGCTGGCTCTGGCTGGGAAGGGGCAGGTGAAGAGGCTTTCACAGAAAGGCTGTGGTGTCTGAGCCCTGCACACTGCACACAGACAATGCTCTGATGGTGCTGGATTATTCCTGGCTCATCCCGTGGTTGTCACTGTCTGTGTCCATCCCACAATTTGCACCCTCTGTGAACACTATTTTCCCACTAATACTGATAGACAGAGGGTAATTAATTCTCTGTGATAAAAGCAGAGTTAGTTTCTATTCACAAGACTGGACAGAGAGCTGCTGGCTTCCCGTGAGTGGTTCCAGGTGATGCCAATGCTGATGTGTGACCTGTGCAGGACATGCTGACCTGGGGCCCCAAGCCACAGAGCTTTGCAGAGCTCCTCTCTCCTGTGGCTGGCTGCTTCTCTTTGGCCAAGCTTTGGAGACTCTCAAGGGATTAAAAAGCGAGGCAGTGGGTTTTGGAGATGTGAGGGTGTGGCTTTACCTCCTGCGGCCGTTGACAGCAATGCAGATTGCCAGGATCAGAGCGAGCACCACGAGAGCAGCCACGATGATCAGCCAGTCTGCAGGGGGAAAAAGGGGGCACAGGGCACTGAGTGCATCTCCTGGGGCTTTGCCATTTCACAGAACTGCAAAAACACTACCCCTTCTACCTCAAGCTGCCACACTCTTTTCTTAGCTTCCATGAATGTTATTTGGTTTACAAAGCCTTTCAAACACGTTCCAGCTCAGATTAAACACCCAGCACTGCTGCCATCCATAGGCACTTTGGTGGGCAAAGCACAAGAGGAGCTGTCACTGATTCACTCCAGAGGCAAACGAAAAGGCTTAGCCTGACTCACCACAATACCAGGCACAGAAGCAGGATGATTTTTAGCACACTTTTAGTGAAGCAGGTTCCACAACCTGCCCAGCAGCCAGCTGCACCCCTGCTGATGGGAGTCCTCTCCCAAGAGCTGTGTCCTGTATCTTTGAAACAACTGCCCCTTGTTTAACAAGACTCGTACAGTTCATCCGAAACAAATTACCTCTTCTAATTAGCACCTTATTAGTACTCCATGGTGAAAAACTGACAGGAATTATTTTTGTAGCATGCTCTTCTCCTAGCAACCTTCAGTTTTCCCTGCAAATGATGAGTTCTTCAAAAGGTGCTCCAAAGATTACCTTTCCAAAATTTTCTGTGTGCCCTTCTCCATTTTTTCCCATGTGACTAATGCAATAACTTGAACTGAACAGAGAGTTTCAGCTCTGGACTTGCTAGGCCTAAGTAGAGTGGGATAATTACTTCATCTGTTTTAAAAATGACTTTACCACTAATAAGTCCCAGAATATACTTGCATTCTTTTGCAGCTGTATCATTGTGCTGGCTTCTTTTTATTCAGTTTTGGTCTGCAAGCTCTATTCTGGAGAGCTTGTCTCAGCTATTATTTCCACTGAACATTCTCATGGATATGACACTGTGCACATAACTTTACCGAGTTTTGTGTGATTTAATTTCAGTTCATGAAAGTTAATTGAATCTTAATCCCATTCTCCAAATGCATGGTTTCTCTTATCTTAATATTTCTGAAAAATTGTATGAGTTACAATATGCTTCATTTGCTGAATATTATCAGATTCTGAACAAAGCCTGAACAACTGTATGTGAACTTCATTTTCATCTCTTACTTCAGTTCATATGAAGACAATTCTGTACTCGGATTTTTGAAACATTTGACTTCAAAAACTCACCTGGTACAGGGGAGGACCTTGGTTGTGAAGCTATTTTTGTAGTGGCAGTCTCTCCAGGGGCAGTAGTGGATTCATAATGTCCCTTGTGTGGTCCTTGGTTACCATACACACTGGAGCCTAAAGAACAAAACACCCCATCCATTAGGCCAAATATGCTTGATGAATATTCAGCAGCAACGTACAAAGACTGTGACTTTAACAATGCAAAAATCCTACTCTAGAAGTGCCTGCTGAAGCAATTAATGAGTGTTTATACTGAAAACCATCACACAGGCTGTAAGCACAACACCCATCTGAGCTGTGGCTAGCTTTAGTGTTTTGAGAAGCAAAACTCATGGCTTTCCCCTCTTGTCTCCCTCCTATGTTCCAATTCTATTCTGACACAGGATAAAACTGAACACCTAAACCTTTAACACTCTCATAAAATAGAACAATAGTTCTCTGAAAGCTTGTGACTTTGACAGCTGTAGAGTGGGACTCTAAACATTGAAAGTGTTTCTTTCCTAATAGAAGAAAGTGTTCTCTGCAAACTTAAATGTGGCTCTTGTCCTTTTTCATAAGTTGTGCAATTTGATTCCAAGGTGGCATTAGATCTTAAATCAGTTTCTTATATTTTGTATGTTGGCCATACTGCTTAAACTTTAATGCAATTACATTCCTGGCCCATGCTGTTACCATAAGGGTATCCCAAACCTAAAATTATCAGCAGACCATAGATACAGTAATTTCACTGGGGACTACTGCTTCATTATCACTACAAAAAATATATTACACATCTTCACCTCTCTGAATTCTTCCAGACTCTTAAGAAATTAAACACTAACTCTAATCAGCTGTAAAGTTTTTTCTTGAGCACACATTAAAACTAATTTCTGTCCAGCATTTCTGATCTCATTTCCTAGTAACAGCTGGTAAATGCAAAACTGAGAAGTGCTTTTTATTCCCTCTGTGAAGCATAGCCAGCAAGCAGTTCATGAATTTTCCAGATGTTTCTAATATTTTTATTAACAAGAAACTTATTGACTGGTGTGTTGTTTGGTGCTATTTCACAACAAAGGACAGAGCACAAATTCAACAATGAAGCCTTGATCTAGCTCCAAGAAAGCTGACCAAGAGGGACCTCCTAACTTGTCTACACTACCTCTCACCAGATTGTTTTTTCAAGTGCTTTGTATCATCTTTGAAAAATGCCAGAGCTTTTCCTGCAAAAAAAAACCCCTTCAAAAGGCATTCAGACATTTATTAAAATGTGTGTGCTTACAAACCTGCTGTATTTGCTGCTCCCCTGAGAAGAAGAAGCAGAGGGCAGCCAAACTCCCTGCTGCTCTGGCTCTGGGGAGCTGCTTGCAAGTGGCAGCATCCTCAAAAGCTCTCTACATTTCATTTTGGTAACATATTAGATTTTTTCCTTTATGGACAGTTATTTTTTGTGTTCCTTCAGTGTGGGGAATTGTTATTTTGTGGACTCTTGGACACTTAGTGTGATGCCTGACCACAGTTTAAACATTGCTCTAGGAAAAAGGCAAGTGAAAAGATGTGGCACAGTACATCAAACCATTCATTTGATCAGAGAAGGTTTTTAACAATACATTCATGAATCTTTTCCATTCCATTTCACCTATACTGGGCAGCATCACAACTGAATGAACCCTTCAATAAATGAGCTCTTTGATAGCAATGGTAGTGTCAAAGCAATTCCCATATACTGTGTTGTCAAAATGCACCAGGAGAAGGTAAATGAAAAAAGGAAGAGTTTTGAGAAAATAGCCTTCTGAGCCTTTTGCCAGGGCACTGACAATGCAAAGATTCAGTGCAGATATTCCCACTGAAAGACTCAAACCAGTTCTTACAGGTTTTATGTGCTCAAAATGGAAAGGTAGCAAACATATTTTCATAGTGTGTAATGTCTGCACATAAAATTTAGAAGGCAGTTTAGCTTAATTAAGTGAATAGGGCCTGTGAAATGAAAGAAATGAGTTTTAGTAGGGAGACATTACTAAAAGCAGATTTAACTTTGCAATAAAATTCTGACAAATACATGTTTTGCATTTATGGTGCTATGCCTATGTCAAAATACTATAACCAGGCAATTTTGTTAGCGTTGAATTTACTGGTTTATACCAAATTCTAGAAAAAATAATTAGCCCAAGTTCTACCTCACAATATATTAATTAATATTAATGAATTATTGAGGGATTAGCTTTCAAGTGTTTTCTGTGTAATGCTGTAAAAATATAGGTACATAATCTTGTTTATGCACAATGAATGTCCAGAGAGCATTGGCCAAATTCTACTCTGGAATGGTTCCACTAACTTCCAAGAAAGTGCATGAAAACAGTGTTTGGATTAGCTGAATTGGGGAAAAAAACCCCTTACTACTAGGATGGTTATTTCTATGGAAACTACACTTGGGAATAAAGAATAGTCCCTTAATTTCCTGTATTATTAGCACGTGACCACACATAAAAAAATCAAAGGCTATAAGTTGTATAATAAGCAAACACTGTTAACTGCACTAACTTCATCAGAAGAATAACCCATTGAAAAACAAGGCTGTTCACAAATGAAATGTCAGTTACAGCCCAGTAACAGCTACAATTAATCACTGGAAAGACACCAACAGCATTTATAGCTAGGAAAAAATTGTGTCACAGAGAATTTCCTTTCTTTTGTGCATATTCAGCTAATGTAGAGGGGTTACAGATGGGGGAAAAGTGACAGATAGGGAAGGGTTACACAGCTGTCAATTGTACTCAGCAAAAAAAGAAAGACAAAATGCTACCACAAATGTATGGGAACGAGCTGAAAGTTTGCACTTTTTCACTTCAGCAGCTGTGTTAGCACATGCTGACAATAGAATATAAGAAAAACTTATTTGCAAAACACTATTTTTGGTCTTTTGGTTAATGCTTTTAGCAGAAAGAGATACCATTCATGACATCTTATCAGCAGGTTAAAGTCAGTAACAAACCCCAAAAAGGAAATCATAATATGACAGCCACTTTCAATTATGCTCAATACACATTTTTGGACAACAGCCATCGCCCACAATAACAACTTACTGATGGGTGAATGAAAATGGGTATAATTCATTGTTCTTACTGGTAGTGAGAGGAATGTGCAAGGGAATCAGATGGTCCTCAGTGTCTGCAAAGACTCCAGGTACCCCCTGCACAAGGGGACCCTCGGTGGGGTCTGCTGGGTCACCTTCCCCTCCCGGGGCAGGGCCAGGGGCCAGGGGCTCCGTGGGTGTTTTCTCCTGGGCAGCATCATCCACGGCCCCTACAGCTGCTGTGATGGGGGCATGGTCAGGGGGCACTCACCAAAACCACCACCACATCCCCTGGGCACAGCCAGACAGCACCTTCACCTTCCCCATGCAAAGCACAGAGGGAGGAGAGAAGATGTGAGGGTCTCTCCTCCTTCCTCCCCTCTGTCACTGGCTTCTGAGAGACCCCTGAGCTCCTCAGCTACCCTCAGCATGCTGGAGCAAGATGCTGGTGACACACAGAGATCCCAGTGACAGGTGGAGAGGGGAGACCTTTGGGAGAAGGGACTTCAGCAGCAGCACCCTGACCTGTAACTCAGGAGAGAGCAGCCTCACCTCTGCCAACACACAGGGCAAGAGAAGGCAGAGACTGATGGCAGAATTTAAGGGATGCAATTCTTCTATGAGTGCCCTGCCCTCACCAGTGGGATGCCACTGCCCAGAGGTGGTGCTGCTGCTGAGTCACAGGACCAAGACCTCTGATTCACCTGCCAGAGCACCTCCACCACACCAGTCACGGTGCCAAAGCATATCCAGTCTGGTCCCACTGAGGCACAAGACAGGAAGATGGGGCTGGGATTCAGAATCACCAGAGTGCATGCCTTGCAGAGCATTTAGGAGATCACCCAAGAACATGCTTCAGCAAAGGACAGAAACCACCAAGTGCACCAGCAAGGAGTCCCTTATGCCTTGTCCACAGATCCTGTGACAGATTTTTCACTGCAAGTCCACACTAAGAATGAAGATCCCCAGGATAAGAAAGACAGTGAAAGGAGCCATCTTCAGCAGAGATAATGTCTCATTTCACACCAGACATGAGAAATGAGTGTGATCCATTGTCCTTACTGGTACCCATCAGAAGAGAGTCGTTGCCAGTGCTGGTCACACTGGCTGTGCTCCTGTGCAGGATTTCATCTCGGGGCATATCCGTGGGGGCTGTGATGCCTTCAGTGCCCTGTCCTGGAGCATCAGCCCAAGGCAGAGGGGTCTGAGTTGGCTCCTTGTGGGGGGCACCACCAGGAGAGGAAGCAGCTGTCACCACCAGGGGAGGTGCCCACGCCTCCTGGGTTCTCTCTTCTGGTGCCAGCATGTCAGTGGAGGCTGTGGCTGTTGTGATGATGGCTAAGTTAGCTTCAGACACATTTTTAAATGCACCTCACACGTTACTCTCTTTATTTTAGTAATGTCTACGTTTTTTATTTATTAGCCTAAGTAGACTATGCAGTGAGAAGAAAAAAAACTAAACCAAAACCAAGCCACAGGCAAAGAATATCCTCTGCATACTACACACTCTTCTTGGGTTGTCTCTTCCTTCACTAATATTCACAATGCAGCCTAAAATATTGCTTTTGAAAATATCTAGTGAACACTGTTTAGAAGCAGGAAAACAGCAATATTATTTTCAGAATGAGTATAAGAATTCCTGTTGTTACACAGGAGTTAGGTTAGAATTACTTAATTTAAAACATTTGAACAAGTTGCAAAATCGTACTTGGTTTTTCATATTTGCAACTGACCTGTGAAACCTCATAAAGCTTGAACACAATCAACTGGGGAACTTTACAGAATCTTATTCATATTTAGAAAACATGAGTAGATGATAGAGAACACGACTGGATTTATAATCCACACAATTTGTAGTTTCCATAGCTCTCTGTCAAATCCAAGATGTTGAAGATTAAGTAATCCAGATGAAAATGGATTTTGAGGAAGAAAAGCAAAAGGATAACTGCTAATTTTTCCATAGAATTTCTATTTTAGAAAATGCAGGAAGAAAAGATGCAAGAAGTTCCAAACAACTACACTGTGATAGAAACCAGCTTATTGTATTAAATAAAAAATCAGTATTTTGAATGAGGATAATTTTATATGGATAACATGCAGAATTTGGGAATTTAAATTAGAAGCTTGCAGAACTACAGTAACAAACTCCAATAAATTATTTCATATTTTACAGCATTGAGAGAATATGTTGAAATATTAAGACCAGGAATGACTAGACATGAAAAACAAACACACTACCAGGCACCTCCAAAAAGCAACTGCTTTTGGAGTTAAAAAAACACCTGGGCTAATTCAGGGGACATAAGAAACAGGGCACACAGGAAAGAAAATCTTTAAACAGACAGCAATTCTTGTTGGGATATTCACATGCAACAAAATCATAAAATCATTTGCACTGCAATTTCACAACAAGAATGCACACTTTGAAGATGAGAAAGACAGGGAAAGAAGTCAGCTTCAGAAGAAATAATGTCTCATTTCACACCAGAGGTGAGAAACGAGTCCAAGCCAGTATTTTTACTGGTACCCATTGGAGGAGAGGCATTACCAGCTTCGATCACAGTGGCTGTGCTCCCGTGGAGAACTCCATCCCCAGGGACATCCGTGGGATTTGGGATGCCTTCAGTGCTCATTTCTGAATCCTCACCCCAAGGCAGAAGTGGTTCAGTTGGCTCTTGGTGGTAGGCACCATCAGGAGAGGCAACAGCTGCTATGATGGTTTAATGACAGATGATTTAAACACAGATTATTCAACAGCTGTGAATTTCAGGTGCTGCTGTGGCTTTCCCATGACCATCCCATCCAAGCCTGCTGCTCCCCCTAAAGCACTGTTACCCTCTCCTCTCCACAAAAAGGGCAGAGAAGTGAGACCTTGTGTCCTGCCCATCATCACTGCTCTCTCAGAGTTTTGGTAAGACACATCCATTTGCTGCTCTCATCCACTTTTTTACTTAATTAGAAAGATTCCCGAGGGCAGTGGACACAGGGACAGACACAGAGGCAGCAGCCAGAAGGATTCCCTGAGCTGCATCCCAGGCTACTGCAGAGCCTCAGCCTCCTGGGCACTGTCAGTGGCTTTACAGTGTGTTTCCCACGACAGGATCAATCCTGACAGTCAAGAAGACATCAAGGCATCCACACTGTCACTGCCTTCTGAGACCCCAAGGCTTCACATTTAAGTTCAGCATGTTGGACTGAGATGCTGGCAGCATATACAGATCCCAGTGGCAGATGGAGAGAGGAGACCTCCAGAAGAAATCACATCAGGTTTTTAGAACAGTTTTGATGTTATGAATACTGCTTTATATGAGAATGCATCCTGATGTTGTGTCATGCCAGTA
Source organism: Sitta europaea (assembly GCA_013400255.1). Lineage (NCBI taxonomy): Eukaryota > Metazoa > Chordata > Aves > Passeriformes > Sittidae > Sitta > Sitta europaea. The sequence continues at coordinate 85,116 of VXBS01004953.1, read as the reverse complement.
CTACAGATTCCTGCCTCTCATCATTCTATGAATGAACCAGAAGGAGAAATATTTTAATAAAACCTATGAAAAGAACACTCTCTCGCCAGGTGAACATTCACAAATTAAATGCATTGACCTCTTGAGGTACAAATACATGTAAGTATGGATTTGACTTTATGATAAAGACAGTCTGGCAGCACCAAATGATATAGCTTATGTAAAGAGCTGGATGCAATTCCACAGCCATCCTTCATTAAGGAATGAAGAGCCCCACAAGTGGTGTTGGCAAGTAAAGAACAAATGTTTTATATGGAGCTAAAATTGAAATCTTCTGTTTTGCCACCATCCAGACAGAGAGCAGAGAAAATTAATCACTCTGCAGTTTATGTCATTATTTTAAGAGATCAGTGTTTACTTCTGTCCACAAGTTCATGCAATATCTTTCCAGGAGAGCCCATCTGAGAGACAGAAGTGATACACACACATAAAATCATTCTTAGTAGTACCTGTAGTGGAAGGCTCTCTCTCAGGGCTGCTCTCTGAAGGAGTAACTCTATCCATTACAGCAGGCTGTGTGCCAAAATCCTCTCCCTCCTCCCAGCCTGGATACTCCAATGGCTCTTGTGCTGAGTCGTTCTGGCTGGCCCCAGGGCTGGGGACCACAGCTGTTATGATGATGGTGAAGCAATTATGAACTCAGTATATAAAAATCCATTTCTCACATTATTCTCCTCTTCAGTTCTTGTCTCTATGACAGGCCTTGCTCACATGTCTACTACATTTAATGGCAAAGAGAAGTAAAGTAGATTTGCTTCTCATCCTGGTTTATATTTAGAAAACTCCTTCCTCAAACTGAGCATATGCTTTTCAGAATAAAGGTGTCTTACTGTTTTTCAAAAATATTTCTCTGAATCTTGCTGTTGACTTTGTACTGTTGAATATCAAACCAAAATTCACTGACGTAGAATTAAAAACCTCAAAGACATAAATTAGCTCAAGGAGATGACCCATCAGTAAGATCTTAATCACATAATTTGAGTTTGTTGACTATATCCCATTTTTTCCCCTCAAAATTTCACAGTTTCATTAGTTGCAGTGTCTCCAGGAAAACAGATGAGGAAGTGTTCAAAGGGGAATGCTAGGTCATGCTACAGATTTGTGAATGGTGCACACAATGCATTCAGCTGTAGAACTTTTGATATTGTAGTTATTTAGGAAAACACTATCCATACCAACCAACCTGTAGTTTTTATTAGACAATCATGGCAAAAGAGTACCCAAATCTTGTAAAAAGCATAAACCTTCTTAACCCTTTCAACTCAGTAAGGGGGGAATAAAAAAGCAAGAAATTTGCCACAGTGTGTTACAGTTTTAATTGCAATTAGGCCACTAGGTATTGCTATAGCAGTGTAGTATACCAGACTATCAGAGAGCTGTATTTGAAAATTCCCAAGAGCAGATGATGACTGTGGTACATTCACTGTTGGCAGTGCTTGGGACAGCACATCTGTCATTAACCCCAAAGTTTGGTATGCTCACAGGAACAGAAATTACAATTGTCAATTTTCCATTACCACCTTTACAGGATAATTTGATCTTTTATGTTTCAATTGATTCAACCAATGAAAGAGATAAACCTCTCTCTTATTCTACATTATGCTTTGTTTTCTTCCCTTCATCACCAGGATCATCTTGCCATAATTCAAAAGTGGGATCAGTAGACATTTCAGATAATTTTTTTAGATATAACTGCCATTAACAAAAACTGGGAAAAAAAAATCCCAGATTCCAATAATGGCTTGCAACAGGGGAGTGAACACAGTTTGAAAAGGAGTGAAAAATGCATTTAAACCTTCTCTGTTTCTTACAGACAAAACCCTGATAGATAGCTTGTTGAAAGCTTGTGACTGCATGACACACGACACAAAACATAGGAGACAGTTACAGATTGACCTACCAAAGGTCTTGACATGCAAGACAAATAGAAAAAAAACATCCAGGAATAAGCCTGAAGACCAGACTAATTTAAAAAAAATTAATAACATCAAAAACGTTCAGGTTTATTCACAGAACCTGTGTTACAGCCTCAGAATGAAAAAAACATTAGTAAAAAATCCTACAACTAAACCTTTAGAAAACCCTGAGAGTTTACTAAGATGTGACCTGTAATATTACCTGTAGAAGTTTCCTTTCCAAAATAATTTTCACCTGCAGTAGTAAATTCATGTTGTTCAATACTGCCAGAGGTATTTGCAGGATTTTGCTCTTGACTGATCCCTCCAGAATGAAGGCTGTGTAACACTGGGTGGTGGGTTGGTCCTTGATGTTTTTCATTTTCACTTGTAACTAGTGCTGGTAAGATGAGGATTGAATCAATAATGATCAAAATACTCAACATCAGTCAATTATCCTTATCACCATGGTCTACAGAACCAGGGTGTCTGGTTTTGCACTTTGGCTTTTTCTTGTTGTTGTTGCATTTCGTGTGAAATGAAAGATGAAAGAAAACAAAAGTCCTCCAGAAAAACCTTATCACACAAAAGCATCACCAGGAGCAGCAGAAGATTTGAGTATTTAAGTACACTAGAAAGGATCCCAATGACCAGTGGAAGACAAAAGAAATCTGAGAAGCAGAAGAGCTCATAGAAACAACAGCTTGCATCTCTATTTCATATTTATTAATACTAACTTAAGTGTTGAGTTTGTGTATTCTGAGTTTTTAAAGTTAAACAGTGATGAACTTTCTCTTTTGAGTTATCTCAATTGCACAATTACAAAGCTGTCCCTAAGGAAACTGCAATTTCTTCTGAGACTGGATGAATTAAATAAGTAGATTCATATAAGTAGATAAGTATACTTATTTTGAACTCAATGATAATTAAAGCTCTTTCCAATAAATCAATTAATTGCTTACTCTTTAACTTGCTGTTGTTTACACAGCAGAAGATGCAGTCAGAAAGCAGCTGGAGTGCCACCACCATAAGAGATGTTCCAACAAAGGTTTGGAAAAGAACCAAAGATGAGCACAAGAACCCAGCTGGAAACTGAGTATTTGCCTTAAGTATCAAACATTTCCATGAGTGGTATATAAAAGTAAAGCTAAGATCCTTAATCAGAGCATGCAAAGAGTGAGCTGGATGTGCAATATTTGTCAAAAGTCACCAGACAGAGAAACCATGCTATTTCCCAAAAAGAGGAAAACTGGAGGAATATTTATCTCCACATTCAGGCGATGAAATATCCATAAAGAGAGCACTCATGCAAATGCAATTCATAATTTTAAAATTACATCTAATATATATATATTGTCTTACAAAAAAAGAGGTAATATTAATCAATGTATGAATACAACTGATCTGAAAATACTTCGCCACTAAAAGAAAGTTATCATAAAACCCATTTTTGTGATTACAGAACCTGCTCTAATGCCAATTGTATAAACTTCTGCTGTTCAAAACAATCTCAAAACACAGGAAAATAGCTTGAGAACTCACACTGTAAGCTTTTGTGTATAGAAGATTTTAGAATTTAATATTTTGATATCTCAGTTGGCTACTGGCACTAAGAGTGGTAGCAAAATGTTCACATTCATCTGGAGGTAGCATATTATCATTTTCAGGAGAATTTATCTGTTTGAAACACTAGTTCCCTTTTTTGTCTTTTGTCTTCAGATTTCACAAAAGGAATTTTAAAGTGGAAAAAGGGATTTTTTTTCTCACCAAGGTGGTTCTCCAAAAGTTAGTCTGCTCAGTTTTATTGCACATTACTGGCAGTGTAAATTTTAAGATACCAGAGATGTGGGGAAAAGAGGCAAGAAATGAACTTTAGATGCATAAGATAGACTTGGAGTGACAGATGAATGTTACAGATGCCACCTCTGAGCTCTACAAAGTACAAATAGTGTAAAGGCACTGCACTGAGCTGAGGCTAATGGCATGGGATGCACAAAGAGCTGCACCCCCAGTTTCATACTTCACTGAATCATATCAGGAATGTGAGTATTATCTGAAATGCTTGATTGCTTTACCCCTGCTAGCAGAGCTAGGATACTGCTCCTCTTCCTCTGTAAAGGTGGGGTTCCAATGCTCCTGTGTGGTGATTTCCAGAAGTGCTTCATGTTGTGAGTCCACAGCTGTTGGGACAATGGAGGATTCAGTGCTGACAGTGTTCTAAATCTACTGTCCATGTGTGCCATAAAAGTGATGGAAATTGGAAGTTCTTGCACAGCCTAGCTTGTCTCTTTACTCTTCTTATCAAATCCCTTCACATCAAACCAGTTGTTCTTTTGTTTGCACTCGACAGATGCAAAGTTTCCCAAGAAAAATGGGAAAAATAAGCAGCAGAAGAATAATGTACAGTAGAAGCAATGCAAAACCATTGGAGCCATTGTAAAAAATTTAAACTCGTGTTTTAAGAATAATTCTGGACCTAAGGAAGATGGCAGATATCTCAATCCATGTCAAACATGCTTGCTAAGCACTCAAGAAGTACCATGTTAGAATATCCATGAGTGAGCAAAAAAGCAATGGTCAGCAAAAAAATGAGAGCACCTTGGCAACCACCAGGAAGCCAGTATTAGTCAAGAAAGTTATAATACAATTAAAAAGATCAAACAGAACTTCTGCCAGAGTCTATGAGCAGAGACTGAACACACTTGCACCCATGGAACCTGCAGACACCACGAGGCCATCAGAGGCACAGGCAGTACACCTGAGGGACAAGTCACCAATGAAGAGTCTCAAAGATAAATAAACACCAAAACTATCCAAAGCATAGGACGAAAAATAAAAAGTCCCAAAGCAAGATGAATTTGCATTTTCAGCTAAAAATGGAAACCACTGCTGAAAAAAGCAAATACTGCACAATCTTCAAAAAAATAAAAGGCTTATAAAGTGACTGCTGATTTAAAAAGAGCACAGATAACAGACACATTAAGATGCACCTAAATAAAATTACAGAAATAGAACAGATTAATATCTTTGTACAAATAGGAGCACAAGAGTACAGTCATTAACAGCAACATCTATGCTAAAAAAACCCCTGGCTGGGGTCATTCCCTGGTGATAAAGCAGTTTGTGTACTTCAGTGATACACTGCATTTAGCCTTGACCTTCATATGTGGTGTTTTCCTGGTTTTCAGACAAAATTAGTACATCTATGGATGGCTTTTGAATTGAAAAAGAGTTCTCAGATGATAACAGTGGGATTATTCATGTCAGGAAAATAAGGCTAGGTATTAAAAAATCTCAGCTGTAATACTGGATGATGCCTAGACATCTGAGGTCACAAAACAAAGGAGATGATGTTGAAACACTGCATGGGAAGTGTGCAGAAAGCAGCAAACATGAGACTGCTTTGTTGACAGTTCCCAATGAAAATAGGACTCGGGGTTTTGCCTTTCTAAACTGCACCTGAGCATCTTCCACAGACAGGAAGCCTGCTGTGGAATAGCTGTGGGTTATATATAACATGACCTAGAATTATTTTAACCCTAAAAATAAATTAATAGAATGAAAGATAAACTCTTTGTCTTTGAAAATCATAGTAAATGCAAACATTTGGAAAAACAGGAAACAGATGCTAATTTTAAGTACTGAAAAAAGAGACAACATTTTAATCATAGGGATCTGAGATAAGTTCCCAGTCAAGAAAGAGATATTTCTGAAGGGAACAGATGACGACAAGATCATCCAATTTTCAAACAATGTATGTGTGGCAAAGGACAAGGAGCATCACATGGAACAGGAAAATCAAGAAAGAAGCCAACCAAAGACAGCACAAGTTCCTTACTCGTCCTTGGAGCAGTCTCATCCATGGCCACACTCCTGCCCCAGCCTGGAAACACTGTGGCACTGTGCACCATCTCCTCAGAAGAGTCTTCATCATCTGAATCACTGCCACTGGAGGTCACATCTGCTGTGAGGATGTTAGAGCTGCCATGAAGCCCTCACCCTCAGGGCCTTCTGCTGGCAGCACCTCAGCTTTCCTGCCTGCCCTGCTCACAGCATCACAGCCACAGAGGGGAACGTGCAGCCCTGGGCTCCCCAGGGCAACGAGCTGCTCCCGGCCCTTGCACTCACACAGGCATCTCCACACTGCCAGGGCCCTGCTGAGTCTGCCCCACTGGGGCTCTCAGACACCTGTCAGGACCCATGGCATGCTCCCACCACCAACCATGCCCTCTCCTCTTCCAGCAGGCAGACCAGAGCACACTGGCTTGTAAAACTTCCCTCCCTCTCTCCTACAAGTCCTTCTCACTGGGACAGTCTGCCCCTAAACTGCTTCCAAACAGGAAAAAGAGACCCAGGTGCATGTTTTCCATCATGACTCCCACACTCACCCCTTTCAGACAGGCAGAATGCCTCCCTGGCACGGGGGCAGTGTGGACACTGCTCTATTGCTGCCACTCCTACAGGCTGTGAGAGACACCAGGACTTTGCTTTTCCTACTTCAAGCAGTGAACAGCAGTGACAAATGCCACACATTCAGCCTGGTTCCTCTTAGAGTTTGTGGCCCTTGCTGCCCTGGTCCCTGGTGACAGCCCCTGCTCCATGCAGCCTCTGAGCATGGCATTCTTTACCCTTGGTTGCTGGCGTGGGTTCTCGCGTCCTCTCCCCGGGATTCGACCACCACCAGTGGTCTGGGAATGGATTCCACCAGGCTTGGGTGGTGGTTTTCTCCATGGTGTCATGATGAGGCCCTGCAGCTGTTAGGACATGGCTCATTTAACCAAGATCTTTGACTATTTCTCCAGAAGCAACTTTTCCTCCAGCAAAGCCAAGTCCACCAGCACCAGCACCCTGAGCACGCCCATGCCCAGAGAGGGATGTGAGAGCAGGTGAATGTATGAACCCATGGGGTCATCACATTCCTCCAACACACAGCCAGATGCAAGCACTTTTGGCACTCCCAGGAAAGAACAAGCTCCCTTGAGAGCAGCCATCAAAGAGCCCTGTGGGGCTTTTATCCCCTCCACATTCCATAGGGTCAATGAGTTCCTCACGGGCTCTGGCAGCAGGAGAGAGGAGATAGTCTTTGAAACAGAGTCCAGAATGAAGAACATCCACCAAGATGTCATAAAATCACACACTAAAGATGAAAGAAGTATCCATGATAAGCAAAAAGATACCCAGAGATGAGCACACCCAGAGAAACACACTGGTCTTTTACTGACAACCCCACGAAGCCAACACTGCCAAGAACCTGAGCTCAGAACTGAGGCAATTCCTCTCAAAAGACACATGCACTCCCTTGACCTGATGCTGGCAGCTAAATGCACACCAGAAACACCTTTCAGAGCAGGCATCAGTACAGCATGGACAGAGAAGAGCAGCTTTACTTCCAGGCAGTACCAATGCACAGCCTGTTCTCAGAACATAACAGCTAATAGAAGGATACATAGATTTATGCCAGGCATTTACAGATGGAAAGAGATTTCTGCTTAGAAAAATTACAGGATTCTACAGCCTTTTCATCCACCATGCTAGGCAAGCCAACTAGTTATTGGCAGGCAAAGACAAATAATTGTACCACTTGTAGGAGGTTGGAAATTCCCTCCAAAGAGAGATCAGTCCCTGACTCCCAAGAAGTCACAAGGAAAGTCCAGAAATTAAATGAAAAGGAAGACAACAAATCAAGAATTAATAGAAGGTGGTGCTTTTAGCTATAGGGAGCCCACTCAATACAAATGGAGCTTTTATGCAACATAGGAGATGTGTTTGAAAAAGAGCTGATGGGATCATCCAATTTTCAAACAATGTATGTGTGGCAAAGGACAAGGAGCATCACATGGAACAGGAAAATCAAGAAAGAAGCCAACCAAAGACAGCACAAGTTCCTTACTCGTCCTTGGAGCAGTCTCATCCATGGCCACACTCCTGCCCCAGCCTGGAAACACTGTGGCACTGTGCACCATCTCCTCAGAAGAGTCTTCATCATCTGAATCACTGCCACTGGAGGTCACATCTGCTGTGAGGATGTTAGATCTGCCATGAAGCCCTCACCCTCAGGGCCTTCTGCTGGCAGCACCTCAGCTTTCCTGCCTGCCCTGCTCACAGCATCACAGCCACAGAGGGGAACGTGCAGCCCTGGGCTCCCCAGGGCAACGAGCTGCTCCCAGCCCTTGCACTCACACGGGCATCTCCACACTGCCAGGGCCCTGCTGAGTCTGCCCCACTGGGGCTCTCAGACACCTGTCAGGACCCATGGCATGCTCCCACCACCAACCATGCCCTCTCCTCTTCCAGCAGGCAGACCAGAGCACACTGGCTTGTAAAACTTCCCTCCCTCTCTCCTACAAGTCCTTCTCACTGGGACAGTCTGCCCCTAAACTGCTTCCAAACAGGAAAAAGAGACCCAGGTGCATGTTTTCCATCATGACTCCCACACTCACCCCTTTCAGACAGGCAGAATGCCTCCCTGGCACGGGGGCAGTGTGGACACTGCTCTATTGCTGCCACTCCTACAGGCTGTGAGAGACACCAGGACTTTGCTTTTCCTACTTCAAGCAGTGAACAGCAGTGACAAATGCCACACATTCAGCCTGGTTCCTCTTAGAGTTTGTGGCCCTTGCTGCCCTGGTCCCTGGTGACAGCCCCTGCTCCATGCAGCCTCTGAGCATGGCATTCTTTACCCTTGGTTGCTGGCGTGGGTTCTCGCGTCCTCTCCCCGGGATTCGACCACCACCAGTGGTCTGGGAATGGATTCCACCAGGCTTGGGTGGTGGTTTTCTCCATGGTGTCATGATGAGGCCCTGCAGCTGTTAGGACATGGCTCATTTAACCAAGATCTTCGACTATTTCTCCAGAAGCAACTTTTCCTCCAGCAAAGCCAAGTCCACCAGCACCAGCACCCTGAGCACGCCCATGCCCAGAGAGGGATGTGAGAGCAGGTGAATGTATGAACCCATGGGGTCATCACATTCCTCCAACACACAGCCAGATGCAAGCACTTTTGGCACTCCCAGGAAAGAACAAGCTCCCTTGAGAGCAGCCATCAAAGAGCCCTGTGGGGCTTTTATCCCCTCCACATTCCATAGGGTCAATGAGTTCCTCACGGGCTCTGGCAGCAGGAGAGAGGAGATAGTCTTTGAAACAGAGTCCAGAATGAAGAACATCCACCAAGATGTCATAAAATCAAAAGATGTAAGAAGTATCCACAAACCAAATGCTGCCAAGAACCTGAGCTCAGAACTGTGGCCATTCCACTCAAAAGGCACATGCATTCCCCTTGACCTGATGCTGTCAGCTAATTTTGCACCAGAACCACTTTCCAGGTAAGAATTAGTTTATCCCCGGGAGAAAGGCACAGCTTTACTCTTATCACATTACCAATCCACATTTTCTCAGAACATAGCATATCAAATACAAAATTATACAGCTTTGTGATAGATATTTCTGAATGGGAAGATGATCCTGCTTCAAAAAATTACAGGAGTCTACAGCCTTTTCATCCACTGTGCACCCAAATAGGAATTGGCATGCAAATAGATACAAATGTGTCTAACACATATGGATGAAAAAAAAATCAGTTACTGTTCATTTAGGTAGCTCATTAACCAATTAGAGTCCTACATCTGATTCATGGCACACCTAGAGGTGAATCAGAACTTGCTAATAGCAAAGAGTAAAACCTGTTTTGGCAAGGAGAGAAAGTCAATGGTAAGGTCCTGAGGGTGTATTAATCTGAGGGTGTATTAATCTGATGGTGTATTAATCTGAAGGTGTATTAATCTGAGGGTGTATTAATCTGATGGTTTATTAATCTGGACAGTTAACTTGATGGAGAACACCACCAGTGATTTCCAAATCCAGAGAAATAATGAATGTGTATCATCTGAAGAACAAGGAGCTGTGCTGGTCACTCATTTTAAACATAGCAAAGAATTCTTTAGATTATACTATATACATTTTCAAAGGACTTTAACTTTACAAATGAATTGCAGTACAGGTGGAGAGACACCAATTTTGTTTTTCACTTTAACACACTATAGAATTAGACAGATAGATTTTCAGTCATCTATCTGAAGTTACACAACAGATACTTTTCTTTATTTCTTAATTTTCTACTTCCCTGCCTGTGGGATTTTTCTCTGGGAAATAATATTGTGGCCATGATATTCCACCAAGCCTGTACTGCTATATGAGCTAAATAACAGATATTGGGGCATGGCCTTATCTCCATTTAGGACTGGTCTCTGTGTCACTTTCTCCTGTGCTATTGAATATTTGATGACTTCTCAGAGAGATGCACAGCTTATACTTTACCTCTTGCTAAACTGAGTGCTAGGTTAATGATTTACTTATAATGCAGTAAAATTAAAACAAATGAATTAAACACTTCAGTGTTAAAGTGATGTTACTGGGTAACAGCTTAAGCTATCAGAAAAGCCCAGGAGTATTGCTTTCATTTTATTTTTTTCCCCAGAGAACCAGTTTATCAATCCTAACCCTGTAAACAAACATGCCAACGTTATCACTTCTGTGATACACACGTATCAGTATTTTATCACACTGCTTTATAGTTTCTTTGATCTTTTCAGATCTTAAATATCTCTAGTTTTCCCTCTGTAAAACAGTCCTGCCCATGAGAGAAAACTGCTAGCAACAGGAAGGAACACACATATTTAGGAGCAATACATTTGATAACGAAGTATTAAAATGAAAACAGAAAGTTTCCTGGACAGAAACAATGCACGGGTTTTTGCAGTGGGAACAGAAACACCAGTACAAGGAAACACCAAATCACACGTGCACACAAAAGCAAACATATAGGAAGGAAAAAATCCCCACCAGAGTCAACTGAACTCCCCACTATTACCAGGTGGGATTCTCTGCATGCTCCACCCCTTACAGACAACATTTTGTAACGAAAGCTTTCACTGGAACAAGCACCAGAAAATTCTCTATGTTTTTTATAAGGTTTGGGATAAAATCTACCTAATATATCTTTTTCCATCTACATGCTTATAAGGTATTACTAACCTTCATGTCTTCAGAGAAGAGATGCTTGGGTTTAATAATATATGTCTTTTAGCAAAGCTTTTGCTAACTGTGTAATGCATGCAATCATTCTTCCTCTATCCTGTGATTTCTAAACACAGTGACATAATTTCTAAATACAGGGCACAATTTCTCCAAGTCACTTGGGCCATTTGACCAACTATCAGCCACAAACAGACAATCAAGCAAACTTCTCTAGATTCCCCTGATGGGGAAAAAAAGAGAAGAGCCAGTGGGAAGAAACTTTCATTTCTATCAGTTTGATCTTTACTACAACATGCCTCTGTAGATTTCCTCTGTATAATTAAAATGTTCTCCCTTTAGGTTCACTTTACTTTCTGTGGCAAAGATCTTTATCACTCTAACCATAAGAACTAGTGTGAACATATGTATGTTATTCCCCCTTTAAAATGTGGAAGAGAACTTCAAAAGCTTTTTATTTATTGTAACTGCTGTGCACTACCTATTTGATAAAAACATCACAAGCAGTTTTTCCAACTCAGTAAAGCCATTTAAGGATGAAGAAGACAAAATTGCTACTATTCTTTTGGGGCCTCAAAGACTGTGGAGTCCCCACAGTCCCCAGTTTTTTCTCATGCATATTTCCAAAAGCAAGGATGAAATTAATTTTTGCAATGCATGAATGGCTTGGCAGTTGGAACTGCCATATAAAGCACTGCCTTGGTTAGCAAGGCCATGGTTTTGACATGTGTTACCTACATTCACAACCATAAATATATTAGAATAACATCATGAATCTACAAAAATATCCTTTTCTACCTCAGAAATAAATTGACTCCAAGTGATAATAGGCTGCACTAATTTGTGATGCCTTAGAGTAAGCAGGTGTGGTAAAACAGCTGCGGGAAACCCCAAACAACAATCTTTCTGAGCTCAGGTACAAGCATTGAAGCAAACACACTGAAAATTATTTTGCTCCAAGTTCATTTCCCACTTAACCAGTCTGGAAAGCAGTGTATTTCAATGCTTTTCTAATTTTTGAGGTGTTTTATACCTCACCACTTACCAGAATGCTGTTCTGGAAGAGGAAAGCAGTTTTAATGTGATCTATGTGTAATGTAGTTCTTATGAAACATAAATCTTACTAGTACTTGCAGGATCATGTCCATCATCTTCTTCATGGAAATCACCAGCCACCGTCCCCAGAGAGATGTCAGGTGATACAGATGGAAATTCCTCATCTGTATGGTGATGGATAAATTGTTACTATCCCAATTAGCTCAGCTGCAATACAGTACTCACAACACTTCAACTATTCTACCCTGAAAGCTTCATTCCTTCATTTATTGGTCCCAGAGAGAAGAAAGATGCAGACCCCACATAAGCTTACCTTACTGACACAGTAAGGATATCACTCAAACAGATAATTTGGAGGGGAGGATGTATCAGAGTGATAATGAGCATTCTGGCAATGATCTATTCATGTGATACCAGATCTCATTGTAACTGTATGCCTTGAGGACAGGGATCCTAGAGCAAGGAGTGAACTTATTCATAATCCCCTCTGCTGAGATATATTCTGAGATTTAGCCCAGAAAATCTAGACTGTGCATGCAAGCAGAGCTGGTAACAGCTGTAATGGCAATCAACAGAAATACAGCACACACCTTGGGGAATGTGGGGAATGTTTCTGATCCTAGCTCCTGAGCAAGAGAATCTTAGGATTTACCTTTCATGGTGCTAGCTACATGTCAAAACAAGCATAACATGCCATGAGTATACCACCAGTGAAAATAATTTCATAATCCTAATGCTTTTGGTTTTTAAATTTTTTTTAATTAATTTCAGCATGTATTGAGGAGAGAGATGCAAAATACTGGTATCCTTCACTGGTAAGTTATTGGTGATTTGATAAAAATCCTCTAGTCACACAGCAAGCTTCACTGTACTTAGAGGATGACTTATACCTGTAATCCCTCATGTTCAGTGGGAATCTTTCAGACCTCTGATAATTTCAGCCACACAAGCAACATAAAAGAGTAAATAAGTAGAAAAGAATATTGTTGTCCCTGAAAATAAACCTTCTGATTTGTTTTAGTACAGTGGAGTCAGTTCTCATGAATTGTAAGATAAACCAGGATCATGTTTGCATTCCTTTGTAAAAGATCTCACCTGATGGACTTCTCCAGTGCCCAGTGGGGATGGAGAGGTGGGAACTTCTCTGTCCAACCTCTGTCACTGTCCAGAAACTGAGAGATACGAGGTCAGCAATAAACTGGAGAGTTCTTTTCTTCTTCTCTAACTGAACCCCTGCTGTGTGTGCTGCTGTGTTCCCTCTGAGTCACAGTATCAGAACATGGCATTTGTATTTGGCAGGGCCCCATGAAATTAGTGGCAACCCACTGTCCTTACCATAATCTTTTCCAGGAATTCCTTTCTCGCCTCCTCCTGAGGTATGATCTGGCAGCTGGGAGACTGGGCTAGGACTTCCATAGTACGAGGGGCTGGATCTCCTGATGGAGGCATCCATGGGAGTTGTCTCGTGGGTGGACCCACTGCCTGCATTTTCATCCTCCACCCCCGAGCTGGAGGAGTCCCCGCCGGCGTGGCGCGTGCCGTCCGCGCCGAACCGGGAGCCGTCGGCGTTGTCAATGACTGCAGAACAGAACCAAACATCCCTGAGCTATGGAACTCAACAGCCCCTGCCAAGGGGCTAATTAAACAGCTGCAATTAACACCAGCTCACCCACTCTGCCCTCCTATCCAACCCAGGTGACACAGCACTGAAATATGTCTACTGCATGTGTGCTGATCCGTGTGTTTGTCGCATTTGTGGGGCCTGACTTGCATCACTTACTGCTGTCCCTGACAATCAGCCTGCTGGTTTGTTTTAGTATAGTGGAGTCAGTGCTCATGAATTGTAAGATAAACCAGGATCATGTTTGCATTCCTTTGTAAAAGATCTCACCTGATGGACTTCTCCAGTGCCCAGTGGGGATGGAGAGGTGGGAACTTCTCTGTCCAACCTCTGTCACTGTCCAGAAACTTAGATATACAAAGCCAACAATAAACTAAAGACTTCCTTTCTTCTTCTCTGCCTGAACCCCTGCTGTGTGTGCTGCTGTGTGTTCCTGAGTCACAGTCACATCTGGTGACCCACAACTGAAAGAATGGCTTGGTAGGTCACGGAGGGAAGCTCCTATTTTTATCTAACTGCTTGATTTTAACATAAAATCTTGGCATTTGTAAAGTCAATCAGAATTTAGAACTGGAAGAAATAATTTATTATGAGCCTTTTTTTCAGCTTCCAGCAGCTTTTCCAGCAAACAGCTCAAATCAGATGTAGGAAGGTTACAGTCTTAAGCAAATTCCTTTATGTCAAAGGGATGTTAGCAACTCTGAGGTGCCAAAAATGTCAAATACCTATATAAAAATGTTTGGTGCTCTGAGATAAACCAAACTTCATAAGCTTTAGGGGAAGACAAGTGACTAGGTGCTTTAATTTCTAGTAAACATCACCTAACTTCTTTTTCTTATGTTTGTCTTGGCCTTTTTAATATTAGTTACTGTTTATGTAAAAATAAGATAACCAGTTATTAAAAATTGAGCAAGCACATGTCTTTCTAATCAGTACAGTACCTGTTTCATCCTGATTACTGAGTAAAGAAGTATCTATTTTTACAACTGGCTCACATGATTTTTCCTCTGTTTCTGTGAAAGAAGGAAAACAGAAAGTATTAATATGAAAAAAAAAAAGGATTAAAAAAATCACATGTATACCCACATTAATTGTACATAATGACAAAACATCAGCTTCAGATGAGGAGGATGGAAAACAAATTTCCAAACAAATGTTATTCATTGATGTACCACCTTCCCAGGTGGGGCACTTCAAGGTTGTCCTGTCAGCTAAAACTGAGATTCTCCATTTCCATCACCATTCCAGAAAATGGCTGCAGTCAGTGCCAGCTGGAACAGCCTATGGCCCAGGTTCAATGCAGTCAGACCCACTGTCACTGAGGCAGGGGCAGCTCTGATGCTCTTCAGCTGCTGAGACTCCATCCCCTCCAGGGAGGGCTCTGCAGAGGCAGCCTGTGCCCTGCTCTGGGGGGCTGCCCCTGACAATCAGCATTCTGGTTTGGTTTGGTGTAATGGAGTCAGTTCTCATGAATTGTAAGATAAACCAGGATCATGTTTGCATTCCTTTGTAAAAGATCTCACCTGATGGACTTCTCCAGTGCCCAGTGGGGATGGAGAGGTGGGAACTTCTCTGTCCAACCTCTGTCACTGTCCAGAAACTGAGAGATACGAGGGCAGCAATAAACTGGAGAGTTCTTTCCTTCTCTCCTGAACCCCTGTGTGTGTTGCTGTGTGTTCCTATCTGTGTCACAGTAACACTGGTGAGCACTGCTGGCTCCTGGGGCTGGTGTACCAGCTACCTGCTCCTACTGCTGGGAGGGAACAATACCTGGGAGGACTGATAAAGATCTGGAGGGTTTGGACATCTCCATAGGAGTCACCTCTGAGTTACAGATGAGCAACTCATGTGACAATGAGCCACTGCAGAGATTTTTAATTACATCACTACCAAGAACAAAATCAAAAAATGTCACTGCATTAAAATCATCAATGAACTTTTCCTCTCTGCTTCCACTATGAATGTCACAATCTATTGACATTCAAGAGCCTTGAAGTTAGTTTAGATTTTATTTTCAAACAGTGTGTTCAGCATCTGTCACGGACCCTGTACACTTTTCTAAGAATTTACTCTAATACCTCCAACTATTGAAAAGTTCAAATCCTTAGATGAACGTGGTCAGTGCTGACACACATTGCTGTCCATCTGTCTCCTGTCTAAAAGGAGATTTGCCTGAGCAAACAGTGAGTGAGCCTGGAAACAGGAGAGCAGCAGCCGTGCCCGTGGGATGGCCCTGGAGCAGGTGGGCCATCCTACCACACAAAAAACTGCTCTTGGCTGTAGAGCTCAAGGAGGAGCTGCAGGGACAGGAGCTGAGTGCCATGGCTGACAGCAGTTGTGCCTTTCAGTGGTTCACCTCACTAAGCCATTATAATGAACTGTTCTGAAGCTGCAATGTTTGTCCCAAGGCCAGAAAAATTATTTACTTCAAGACACACTGATAACAAAATGGTTGTTGTTGACATGACAGATACACTTCTAGAAGTTGACAAAATGCATTTTTTCTCAGCTGAAAGCCAGGCTATGTTTATTATATAAACCCACATTCTAGTACCTTAAATAGAAGATTACATATGTTATTTTTAGTTAATCTCTTTCTAAAATGCATCACAAAATCACCCCCTTACCTGTTGCATTGTAACAGTATGCATCATACCGAGCAGTTGTATTTGCTGAGATTTTGTAGATGCCAGTGTTGTTTGCTGCACAGAGATGATAGGGGTTGATCCGTGGGATAACAATATGCCCCACCACGAAGCCATACCTGTGAGGAACAGAGGGAAATCAGCCATAGTACTTTAACACATGTTCATCTCAAACATTAAGAAGCTACAAAGAAGCCATTATTTTTTAAAAGTGCATGCATTTACTCATACTGTTTTGTTGTTTTTTTGATGCTTTTTCATTTGAGTGTTCCTTTCTCACATGCAGCTACATCAGCCTCCCATCACTCAACACCATTTTGTGCTTAATTTCTAGACCTAAACATATTTAAATTAAATATGCATCTTATTAGCTAGCCAGGATGATCAGTTCCAGAGCAAGGGAGTGAAAGGGAGTGAGGTGAGTGTTTTTGTACATTGTGAGTTTGTATTACCTGACACTAAATCCCCATTCTTCAGGGATTCACATTTTCATTGCTTTGACATAGCACGCCACTCAGTGACACTTCACACAGAAACTTTGAGGGCTCAATTTACAGTACCTGAGCAAGTTGAAAGAATGATTGCAGCACACATAGTTTTCTGCAAAAACTGACAGCCTAGTAAAATATTAAAATACAAGGATCATTCATCCACAAATTCTTTCTGTATCATTCAGTTGAACAGTGTGATTATTGTGCACAGAGCTCACACAATTCAGTGAAGGCTGTGGTTACATCAGGTACAATATGTGTGTTCTGTTTGCAGTCCTGTAACACCTGATTGATTCCAATGTGTTTAACTGGAGTTGTGACAGAATGGTAACAAGAACTGGGGTTTGGTTTGGGTTTTGCTTTACTTCTTGGGAGGAATGATTTACCAGGGAGGAGTAAATGTCACAGCTTTGCAGTTTTTTATCTATGAACATCATTCCAGTTTCATGCCTAATGTGCAGATACTTGCAATTCTGAAACTCTCTGGTAGGTGGAATTATAAATTACTTTACTCACACTCCCAACTGAAGCTTACAATGCTGACACTTTACAAACCATTATTGACCTACTTGTGTTATGTTCTGCTGATTCATCTTATTCACATACATTTGGATTGTTATATGCAGCATATTTTCCCTCTCCTACTCACGTTTAATAAGAGCTAAAGCTTACTGACAAGGACTACTTCTAGCACAGGATCAACAAATGAAAGCAGTAGGGTGGAAGGGTTGGCCAGAAGGAATGGAAGAAGAAATCCTATCTACATGGCTTCCATGTCCAAATCCATCCACTGGTAAATTGTGATTTAGGGAAAATTGTAATATTAATTAAAATTACAGCTTCCCCCCGGAAAAAAAAAAAATCCCTCTTCTTTCAATTGCCTTTATATTTTAGCTTTAGAAAATACTTTCTATAGTTTAGAATACTCTCAATTGCTTGCATAGAAATCTCTACCCCTACATGTTATTTAGGATTTGATCTCTAAATATTGTGTAGTGCTGGGCAATTCAGAATGCAGTGTCTGTTGATGTGCTAATGTCAGAAAAAGAACATGCCCACTGTGTCATGAAGGACTTCCCCTCAGAGTAAAGAACTGCTTCTAATCTTTACATGACACAATTTTAAATTACATTTCCACTTCTGATGGAAGAATCCCCTAAGAATTCTCTGTTCACATATTCCACCACCACAATACTCGTGAAATGAAGATGCTGGAACAGGAAATAGTTGCAAGCAGTATTGATGTCAGTACTATTTCTCATGGTACCAGAATGAAAGTCTTAAAATTTTGGAGAATGTCCACTAAATTTTTCTGTGCACTTAGAAGATACAGTCTATTTCTCCATGTTTGCTGTTTAAGTTAGACTGTAATAAAGCTGAAAATCTGCTGATATTTCCTTAAGCTCCATAATGGTGTGCCACCACGAATCTCCTGGGCTGCAGTGATCAGGCAGTGGTGGAGTTTGCAGCCCTGAGAGAAACGGGTGAGGAGAAGAGCAAAGCCAAACCCCTGAATTTTAGGGAAGTAAACTTCCAGCACTTCAAGGAGACAGTCAACAGGCCCTTCTGAAAAACTGCCCTCAGGGACAAGGGTGCAGAACAGAGATGGCAGGTCTTCAAGGATTCCTTCCGTAGAGTGCAAGAGCTCTTGACACCAGTTTTAGAAACCAGGGAACCAAGGCAGGAGCCCTGCAGGGCTGCTGGGGTGAAGCACAGCAGGGGAATGCCCAGGCACCAGGGCACCAATGCCAGCTGGGCAGTGGCCACACTGGGAGCAGCCTGCCCAGGAAACCCGGGGGAACTGCAGGCTGAGGGGCTGGGCAGGAGCCAGCAGTGCCTGCTGCAGCCAAACTCCCCCTGGGCTGCCCCCAGAGCAGCAGGGCCAGCAGGGCAAGGGGGAGATTCTCCCTCTCTGCTCTGGTTTGTGAGACCCCACCTGAAGAGCTGTGTCCAGCTCTGGGGAGCCCAGCACAAGGACAGGGACCTGCTGGAGTGAGTCCAGAGGAGGACCAAAAATGGATCAGAGGGCTGAAGCACCTCTGCTATGAAGAAACACTGAGAAAATTTGGATTGTTCTGCCTCACATATTTTTATATTAGTATTCACTTAATTTTTTTGAATTAAAAGTTGTCTGTAACTTCTAGTCTCTTGGTCTAGTTAATTTTTGAGAAACTGGGGAGTCTGTATCATCCACATTGGTTGCCCCACACATCATTAATTACAGCAGGTAATTAGGTCACCTGACAACATGGTTTTGGGATTTTTAATAACTTCTGTAGCTGTTGTCTGAAACATCTCCATTCACAGATTACAAGAGCACACTAATGCTGTGGCCATTTTTTCCCTGGGATGTCCAGAGTTCATCCCTCATCACCTGCTGCTTTTTACTGCTCTTGGCCAGACTGAGTGCCATGCACTGCATTCACCACCCTCAGCCTTTGACCTCACACTGGGTCCTTGCTTTTCACATACTTACCAATTGTTCAGTGACACACCAGGATCTGAGCATCTTCCTAATTAGCTCACTGTCCTCTGAATCTTTGGTTCCCTTTAGATTTTATCTGTGAGAGGTTATGATTTTTTTTAAAGATAAGTGGTAAAAACTATATGCATCAAGGGCTTACCTGTTACTGGACCCAGAGTGAACACACACATGCACAAAGATGTTTTGTGCATTACAGAATATAACTTATTTAGCTAATCTTAACACCTACAGCATGTCAAATGTAACCATTACACTAGTGGTGTCACGATATACTATGCTTTCAAGAATTTCTTTACCTGCAGGTTTCAAATCCCAGCTCATGGGCTTTCTTCAGCTGCTCCAGTGTTGCCAGGGTACTGTTGAGAGCTCTGCAGAGCTCCACTGCCTCAGACCGAGTGAGGCTGTAGCGACCATTCTTTTCAACATGAAAAACTCCTCCATACCTGCAACTTACATTGAATTCTGTGATCAAAAGAAAAGAAAAAAAAAATGTTAAAAATTTAGACAAAATGATTCACTGAAGACCTGGAAATTATTTATTTTCAAGTATAATCCTTTCAAAGCAATAGCTACCAATTCATTCAGAGAAAGCACTGCCACTTTCAATCACCTTTTTCATAATTCCCCTCTTTGGGCTGAGGCATGAGCCACATCTCCAGCCTTCTCAAAAACAGCAATACAACAGGTTTTTGTGAGGTATCTAGGACTTTAAACACACCCTTAACACTAATGTGCAGAAGGAAGGGTTAATAATAATAATAATAATAATAATAATAATAATAATATCAATACAAAGAAGAATATTCATGTGCATAGATAGAAAGGGGGAAACAAGAGGACAGTTCAAAGCAATGTGAATTAAATTTGCTTCTTTCCCTCAAGAGAGAAAAAGCAGTTACAACTCCAGACTAGAATGGCAACTGCAAAGCACACTTCATAGGAGTAGCTATTATTTCCAGTGCAAAGAGGAGCATGACTCATTTTTATCTTAATTTTAATGGAAGTTCCATGTGCAAGAAAGGGGGGAACAGATCAGGCTTCTCCACTACTAAAAGGGTGTGTCCTTACTGTCTACTTGAAAAAAGGACATATAAAAACTGTTTTTCTAAAAGACATGAAATGCAATTCATGCACATTAGCATTGACACATTCCTTATAAATAAGAACAACCCTCCTAATGTCATTTTTTGCTTGACAGTCTAGTTTGTTCTAAAACATAGTCATGACAGCAAATTATAGTAATCAAGGCATGCACTTCCTTTAATTACTTTTGTCCATTCATAAATTGATGTTATTCTGTGTACACTGCCAGGAACTCACAGGAAACACTCAAGGAGATAAAATCCCAGATTAGCTGCAGACAGGGTGATACATGAGAGGACAAGCACTATTCACAGCACAGGTAGGAGTCCAGCAGAACTGATGCTTGCTTGTCCAAAGGAGATCAAAAGCTGTGCATCCAATCTTGAATATTTGTACCCCAGGCAACAGAATTAATCATTATTGTTCCTTGGATAACCTTTCCACAAAAAGAATGGAAAAAATACCTCTTCTCCAACCACTCCAGTATACTGGCTGACAAAAACATTCCATTTAGACAAAATCAGTTTGTATTTCAGAGTTGTTTAACAGTCTTGCTAACTACAGTTCTTAGTATTTTGAGTATTGTATTATCATATGTCATTAAAACACACATGGCCCTTCTGCCACTCCTTGACTACTGCTATGGGATGGAGCTGCTCTCACATCTGCCATGCAAGTAATTCTACTTTGGCTCCACATATTTCATATCCAAAGCCTGACATTGTTTGGGAAGTTGTCCAGTTGGTAGCTGTATTAAGTGACCTAAAAAAGAAAAGGTTTTCTCTTTAGTTTTCCATTCAAGATTCTCTTTTCCCAAAACATCCTCTGTGAGACTCAAGACTCTCCAAATATGGAGATCAGATCACAAATCTGTATTTGATCACTTAAAAGTAACAAGCTCAGTGATTTTGGAGATAAATTTTCTTGGAGCATCAACATCTTTTTTGATAATTTCAGGCTAATTTCTAAAAAGCTTTCACTGTGAAAGCAGATCCCACATACACTTGCTTTGGGTTCCATTTGATTGCAGTTAATCCTAGATTCACTGAATTATAAACCAAAGTTCACTTTTGTTTAGAGGGAGCTGATTTAGCTACCATCAAACCTCAGCCCATTCCTGGTTTTAAACACTACAATTTATGCTCTATTACCACTCTGAGATTCACAGTCAGAATTCCACTTAGAGAGTCAATTACTTAGCCTTCTGCTGTTTAAAAAAGCAGGCTTACTTACTCAAACAGGCTTAATGGAACCCCGTGTGGGCTGCATGCCTACACACGTGTCCATCTGATTTTCCATGGCAGACCCTGCACTCCAGGACACAGCTGGGGCAGCAGGCTGGCTGCACGTGTGCTGCACCACTGCCCTGCACAGGAGCAGAGCCAAAGCTGCCAGGAGCCTGCCTCGTGCAGAGTCAGGGATCATGTGGAAACCAGGAAACCCCAGGCACAAATGTGGCAATCCAGTTCTCAAAACTGGGTTTGAGGCCATCCAATGTGTTGGCACTGTGCCCTGAAGTGATGCTGAGGCAGCATCTTTGTTTTCACTTTGATGACATCTCCTCCGCCCACAATTCCAAAAGTGCCACTGCTGCAGCAGAGACACTGCTCAGGAGGAGCTGAGAATGGAGAAAGGACCAAGGCAGTACCCAAAACTCACATGGTATTTCACACTCTAAGCAAATTGCACAAATTCAGCATGTACTCTTTGAAGGCAGTAATTGCCACATTTTAAAAATGACAAAATACAAACCCAGAGATATGAGGGAACTGAGAATTTTTACTGTATAGTCTCAGATTTTAATGTTTACACAATGGGGACCCTTAACTGAATTAATGAAAAAAATTCTGATCACACCAATAAATACCATATAAAAAATAAATTATGGGATCTAAACTAAATTAATACCTTAATTTTTTTTCCATGATGAGCCTTATAGATTAATTTTGAATTAAGGAAGAAACATGACTGTCAAATTTAAATCAAAACCCATAGTTCACCTTTTCCCATAGGGCAGGAAGGTCAAATCCATTAATTTTATGTTGATGTTACTTAGCTGGCTTTAACACAGTTATGCAAAGATGGATTTTTATTGTGTTCCAAGAGCCAAGGCAATGTAAAACTCAATCTGCATGACACACTATTGCTGATCCCTTTTAACATTTTTGAAGCTTCAAAGGGCCTGACTCAGAGTGGACTCAGAGTGAAATCACCAAGAGCACACAAACTTTCCCTCCTTCCCCTCTTAGAGCTGTCTGGCTTTGGGGCTGACAGGACACAATCTTTCCTTCCTTCCTTCCTTCCTTCATCCATGATTTGGATGCTGTTTCATCCATGAATTTGGATGCTGATTCATGCAGCTGTTTAATAAAAGTCCTTGAAGAAGGCAAACAGCACAGAATATGTCTGAATTGTCTCAAGCATTAATCTCCCCCAGAGAGGGGGTGGGTGACACAAATCAAAGCCATGGAATGCTCCTGTCTGCTCTGGGCTTTATCAGCATGGAAAAATAAGCTTCCACACAGGCCATGTCTCCCTGTCCTTGCTGGGATTGCTGGTGCCTCTCTCAAGCAGCTGCATGCAAACCTTTCTCTGCTGTCCTCATTCACATATCTAAACCAGCTTCAATTAATACCTGTCAGCCAAAATCACTAACTTTGGTTGCCCAGACAATTCTCTAGCTAGAGCTCACTGGTGGGGTAGAATGGCCTGACACAGACTAAAGAGCATTGTCCTGTCAGAGAAGTGTGAGTTACACCCTGATAATTAATTCGAGAGGCTTGTTAGAAACTGTCACTGTAAGAAACCAGGTGCAATTTCCATTTCCACCCTGATTCTGCAACACTTATGTATAATGAGTAACACTGACTCACGCTCACTCTACCCACTGGAATTGATTTTCCATGAAGATTTTTAGTGCACTGTGTGGATGTCTCATGCACTACTCCCTGCTGTTCATTGTTCTCCAGACACCACCTGGACTCAAGGTGGACACTGTCTTGTATTTGAGATTTTTTTTTAAAAAATCAATTCTTTCAGCAACTGCAGGAATGCATCACAGCAAGGCAAGAGGAAGATTTGCAAACCCCCTGGCCAGCTGAACAAAAGCACGTGTAAGACTCGTCTGTGTTAACAGAGTTCTGGGTAAAACCACACGCTGTATTGCATGGCAACCAGGAAATGTTAGGGGGATGTTTTCGTGGGGATTTTCCTTTCCAGTTTGTGGTTCAAGATGATTGATAGGACATCAGGATGTGCTAAACTGGGGCTGACAATGGGGACAGAACTGAGGTTTGACAGTGCATGTAGTTTTCATTCTCTTTGTTTTAACAGAATATAGGATTTACATTTACTGTATTTGGTTCTTGGTTTACATTTACATTTAGAACTTGATTAAATTAAACTGATTTCTAGCTCTAGGAAGATATACATGGGTAAACGTTTCCTTATAATTACAGATTATTGAATCTTGTATTGATACTTTTGAACAGGAACAACCACCAGTTTAGCACTGATACCTACATTTTGAATATTATCACCTGATTTAAATGCATGCTAGTAATAAAGCAGCAAAAAGTAACATACTGGAAACAGATTAAACTATGTTCAAAAGAAAATCCTAGTAATTACAATTCCTCTTCAGGCAAATCTATGAATTGGGTTAGAAGAATCCTAAAATCTGAGGAGGTGTGGACAATCCAGAACTTGTCTCTCAGTTCAGACCTATCTCTAGTTATGCCTGGTTTTCTAATTGTCTCTCAATAAAAATACTTCATGGATAAATAAGAACGCATATTTTATTTCTGACTTGAGAAATTGGCCTCTGAATACAAAATTTCATATGGGGTGGATTCATGAAACATTTCAGGATCCAAAACATTTTGTCAATGTATGTATTAGATTAGTCTGATTACTGCCATTTTGACATCTGCGAGAACTTAAGAGCACAAAAAATATCATTCAGTGATTACCTGATACACTACAACACACTGGGCCTGGAAGGGGTTATTTGCTGAGTACTCTACCTTGCTTTTAGAGTCTATTAGTACAAAACTTCACTCAAGCAGCCCAGGCAACTGTAACAGGACACAGAGGCTTTTACCTTTATGTCAGGAGTTGGAGTAGAGCCCAAGGCAGTGATGAAAACCACTGGATAGCTGTTTGCTAGGTTATGTAAAATGATTCATTAATCCCAGCCACAGTCACTAATACACACGTGTCGACATCATTAAAACACACCTATACTTGAATCCCTGGGGGCTTGATGAGGAAAGGAAAACTGTGCTGGGAAAACAGGACTCAAAACTGGGATGACTACACACTGATCAAAATTCAGAAGTCAAATTTGCAAGATCCACGTGAATGAAGCAAGCAGCCTTCTGCCATCCCAACACAAAGGTGCCAGGGACCAAGCCACATGCATCATCACTGAGTGTGGCTGGGTTTTGTGTTCTTCCAGTTATGCTATTCTTGTTCTCCTAACCACCATGCTCTAAAGAAAGCAGAGAAACAAATCTAGAAATAGACCACCTGCACCATAAGCAAGGCACTTCCAAATAGTGACAGTAAAAGTAAGTCTTCACAGATTCTTGGGAGTTGTCTGATGAAATACTCTCCTTGGAGTATTGCCATGTTGTGAAACCTACAATGATTTATAGGAAAGATAATTCCAGATTTCGTGGCAATAAACCATATTTTTGGTTTTCAGAGTATCCTTTGTGGCTACTTAAATAAAGCAAAATAAGAGGTTTGTTCTTCAATTTGAAACTACCCTTAATTCTGAAATTAAAATAAGTCATTTGCACAAAATAAAATAAAATCACTTAAGAAACTGAGGTTTAAATGTTTATATGGCTGCAGTACATATAGATGGCTTAAGGAACCATCTTAAGACAAAAGTTTCCCTCAGAGACTTTTTAGAATGTCATATTTTCATTTCAGTTTGGCATAGAAAAATATTCTAAGCCAAAGAGGAAAAACCCCACATAATTATAGATAGCTGATATTCAGGGAAAAATTCTCTGCACACCTGGCATTTTAAAGACAGAATGACCAGGAAAACACTTTAAAAGGGATTTACCTGCAGGTTTGCAAGGAGTTCCTGCTATAAATAGAGACAACGTATTCTTAGTAGTTGGGTGTGGTGACAAGAAAGTGAAGATGAATCTCCATAGATGCAAAGGTGTAAAGCCAGAACTTTCTTTGAAGTTGTGCCTAAGCTGCTTCTATTACCCAGTTATATTTGGGTGCCTAATAATTCAGTCTGAAAGAAACAAATAAGAGAGCAGCTTCCTCACTTTCCTGTGTGCTGCTAACTGCGTGAGAAGCCGTGAGACAGCCATGCTAACCTTGAGGTCCAAGTGGGCTGACGTGGATCTCTGCAGTGAAAAAGAACATTTCTTTGCTGAAAGTATGCACAGAGGCCAGAGAGGGACACAGTGCTGTGGGAGGTTCTCCTTTCTCCAACAAAAATTAGCAAGTATTCCTTGCATTTCTGTCTTACTTCTGGGAGTGCACGCTGGGAAGAGGACGCAGGGCAAAGCTCAAGGTGCTGACTTTCTTCTAAATTGTTCTTCCTAATGAATCTGCCTACTGATCATCAAAGTCCTTGTCTCTGTATCTGTTTGCTGACAGACAGAAATCTCCAGTCTCTTGACTGACAGCTCTCCTGGCTACTGCTTTAAAACAATGGGTGTGGGGGTAGTGCTATTAATAAATCAAGCATTCACAGAGTCACTCAAAATGCAAGTAAGTACAAGAAATATGCTTCAGTCCTCAGCAGTTGCTGTAGGAAGAAAAGAATTTGCTAATGCATCTTCCAATCATACTTTATCTGTGTGGCAACTGTTGCTCTGGTAAACATCCTGAGTGAGCCTATACTGTGTCATCACTTATGATAAACCTCCTTGCTGCTGACATTAATATTAGTCTTTTTGTAATAGTCTCACCCAATGGGGAGCTGAAAGCTTTCAGACTCCAACAGAACGTGGTACAGCTGCACAGCACCTCGGGGGAAAAGTTGCAGGCAGTGATATCATAGTCTACAATTAGTTATCTGATGTGCCCCCCTGGAAATGATGAAAACACGCTCACCACTGCCGATAGCAGCAGAGCTCCAGGCTGTGCAGTGAGCTGTGCAGCCCCAAAGGCTGAGGAACCAGGCCTGAGAGGAGAATCACTTGGGATCAGTTCCATGCAATCCAGGTGAAGAAATGCATGACACAAAGCTGGAGAGTAATAGCTGCAGTCTGCTTTTCACTGTTTGACTGATTTAGTTGTTTGGGATAAAAGCAGCTGACACCCAGAGTGGCCCAGCAGACAGATCCCCAGCCCGGAGCCCAAAGGGCTTTATTCCTATTCCCTGCTCTGTCACTTATCCAGTCAAAGAAAGGAACCTCAGGAATCTCTCCAAAAGCTCTGAAAGGCAGCCAGTTAAAACAAAGATAACTTTACTCTGGTAGACATACTGAAAAAAGAAAGGCTGTCGTTGTGGGCGAGTGACAAATGACATGAGCTTCATTTATGAAAACTTCAGCTGACTCCAATCTTTATTCAAAAACTGACTTTATATATTTTCCAGAGTAGGTCATCTCATTGGTCAGAAGAGTGCTAGAAATCTTTATCTCATTGGCTTAAACTGAAAGACAGAGAGAAGGTCCATGTCACAGAGAGGAATCCAAAACATCACTCTTGTTACAACAACACTTGCAATGTTTGTGTCAAGCCTGTGAGAACCAGATCTTCCCAAACCAAAACATCATGAAGAAACTGAGTCTAGGAACTCAGAAACTTCAGGCCCAGGAGCCTCAGACTACAAAAGGCTGCTCAGAATATGCCTCACAATGTAGGACATTATCTGCAGAAGTCAGAGGGAAAGTTCTTTCACAAGCCTCTGATGATGGAAGAGAATATTGTCACATCCACTACTCCCTTTGGTTTTCTCCTAATACAAGAATGACAGGGATCTCATAGACTGCCTAGGCCAGCAGCCAACTTCTCCTGGAATTTTTAGTGGCAAAATATTTCCATTTTCTGGACTCTTTGTGACTCTACCCACCCATATACTACAGTTTCAAGAATCTTGAGATTTATACTGAAAATGCTGACTAGCAAGTAACTTTCTTATGCAGGCTATTCATACACTACACTACATGAGCAGTTAAATTTCTTTAATAATTCTTACAGTCTTACTTATGAATCTTTTAGAACTGGTTTCATAAAAAGGATGTTTAACAACTAGAGTTTGCAATGAACATTAGTACGTACACAATGCTGCTGCTATCACAAATATGATGGGAATAGTGATATTTTTCTTATTTAAAAAAAAATTATTTAACAATTCATGAGAGGCAGTGAAGATTCCCTTGCTTGAGGGAAGAATGGGAAAGAGGAACTGGCAGTGTTGCCTTGATTCTGTGATTTCAAATATTACATTAAATTCTACATATATTTAAGCAGTGGAGATACACAAAGGCAATGCACTATTGCTTGCAGGTAATCATCCTCAAATAGTGAAGCATCATTGTTTCCCAAAAGTGCTGGAATCATTGTGAATCCAATGATTTTTTTGTGATGCTCATTGATTCTAGTAATTTGTTCTAATGAGCTATAGCTGGATTTTACAAAGACATCCAGAGCTAAATCCATGTTTGAATGGTAACTGATACAGTGGCAGACCTCAATCAGTGAGTTCTAGGACACTGGATTAATTTTGAGCAAGAGTCAATTCAAACATCAGTTTGGGAATATGCTATCTTAATGAATGCAACTTTTGAGACAGTTACTAATTAACAAAGCACCACAATATTTTTCCCCCACCAAGGACATCACTTGGAGCAAAATTCCTCAAGTGGTTTATCAAGAGAACTACACAAAGCATCCATCCAGGACATTAGAGTACAAGCTGGGAGAAAAACTCGATGAGAGCAGCCCTGATGAGAAGGGCTTGGAATTTGCCATGGATGAAAACCTGGACATGAGCCACCTGTGTGTGCTGCCAGCCCTGCCAGCCAACAGCACCCTGAGCTGCATCCAGAGCAACGTGGCCAGCAGGGAAGGGAGTGATGCTTCCCCTCTACTCTGCCCTCCTAAGCCCCCACCTGGACCCACCTGCATCCATCCCTGGGGTCTCCAACAAGGACATGGACCTGTTGGAGCAAGCCCAGATGAGGGCCATGAAAATGCCTGGGGGGCTGGAGCACATCTCCTACAAAGAGGGGCTGGGAGAGCTGGGATTCTTCAACCCAGAGAAGAGAAGGCACCAAGGGGGCCTCACTGCAGCCCTGCAGCACTTAAAGGATTTTTTTTTAAAGAGGGAGAGTTTTGTACACAGGCAGATGGTGATAGGACAACGGGGAGCAGTTTTAAACTGAAAGAGAAAAGGTTTAGATTTGATGTTAGAAAGAAGTTCCTTCCTGTGAGGGTGGGAGGCACTGGAACAGGATGCCCAGAGAAGCTCCACTCCTGGGAGCCTTCAAGAGCAGGCTAGATGGAGCCCTGAGCAACCTCATTTAGAGTGGCACCTCTGCCCATGGCAGGGGGTTGGAATGGGGGAGTCTTTAAAGTCCCTCCCAACCCAAGCCATACTGTGATTCTGTGATGTCTTAGGAACAGCACAAGCAGCTGATGCAGTGAGAAACCATTTGTTCAGGTGATTTGCTACCAATCATTGTGCATAGATCCTCTTGTCTTCCTTAAACAGCCTAAAAACATGTCTTAGACACACCTTGATACAACAAACTGCCAATGCACCTGACTCATGAAACTACTTTCTCTGGAAGGGTGGGAGACATATCCCAACATAGAAATCAACACAAGATACCAAAACCATTAAGTTAAAAAGTAAAAGATAGTTTTCAATTAGTCATGTTGCCATGACTGTCACTGTGGATATATTTGTATCACATCAGGGGTGGAAAAAAGGTGTCAATACATTGCTTTGCAATTGCTGTGAGTCAACAGTAATGTGACTGGGTTGATAAAATGACATGAGCTGAGGACTATGAGTAATAAAGTCAGACAGAAGACTGATACTATTAAGAAATTCAGCATAGGTCTACAAAAAATTGGTTGCATGGGTATTTCAAAAATTAGGGAAACACTTACTCTTACTCATAAGGAGTATTTTCTCACACATATTATTTGGCTAAGGAAGGATTACACAGCCAGACTCAGTGATGGATTGCCAAAGAGTAACTGAAAAGAGTTTCCTGTTTTCACAGTAACAGTTTTCAGAGAATGCTCTGGTCCTCTGTGCTCTTGTTCACTTCCCATCCAGCAGGATAATATTTGCACAAGAACATTTTTCTTATGATTAATCATAATGATTTAACCTTTATCTGATTGACTCTTTCATCTGAAATAGCCCTGTGAAATCATAGCTGCTTGCTGAACCTGAGCAAAAGAGGCACTAATTTGTTGGTGGGACAAGGGGCTGGGACTTTGGAGAAGGTTTCTATTTACAGCTACATTGCTGTCTCTCTGTTATCCTACCTGTGAGGTGGGCATAAAAACACTGACTTCCCATGGGCTACAAAAATCACAAATCATTATTTTCTGCTGGAAGCGTTTTTGTCAGTTCACTTCTTTTTTGTTAGTTGGGCATATTCTTTCTCTGTTAAATACTACTATATCTAGACTACAAATTTTAAGTTCTAGGATAATTTATATACATTCAGCCTGACTTCAGCTCTGCTGAAGGTGTCAAAGAAATCAACCAGGTAAGGTAACTCCTTCCTGACCAAATGTTGTAATATTTATGTGAACTCAGTGCAATACAAGGAAAAAAAAAAAAAAAAAGAACAAAATTTCAACAGAGACACCATCTATTTCCAAAGTGATACATTGAGAAAGCCCAAGATGTCAAATCTGTTTCAAGAATTCAAGTTCTTCTACAGTAGTCAG
Source organism: Sitta europaea (assembly GCA_013400255.1). NCBI lineage: Eukaryota > Metazoa > Chordata > Aves > Passeriformes > Sittidae > Sitta > Sitta europaea. The sequence goes on along the minus strand of VXBS01004953.1, from coordinate 54,868 downwards.
AAGAATCAGCAGATGACAAACAGAAGGAATACATCTCAGCTGTGTTGGTGTTGAAATGTTTGAATGTTTAAGGCACTGTAGGATATACTGAGGAGAGATCACTTGGTTTTGTACTGGTGTCCACCTTGAGCTTTGAAGATGTGGATGTGTATCAAGTAAATGTTGTCAGTAAATACTTTTGAAGGTTATTAATGGATATAAAGCTTGCTGGGCCCAAGACTTTCAATACTGTGGCTATGTTTTTTTAATGGGTTTGTGATAACACAGAAGCAATTGAAGCAAATAACATTGTTTATATTTTATTTTGAAGGGTAGCCTAATAAGGCAGAGAGAGCTTTTAATTTTTTTCCTGCTTTTCTCAGCAAAAGACATTAATTCAAGTGTTCATTCCTTTGCAAATGCAAAATTTTGGATAGAAATTCTAGTGTTCTTTAAGGGTACTGTTGTAACATCTTACCAGTCTTGCATTGTTCTTTATGCAATATATTGTTCATGCTGCACTAATTTACAATAGGTCTGGTCCCCACTGACACACAGATAAGTAATAGGAGTTGTTAAGAAATAGAAGAAAAGTGATCTCCAGCTCCAGAAAGAAACATAAACTACTTGTTAAATGTACTATTTGAATGAAGATAAACTCCCATCAAAGCATTATCAGAAAGCAAATTCAGAATTAGTCACTGGTCTTAACAATCTCCTACTCACAGGATATGTCTCCTCCTGGAAAACTGGAAAATCAGTTTCTAATCCACATGAACCAGAAAACACTGTCTAGCATATGTGCCTAAAGATGCCCTGAAAAATCACCTGAAAAACTGTGTTGATCTTGCTCTTCCAAGATGTCCTAAGATTGTCCCTGCTTCAATGCTTTAAAAAAACAGTTAATGCTGTGCTCTGCTCAGTGTAAGCACAAACAATATCACTACTGGATAATGTGTGAGACTTGGCAGGTCAAGAAATATGTTGAGAAAATACAGAAAAACTACTGTAATCTTTTCCCACCCAAAAAGCAGCCAGGAAATTAAGGCATAAGAATAACAGGAGAAAAAAAAATTAAGAACAAATAGAACTGATCTTGTAGAAATGTCACAAGACACAAAAACCATCACAGACACTCTTAGGAGAGCTCTGCAATATTTTATACCACATCAGGGAGCAAATGGATCCAGGGTTTTACTGAGGCAAGCCACAAAAGCAGGAAAGAAACTTCTCTCTAGGCAGTCACCATGGGAATGTGCCTCACATGCTCAAAATGTGTGGCAGGTACTGCTTTTAATACAAGAATTGGCAATGGGATAAATGCTTCTCTAAAACCAGAGCTGTGCCTGCTCAGTGATGAACTGGAGCCACCAAGTATCTCTTCTCAGCAGGCTGTAAAATTCTTTGGTTACATTCTGGAAAATAGGAGTTTAAAGATTTAAAGCTCCATATGCAATCTCAAGGAGGACATTTTTATTTTTCTGCACTAGGAGAGATTTTGCTCCTCACAAGAAGACAAAGTCACTGTGACTATGCAATGGCAGAGTGGTATTTTGTTAATACCAATCTTCCAAAGTCACTGGGCACTCCAGCCTTCCCCAGAGCACCAAGCTTTAAGTACAAACACCTCCAAAATTTCAGTAAGACAGTCAATATCTATCACCAGCAAATATCGGTTCAAGCCAGAGCAAAACTTGACTAAGATCAGGGTGCTATTCTTCAGCTAATTGTTGAATAAATGTTGAAGTTCTTGAACCTAAAGAAGTGTTTAGGGCAAAAGATGTAAGTCAGTTCTCACTTGGCAAACTGCTCCAAACATCCCCAAGCACAAAGAGATAAGCAGGGGAAAAGGAGTTGGCCGATGGCAAAGAGCAGGTAAATCCCTCCCTGGGAGAGGTTTTTTCTTTTATACTTTTCTTTTTTGATAAGGGGAGGGTTTTTTTGTAGACGTTCTTGTCAGGAAAGAAGTAAATTTTGGGTTTTTTGTACTTTAGGTTGTTTATTTTTTTTAGTAGCAATTTTTGTACACTAGCTTTTAGTCTAGTTAAGTGTGTAGATGAACAGACACTAAAAAGACTTTTGAATACCTGGGATTAAGGTATTTTGAAGATAATTTACTTAATTATTACTTAAAACATACATTATTTTTATTTTTTTACTAGGAACGAACTAAATTTTTATTCATGTGACTTTATATTGTGGCAAATTATGATTAATTGTTTTGTGTCTCAAATTCTGTAGACTATGGAGTGGATGAAGAAGGAAGAAGAAGCTTAAAAACAACAAGGATTTTTTGTCTTCTACTTACTATACTAATAAACTTAAAAATTGAAATTTTTCACTTTGCGATGACATACTATGTTACACTTTAATTTATAATTTATATTATAAAAATTTTATATTTACTCTTTAATTTATATTTTTTATTAATTTTTAATTAATTTATATTTTATTTCAAAGTTCAGGAAGTTTTTTCTATGGACGAAAGTTAAAAATATTGCTTTTCAGGGGGTTCGAGACACACAGAGAAATGTGTGCCCACGGAACAGCCGCTGAGCTCCAGGTAACCTCTCAGTGGGGAAATGTGTGAGAAACCCTTCATTGCATTATTGCACTGCCCACACACGCCACACCCCGCTCCTGCACGGACACCCAGCCATTAACAAAAATCACAATAAAAAAGCCCCCTAGGGAATCGCACTCCTGAGAACCTGTTTGGCTAACACGCTGTCATCGTGAGACATACATCATTAAGGAAAGCTGTGCCATGGCGGTTTGGTTTTTTTGTTTTGTTTTTTTTTTACTATTCTGTCAGAGGCAGCATCTTATGTACGAAAGCAGGTATTTAGTAAAACAGACATCAATGGTGAAGCTGAGGATCGCAGGTTAATGCCCTTTTCCTAGCAGCTGTCAGTGTGTACCCTGGAAATCTCTTTTACAACCCTCTCACACTGCTTTTGGAACAGCATCATTAACAGAGAGATGGAAGTTTTAACACAGCTGCTGCACGTCTGGCGGGTTTTCTTTTTCTTTTTTTTTCCTTTTTTTTTTTTTTTTTTAAACAAAACAAGTAAATCTCCCTGATTTCCAACTATTATTCAGTTTTCTGCCCCCACACCAGCAGCAGAAAACTTCTNAAAAAAAAAAAAAAAAAAAAAAAAAAAAAAAAAAAAAAAAAAAAGTGAAGCAAAGTACTTTTCAAACTCCAAATGTAAGTCGAATTCAGGTCTTCTCTGTGATTTTTACTTTGAATTAGCATATCCTACTTGTGCTTTCACGTTTTTAACGGCCAAAACGGTCGATGACTCTTCAACTCCTTTTGGGGATTTTTGGGGTGTTTTCTTTTTTGTTGTTTGGGTTGTTTTTTTTTTTTAATGTTTCACAATATCAGCATTGAAGGTTATTGTACCAAAATAAGACTGCTGCTATTTAAAGTTGCCAGCGTTGTCATGCAGAGGAACTGGAAAATCCCAAAGCCACTGCTTACAAAAGAAAGTTCAATTACGTTCCTAATTGAAAGCACAGACTCAAAGAATGACTGCAGGTTTCGTTAGGCAGGAAACAGCCACGGAGGGCTGAACTTTAAATTGCAATCAGCTGCACTTTCAGTCTGACTGGAAAACTCGTCCAAGGAAAACCCCTCTGTTTGTGAGCTGCCACCTCCATCAGTGCTCTGCTGACTCCGGACACTGAGACTGTAAGGAACCCACAGAAACAGAGCACGAACCCATAGAAACAGAGCACAGCCCGGGCTGCTGGCCCTGGGCAGGGCAATCACAGCCAGCTGATGCTGATGCTGCTGAGACTGTAACGAACCCATAGAAACACAGCACGAACCCAGAGAAACAGAGCACAGCCAGCTGCTGCTGATGCTGAGACTGCGGGAGGAACCGATAAAAACAGAGCACAATCCTCTCTGCCGGCTCCGGGCTGGGCAATCACAGCCAGCTGCTGCTGATGCTAACACTGACACTGTAAGGAACCCATAGAAACACAGCACGAACCCAGAGAAACAGAGCACAGCCCGGGCTGCTGGCCCTGGGCTGGGCAATCACAGCCAGCTGCTACTGATGCTGAGACTGCGGGAGGAGCCGATAAAAACAGCACAGCCCGCTCTGCTGGCCCTGGGCAGGGCAGGGCAACCACAGCCAGCTGCTGCTGATACTGATGCTACTGATGCGGGACGAACCCAGAGAAACAGAGCACAGCCCGGGCTGCTGGCCCTGGGCTGGGCAATCACAGCCAGCTGCTGCTGATGCTTCGGGAGGAACCGATAAAAACACAGCACAATCCTCTCTGCCCGGCTGCCGGCAGCACCAGAACCGCTGGTGATTCTGACAGCTTTGTGATCATTACTGCTTCTCCAGGAGTCTGCTAGGAGATGATGGACTCCTGGAAAATGAGCAGCAGCTGCACCAAGCTGGCTTCCCGTGGGTGACACAGAAAGAACGGTGCAAAGCACCAGGATTGTCACGGAGAAACCCTGACAGGTAAAGAACAGAACACACTGTGGGCGTGTTCTACTGGCAGCAGGTTGGTGTCGTTGTGGGTGATGAACAAATGACATGAGATTTCGTTTATAAAAACTTCATCCAACTCTTCTTTTATTCAAAAACTGACTTTCTTTATGTAGTTTCTTGAGTAGGTCATCTCATGGGTCAGAAGAGTGCCAGAACTCTTCATCCCATCGGCCCAAAACTGAAAGATACAGAGGAGTTCATCTCACAGGCAGGAATTCAAAACATCACTCTTGTTACAATAACACATGTGATGTCTGCGCCAAGCCTGTGAGAACCAGGTCTTCCTGAACCAAAACATCACAAAGAAACTGAGTCCAGAAACTCAGAAACTTCAGGCCCAGGAACCTCAGACTGCAAGCTGGAACTTTCCATTTACCTTTTTTAAAAATTCAGTTTAATGCTGACAAATTAAATCTGCATGCTCCCAGTTGATGCCAGCTGATTCAAAAATGTGATGTGTTTTGAAAACCATTAATTGTTCCAGTGCAATGTTGCTCTGTTTTCAAAGTAAGACAGATTACTGTGATGGGTCATGGTTGTTTCACAGTTATCTTCTCTTTGAAGTTGTATTTCACAGATAATTATGTACATTTAGCCCTGGTCCTGGAAACACCAATTTTAGAGGTGAGTTTTGCAGAACTCCTTCCCTTGCTCTCTCACATAGTATTCTCTTACAAATAAAAGACCAAACAGTAATATATACAGCAGAGAATTATCATCTCCCATATTGACTGTATTTTCAAACATTTATCCCCTAGTTTTGGAACAAAAATACGATACAAGAGGACCAGAAAGCAGAAGGAGAAGCCTTTTTACAGCATATGAAATGTCAAAAAACTTTTTAATTCTTTGACTGATTTACCCTCTCCTTATAAAGGAACTCTACATTGCTTTTTCTCTGCTTCTCTACATGTTTTACCTGCAGTCAGCTACATCCAGAACTAATATTATGAAGTATTATCACATCTTTTCAACAAGTATTTTAGGAGTAATGAGCTCATGGTTCTCTCAGGTGTTTATCTGTCTATCAGCATGTCATGATATCTCTGACTGCTGCCACATTCTTGATGAAGTCAAACCTCATGCACGTTTAGGTGATAGATGAATAACTGCAATATTCACACTATCTTCAATCCAGGCCTAAAAAATCATGGGAACTTTTCTGGAAAGAACGATACACCCCATATGGATGAACATTTTGTTTAACCTTGGCTAGAGCTACCAGTGGTTTTAAAAGCATTTATTTAAAAAAGTTCTTCCTCAATTGTACGATGCTATCTGTCCTCATTAAGCCTTTCTCTGACTTCCTGTTTTCAAGGTAATGGCTCTTCATTGTGGTGAGCACCATTACCTAAAGAATCTTCAAACATTTCTCCAAAGACTGCCAAGCAATCCCCTGCCATGGTTTGCTGGCTCTGTGTTCCCCAGGCAGCTCCACAACCCCTCCACCAAGCACTGATGCAAAGTTCAAGTGACCTCTTCATAAAGTCTGGTTACTTTGGAGCTTTGGGAAGCTGCCAAGATACACACTGGAAGGACTGGGTGAAAATAAACCAGCACAAAGAGCTTCCTCAAACTGCTTTATTCACAAATTTACAGGATAGCTATGCAAACCAAGGGCAGGCAGGTCTCTCCCCTTGTGACTGACCAGCAGCTGCAGGAGCCCTTTCCTTGGAATGGGGCTCTGGCAACCTCCCCAGTGCTAACAGCCAAGCTCCTGCCTCCCACAGGCAGACTCATTCCCCCTCTTCCCATTGCATCTTTGCCACTACTGCTTCTGTCCCACTTTCTTCCAGTTTGGGGGTCAAAATTCTAGGATTCGTTTTGTGTTTATCAAGGGAAACTTAGAGAAAAATGTTTCTACAAATGTACAATGCTTGCAAGGAGAAAATCTCCTCCAAAAACATCATTGACCAAGATATCAGCATCTCCATCCTCCAGGATCCAGGCTCCTTAGACAAGTTCATGTCAACACCATGAGTAAGAAATGTATCAGTGACAGTACAGTCACCTCAGAAATCAGGATGAGTAAGTTTTTCAGCTTTCTCTGTATCTCATTTTTCCTTCTGAAATCACATTAAGAGTAATTCCAGGTCCTCTTTAATTCCATTAAATTCCATATTAACAGAATCAAAATTCCAGTTCAGGGGTCTCCCAACAGCAATAGCCATGAGTCTGTGATACACAGCAAGATCACTGGCTAAAAAAAGAAAACACCACCATCAATTGCTGTTTTGAAATCATTACTGACTACAAAGTCATGCTGGAATGCACTGTATACCGAGTAAAATATACTGTAGCTATAGTCTAATACCTTATTAAGCCAGTGAAGAAACTTTCCTGGAGGGCATATGTGAAGTTTGACACACTTCTTGTAACTATGCTGAAGGCTCGCTTGTGGGGCTTTCTGTCTCACTGGAAAAACACATTACTCCCAGAGTCAGAGCAGACCCTGCTCTCTAGGACACTCCAGCAGCTCACAGAAGTAAAAATCAGTCGAGCAGTCATAATATTTACACAGTGCCCAGATGTGGACCAAGCCAAGGATTTAAACACATCTCAGACAAACCTTATTTGCCTAAAATAGTCCTGTCCTTTCTGTTGGGGCTTTGTCCATATACCTGATCTCAGCAAGAGCATTTTGGTACAATGGGCACAGGATTAAAAAAGAAAAGCAATGAGGCTGCTTCAGCTCTGGCAGATGCACTGGGAGCTTGTTCCCTGTGACACACCCATGCACAGCCTGGCAGCGCTGCAACCATTACAGAGGAATCCCCTGCTGCCCAGGCAAACCAGACAGATATTTACTATACAGACATACACACACACTCAGCCCTTGGGTGACAATGGCCAGGAAAATTGCATTTTGTTGTTAGACTCCTGGAACTGATGAGTACAAAAACAATATAGAAGTACAACTGTTATGCCTAACCACAAAATGCCTCGAGGCAGTTGCTTGTGACTCGAGTCACAGTGAGAGTCTGCTAAAAGTATGGTCATTCCCCTAAAACATGGTTGAGCCCTGCACCATGTGAAATTTCAAAAGACTTTTGTCACTTTGGACATAAAATTTTTATTTTTTTTTCCTCTGTATCAACCTTAGATTTTTAAATACAAATATCTGAAGCAGATAACCAAGCTGCAGGAAGGTAAGTGATAACTGAATTTTGTCCCTTCTAACACCCTTTGCTCCAAAAGCTCATCAGTCAGCCCCAGAGAGACCTTAGAAAGTCAGCAGCAAGCATGCTTGGCAGAAAAGCTCTCCAAATTTCGGCAGAGATGCCTGCAGCTTCTCTGCTGTTCAGCGTGCCCAAATGCAGTCTGCCTCAGCTGCTGCTCAGCCCCTGGGCACCCCAGGCTGCAGCTGGAAGCTGGGGGCTCCCCCCTTCCCTCCTCCCCTGAGCTCCACCAGAGCCACTCCAAACTCCCTCCTGCAGTTCTGACCTCCTTTTAAACTTCATTCCTTAAAGTTCTGCATTCAGTTTTTATAGACCTGGAATAACACACGGCTTTCCGTGATTGTACAGATCAGCAAGACTGAGATTACACTTCTAAAACATCTCTGATAACACTTGAAATATTAAAAGTATATAGAGGCAAGAAAGCTGTTAGCTATCGAGAAGAAGTGTACTTGCCGTCTGAAACATTAACTTAAAAATTATAAGAGTTTTCATTCATAAAAATCTTACCTGTTTCTGTCAGACAGAGCTTCAACAAGCATAATCCAAAAGTTGCCCATAAGGAGAATTTGGCCATTGTTTTCTTGGAACTGTTTTGCAAAATCCAAAGATCCTTGCAAGCTGCAGGAAGAAGAAAATCCCCGACGCTTGTTAAGCCTGCAGTCAATGAGTCTGAAGTTTGCTGCACTTTTTATTCTGATTCAAAGGAACTGAAGTAATGACATAACTGGGAGGGGGAAGCTCCATCAAAAGTCACACCCATCTTGCAAAAAAAGTTACCCAGCAGCAGAAGAAGTGGGAGTGGAAGGAGAGCTAGTACTGACTAAGCAGGCACTCTCGAGTTTTTAAAGAGCCACTAAACCTCTTCTTACACAAGCCTGGTCAAAAGTTATACTTAGTGTGCTTGTAGGAAAATTTGTGTAATCTCTTCTGAGTTACCTCAGAAATGCACTGTTTGTTATAAGCTTTTCCTTCTGCATTTTAAAATCTCATTATTGCAAACCAAATGAACACAAAAGCACTAGAGCTCTGAACCCTGGTAAAGCACCTATAACAGCCCAGATATTGCCCAAAAACATTTTGCTTATTTATTCCTATCTCACCATTTTCTCCTTTTGCGGTTTGATTAAGAGCAGTAAAATGCCTTCTCTGCAGTGAAGCTTCCTGCACTGTTTTTGTGCCCTGCTGGAGGATAATCTGGTGCAGAAGGTAAATTGAGGTGGTTCAGTCTCCCCCAGCCTGTTCCACCCTTGATGCCCCTGCACAGGCTGCAACAACAACGATGAACGAGCAAGAGAAGTGAATAATTCCAGTGCCAGGAGTGAGTGATACCGAGGACTGAGGCTGATATTTTATTGTACTGATGGCATTAAGGTACAGAAGGAATTTCTCCTCCCATTCCCAATTCAGAAAGCAGAGAAACAGGATGAAAAGGTACGAGATCTTGGAGGTTCAGACAAGGTCTGAGTTCCTGAGGGACGTATGTTCACATGTGTGGTTTTGTTTGGCTCCTCATGAAACCCCTGGTGAAAACCTCAGGGCTCTGCAGATAAGCAAAAGGCTTGCCTCTTGCATGCCTTGGAGATTTCCTGTGGTGTCTCCATGCTCTGGCTTCTCTCCAGAGCTGCAGAATTGCAGCAGTGCATCCTGTGCCCTGGGATGGGGGGCTGCTCAGGCTCGCCAAAGCCAGCACCTCTCACCTGTGACAAGCAGCACGTGGCCACCACTGACAGCCAGAAATGCCCTGATTTCACTTTCCCCTGCCAAGTCTGGAATGAACAGGCCCATATCAGATTGCCATTTTGTCCATCTCCCCACTTGAAAGAATTTTCTCATTAATTTAATTTCCATTAACACAAACAATGGAAAAATACAGGCAGGTCTCTCCAGCCACAGGCACAAGAATGTCACATTTTAAAGAGGTTTGCAGGACTTTGCCCTTTTCTGCCTTTTGGCTTAGGGATGGTTGGCTACCCTTTCCTCAATCAGCCAAATTTTTAGCAACAGGTTCCAACAGGCTTTTCCTACAGGTCTAGAATATCTGATGGGACAAAGTTAAAGTGAAAAATCTTTCTTTTAAACACAGGGAATCTTATTACGAAGCTAACAGCTTTGAAATTATGGATAAAGCACATTGTCTTTAGAGAATATGCTTTTTTTTTTCTTAAGAAATGGGTTTAAAAGTAGCTAAAGAGCAATCTCCTATATACCTTATTATCTAAAGTGGAAAGAGAAATATTTCTATAAAATACTGTACATTTAGATCTGTAAATGTTTTGGCATCAAAATCCATGAATAAAATTTAGTGGGATTTCAAAATTCTAGGGCACAGTTAATGAATGTTTTAAATTTACTAAGTATGTATTTTTCTTCAATTGCTAAATTACTTTTATAATTCATGTCCTATGGATGAGATCGAATAATTAAACAATTAAAATTTCATATTTTTGATGAAAATAAATTGCCTCTCTGTTAATACCCTGTATTCATTATTATACAGAATTTAAAAAAAAAAGAAAAACAGTTTTCTTTGGCACAGGTAAAGGGAGAGTATTTCTATATCCTTTTAGGGATAGAGGCAGAGTCTTCTTTAAGCAAGAGTGGAAATTCCTAGTCTCTTTATGGGCTGAAGTTTCTAATTCTGTCCCTTCTGATACCTGATTATGAATAGGTTGTTTTCTAGATACCAAAACATTATTTTGTTATTCATCTCGGTCTTTTCAATACTTCTGCATGTGTTCAGCAAGGGAGGGTGTATCCTGCTTTGGAAAGACTCTCACTTGCTTGTTGCCCTGAAAAATTGGGCTAAAATGAGACACATTTAGGGCAGTGCATGGAGGTGCCAGTGCCTAATGCAACAGGAAAAGAGAGATCTACACCAGAAAAATAACTGAGAACCTGTCATTTCATGTGATGAATCACAAAAGCAGTTTATGAGCTGTATGTGACATGTGAGTTTGGCCATTCCTCGTACACATCAGCCTGGGACACACATGAGAATTCCAACAAAAAAAAAGATACAGAAACATTTCCTTCTTTCCCACACAAATGTGGTCATCTTACATCGGTTTCAGGTAGACAGCAGTCCAAATTTAGCCTGGCTGCAGGGCATAATCCTGCCCAGAAAATTAAGTCAAAGCAGATGTATGACTCTGGAAAAACTGCTGGGTTTGGGGGTTTGTCTTTTGGGTTTGTTTTGGTTTTGTTTTGGGGATTTCTTTGAGAGAAATACGTAACTTCTCCTTTAGCTTGGGAAAACCTTATCACATAGGAACAGAAAAATCCTGAAGCAAATCTTCAGCTGAAGAAATGCAGCAGAGCATCCCTTTTGAGGATACAGTACAGTTAAATAGATGAGATCCAGAGTTTGCTTACTTCCTCAGCAACAAGAAGCTAAACTACTGACACCAAAAATTTGTAAAGTGATTAACAAATTAAGTTTTCAAAAGAGCATGAAACAATAAGACTGAGGAAGGATAAAACCCCAGCATTTAAAGTGTTTTTTCTGTGACGCATTTGATACAGTGAATACTGAATCTGTGATGGTAAAATCTGGTACAGGAACACCAAAATAACTCATTTGTGATTCTATCCCATATGTGAACTGTAACCAGCACTAATTAAGTTTGATAAAAATCCTAATAGGGAGTACATATGTTGGAGCCCTAGAAAAGGAAAATGCATGGTTTGCAGTGATCTAAAAAGTTGGGTTTTTTGCAGGAATTCACACATAGGATGAAGTTCTGGCCTTGCTTAATTGAAAGAGCAAAATTTCACTGAACTCAGTGGCACAGTCTCTCCTGAGAATGTATATTTAGATTTTAACTTGTGGACAGATAAGAAAATGGATGTACCTGAATGACCCTGTACTTATGCTAGGAAAAAAAAAAAAAGGTATCAATGGAGATTGATTTCACTATTGAATGGGAGAAATTTAAAGAAGGGTAGAATGGAATTTTGTTTCTGTGAAAATAGCTGGCATTTGTCTTCTGAAACCCCAAAATTTCTAAAAAAATACAGCTCCTAATTTTAATTTTTTTCTATTATCAGCAGAAATACTATTTTTTAATTAAAAAATCATTTTCTGAGCATAATTTGGTGAATATTTCAAGCTTGTTATGGGGAGTTGAACAGCAACCAGTCTTAGTGAATATAAAAAGCAGAAATGTCATTAGGTAATTGTGGTCTTGGCTGTGTATATTTTGTGTAGACTATGGGTGATCTGTGAGACTGGCTGAAAATCAGATTTGGGAGACCAGGGAGTATTTCATACCCACTTATCTGTAATATCAATAAAATATACTATTTTTAATAAGATTTCCTCCATGTCCCTAGACTGCAATCTAGTTTCCTGCATTTCAGACTGGATTCAATTTCAGAGTAGATTTAATTTTCATTATCAATCCTGAAAACAGGTTTTGTAATGGCAACGGTTGTAAACGCTGCAGCGTGGCAGATCCTGAGCTGCACACTCTCCTTGGGCTCCGAGTGCTGATGGAAGGCAGGAGAGCCGGTGCTGGTTTGAGCAAGAAAAGCTGCTCCTTTGGCTGGAGGGCAAAGCACTGCCTTGGGGAGCTGAGCGCCCGGTTCTGCTCCCATCCCGCTTTTGTTCCTGGCCGTAATTTACAGCCTGTGTCCTGCAGAGAGTTAGGGAGATGAACAATGGCTCCTGGTTGTTTACTCCTGAAAAAGGCAGCAACCCGGACTGGCACCTAGCGTGTGGATCCACCAGCCTGTTTTACTGGTTTGCCCCAGATCCATAAACAACTCGCTAATGCGAGAGGCAGAACATGGGCATGCTTCGGGAATTCTGCCGGAGCGGGCGGCTCCATCCCGGCTCTCGCTCCG
>VXBS01004953.1:0-42213 GCA_013400255.1 Sitta europaea | reverse complement strand
GGCACAGGCACAGGCACAGGGCACAGGGGCAGCAATAGCAGAGCACGGGCAGCAGAGCAGGGGCTGCAGAGCGCGGCCCCAGCCCCTCGGAGAGCTCCGACACCGCTGTGCCCCCTCGGGAACTCAGCTGTGGCTGGAGATGGAGCTGGAAACCTGTCCCGGCAGGGCCACCAGCTGTCCCGCCTGGCCAGCAGCCATCCCTCCCGGCCAGCAGCCATCCCTCCCTGCCAGCAGCCCCCCGGTCCGGGGCTCCGAGGGCAGACGGGCACTCTCTGCTCCATGGACAGGATTTCTGTCTCTGCCCGTCCTGCCCCTGCTTGGCCTTCCCGGCACACACCGTGCAAGGAGTCCCTGGAACTGGATGCATCCGAGCAAAAGAAATGGAAGTGGGAATACAGAACGCTGAGCATGAGCTCAGCTTTCTGTAGTCTCACTTATATTTCTTTTGTTTGCAGTTCTACAAGAGGAGACTCAAGCTTATACTAAGCCATTTCCTGGATGCACTCTGTCCTCCCCTCTGATTTTCCATTTTCTTCCACTAGATTTTGCTCCATGGCTTCTACCTTGACTTCCCTCTGTCATCTCCACTAATTTCTCCTTTTTCTTAGCCCCCACTCCACTCTTTCTTCCACACACAGCATATTGGAATTATTAAATCAAACATTTAAAGCCCCAGAAGAGCAGGTGAGCTTTACAAAGGCCGAACATTCAGGAAACTCAGGAAACACTTTGTATTTGCATAACCAAAGTGTTAAGTGTTACATATAGACAAACGCTCAGAGCCATTCAAAGTCAAGGGAGGTTTGCCACTGATTTTGAGAAATTTTGAGTCGAGGCAGCTGCAAACAGTGTTTAGATCAGTACCAGAATCTGTATTATAATAACTCTGCCTACAGCATTATGTGTTTCCCCTGTAGATATATATATATATATATATATATTCTGAGAGGATAGAGGGGTTACATCAGATTTATAGCCACTGATAAATTATTTTCCTATCTAATGAAAGTAAACCCCGAATTTTAGCTGGAACAATCTCTGTTCACACCAGATCTGTTTGTGTCGCTCTTGCCATAGCCACACACAACATATTCACATTTAGACTGGGTTTTAAACATAGCAGTGTGGGAATGAGCAGCTAAGTCTTTCTTTTTCAGTTACAAAGAGCACTAAAACCAGACCCTGTCTGTGTATAAACAGAAACTTTCTAAATTTCAGTAGTGTCCCTGTTAGTCAGTTCTATGATTCCTTTGAAAGGTGGAAGGAAAAGCATCTTAATTTTAGACCATAATAAGCATGTTTGTTTTCAGAGGTTCCAGCTGTTTCCAGTGTGGCTCTAGGAGGGAAGGTGCAGGTGTGCACATATCAGAGGATGAGCAGGGTGAGGAGGCAGTCAGGCACAGCAGGGCCAGGTTTGAAATGCTGAACTCGCTGGGTAAAACACACACAGAGCAGTCTGGCCCTCATATACTTTTAGGGAATGTATTGCAACAGCAGTGGCATCTTCTTCCTCAAATGGGCAGTCCTTTGGCCTTGTGGGATGTGCAGACAGCAGCAGCAATCAGCATTCCCCCTAGACCCTGTAAGTTTTGCAGGTTAAACACAGCCAGGAATCAATGAATTGGTGCAACAGCTTCCCTCCTAGAGCCACACTGGAAAGGAAACAAGGAAAGGAAAAAGGAAAAAAAAAATCCAAAAATTAAAGACAACAAAACTTTACCGTACCACGAAAAACTAAAAAATAAAAATGAACATAAACTCTACGTATTCCTCTTCCAAGAAATCCTAGTACTATGGACTACTGTATTGGTACAATATGGATTATTGTACTGGTACAATAAACCAAAATGAATGCTGAGCGTTCCAAGTATACCACCAACCCATCCCCATGCAAAAACTACTAAAAAACCTCCAAAATAAAAATGTCAAAATAGAAAGCTCCTTCTGAAAAACTTTTAGAAATTCTGATAAAACCAAAAACATTTTCCAAATCCGTTTCCAAAAGCCCAACCCAAACCAATCACACACACTCCAAACCAACAACGTCTTCCACAAACAACAGTAGGTAAACTACATCCACACAGCCATCACCCCCTTCCAAAAAATCATTCCCTCCTCCAAACTCAACAAACTACCACAGCCAGGAGTGCTGTGTCCCTGAGCTCAGCTGGAAAACAGGGAACCCGAGGAGGTGGCACTGGGAGCCCCTCCCCAGATGGACAGTGCAGGAGGCAGGAGGTGCCTCCCTGTTCTCCATTATTTCTGAGCCCTGCCTGACATGTTGGAAGTGTCAAGCAGGAAAACCCCCGGCTTCAGAGGGAAGTTCCCTTCTCTGTAGTGTAAACCAGGGAAAGGTCATTCTGGGTGACTGAAGGCAGGAGTTCTGTGTGAGGCTCAGAAAACAGAATTCATGAAGTTAGTGAGACAGAAACTCTGATTTTGCACATCTCCATGTGCCTGAATTTCTGCTGTAGAAATAGGGAAGGGAGGGGCTGAGTGCTGTTGCAAGACAATGAGTTTTTCTTGGAACTGTGATTTGTCACACCAGAATGCACATTCAATGCCTCCTTAACTTGGCTTAAGTAACAATGAAAGCCAACATTTTAGAAACTAAATATAAACACTCATTTGGGATATTATTACATAGTTGGTAAAAGTTCAGTTATGGATTAAATTTCTCTCACTAGCAAGAAATTAATACCTAGAGCAACACAGCTGTGTTTGAAAATGTACCTTCCTTATTGACCAAAATTTTTTTTGCTTTGTCTTTTCTTTAGTAACATTGAGTTACAATAAGTAACTAAATTTAAGAAAAAATATTACTTTCAATATGTTTTTGAAAGTGTGCTTGCATTCAATTACAATCCTTTTGGGTTACCTTTTGAGGGGTGTTTGACAGGATCTATCAGCAACAGATATTAGCCAGAAATTCTATACAGAAAAAAAGAAACTCAATGTTTTATGCAATTGTACATTACAAAATTTGCATTATGCTGGTGATTTATATAAATACAGTAATCATCAATTTACACAGTATGACATAATCTTCATAGCTAAGCAGATCCATATCTTTTGGTTCATGAAAACTTCATTTTCAATAATTTGTGCTTCACCAATAAAGAAAACATTTGTTATTCAATTCATCAATTCTTCAGAATAGTGCATGTCTAAAATGTTTGCAATGTGTTCACAAACATTTTGTTTGCAGAACTACAACTGGCAATAAATACATTATGAGTTATTAGTTCACATCTAAAACATTACTTATATTGTCTAAATATTTTACTGAAGTGTTGGAAAAATGAAGCAGGTCATGTCTGAACAGTTTTTCAAACAAGTCAGATCTGGAAAGCTATTAAGTCTCCTTCAGATGTTAGAGTTTCAGCCAACTTGCACCGAATTTACAAGAAATTACCTATGTCTGAGTCACCAGCTATTTCAAAGATACACAATATGAGACCAAATTCAGTGATATACAAATAGATATGAAAACTAGCAAGAGGAGCTCTACTTTATCTGCTGTCCATTGTACCCAAAGCCTCATCTGGACAAAGCCCTCTTCCTTTCCTTTGCAAGATACATTTAGACTCAGAAGTTTGTACACATGAAGATTTATCTGAGGTTCAAACTCCCCTCACTTTGTTTTCTATAACCAACCCTTCCATAATTGTTGCAGTAATTTAATGAAAATTTTCCCTAGGGGAATGGGTAGAGAGGCAGAGATTATAGAAGGAATAAAAAACTGTTGTGCTAGTCTGATAGATCTGGTGCTATACTAAAGTCCTCACCCCACTGTCTGGCAAGCAGGAGCTGCCAGGCAGTCCCACAGAAAGTGAATCACACTAAGCAGTTTTTTGAGAGTCTTGAGACAAAATGGGACAAGTCTCAAGACAAAATGTCGAAGTGCAGTCCTGAAAAGATCCTTTCCCACATACAGGAGGAGAGGTTGGTATCAGCTGGCCCAGGAAGGATAGAACTGCATCAACATCAATGTGATCTCTGACAAATATATTACTGCCTAAGTGGTGAATTATCCAAGGCATATCTCAAGGGGCACAGATGTGAGATAGGCTCTGAATGTTCAAGAGTCTAGTTCAAATACAGATACAAGGATACTAAAGCTTATCTCAGCTATTTAAGGATTCCTTTTTAACTTCTCCTCCCGTATTCAAATTCATTCTTCAATCCCAGTCTAGCTAGTTTTTCCTCTCTTCTTAATAACACACTTCTGTACAGACAGATCTATCTCAAATACAGCTCACATGGCCCAGGCCTTGCTGAACTTAGCAGTTCCAGAATACTTTAGACTTTTTTTCTAGCTTTAGAGAACTAACTGAAGCACTCCCAGAAACCTGAGAAATAAAAATGTAAAAACACAGCACACAGTGCTAGTCACAAGCAGCCAGGAGCCCTCACTGGCTGCCCAGGAGGCTGAGGCTGCTTTACTGCTGTAAACATTCTGACCACAGCTGCCAGGGCACACTCGGTCCCCTGGGTGTCTCTGGAGCAGTCACATTGAAGTTGCTCCATTTTGCTTAAACAGAGAAATATTAGGCCAGAGAGAGAAGCTGAGCCCGTGGCTGATGGCTTTGCTTGACACTCTTGTGTGAGAATGGAAAATCCTCCTCCCTCCAGGGAGCAGGCAATGTGTTCAGCATGCATTTGCACATCTGCCGAGCAGAGGCAGCTCCAGCCTGCTGTCAGCTGAGCTGCAGCCTCTCTCCTTGCCATTGCATATGCACTAATTAGCCTTGCAGATTAGCCTGACTAGCAGGGACCAGTTCCACTCCGGGGTGATCCATGGCTTTCAGGAACTCCTGCCTTTACATACCTGGTAATGACAGCCTGTGGAACTGCCAGCTGGGTACAGCTCTTCACAGCTCTGCTGGGAGCTGAGGCTGTGCCCCTCGTCCCTGGGGCTGAGCTTGCCCAGAGAACACATCTCACTGCAGGGTTTAGTCACAAGTCACCTGGAAGATACCTTGTGACCTGTCAGATAAGAAAGAGGATATCAAAGGAGCTGTCTGTGCTTTCCCCACCTCCCTTCTCTTTTCCTTTGGCAGGGACCTGCAGGATTTCAGATTTTGGTGGCATGGATGTTGACTGAAGCCAAAATCAGGAACAGATTTAAAGCCTAAAGTCAACAGATTGTGAAGCCTATTCAGTAACAGATTTTGGTCTTGCCAAATAAATTCTTTGCCAAGAAGGAAATCTGGCCAAGCAAGACTAGGAAAAATGTCTCCTGAGGCTTAACTGGAGTAAGTGGTAAAATTCAGACAGGAAAGAAATTAATCTGAACACTAGGAAGGTCCTGTTGTGAGACCAGCTACATAGAGGAATAGCTTTTGAGAGCATGCTCTCCCTTGCAGAGGAATAGATGAATGACTAGACCTTTTTAACTATGACTCTGTGATTCACTTCAGAGGATCCCACATCTCAAGTGCTCAACTTGGAACATCTGAACAGTGACTGAAACCAGTACTGGGAATTAGTCACACCGTGGTAGGATTTGCCACTCCTCAGAGACTTTGCTGCAGACAAGGGGTGCTTTCAGTCACACAGCTTTCAGACTAAAACTCAGCTAGTAGCTTTTTCTGTTTCTTGAAACACGGGTTAATTACTTTATGGGAAGGAACATTTGTATTTTAACCCATCTCTCCTCTGTGTTATCAACCATCTCACAGACATCCTGCTTTCACATTTCTCAACTATCCATTTAACATCCCAGACAGATGGGATATTACCAGTAGGTAGGAAATTACTGACTGAAAAATTAAGAATAGTCTGTGTATGAATTTATGAGATTAATTTTTAATTGTCTTTTACTTTTCTACTCCAACAAAAACATCAACTTATTTACACTTAACTCCACTCAGTGCCATTGTCATGGAAAGAAGGAATTATGCTCTGGGCTCTGCAATGCCATTACAACCTCACAGGATCAAGATCTTAGAATAATTTCTACTCCCTCACAAATTCAGTAATTGCTTCTAACACAAGAGAAAACGTGGGTTGATGTGTGACTGAATGGAGAGTTCAAGACACAAGCATTTGAAAGAAAAACATTTGTACAAAAGAGTTCTCATAAAGAGACATAGTGAACTCCTAGGTCAAGTACACTCTCATTGCTGTGCTATTACACATTCTTCAGTGCTTTGCATGCTGAGCTATTACTTTGCAAATAATATTTGCTTTTTAGAATGGCAGGCAGTGCTAAAGGGATATTGGAATTAATAATTGTGCAGTTCTGGCTTGCTTCAGAAATTCCTGTGAGTGGAGTGGTACAGGGAGAAAGAAATTATAAATGAGAGTGACACAGGATTTGAAACAAGGGAATAAGGACTGGGCTGAACACATTCTTTTCTTATTAGCATTTTTCTGCTGAGGTCAGTGAATCCCTTCTGAGCTGCATCTCAGAAACATGAAATATATAATGATCTCTTGCTATAAGTATGGTAGTGGAGTAAGGAAAAAGTAAAAGATCTGTCAGGAGGTACATTGTCACTGAAAATATCAAGTCTAGAGAGACTAGAGGTCTGAAGCAAAATGTACTTATATAATGTTCTTCAGATGACTTTACAATGACCATTCATGAACAGTTTCAGCCATGGGACACTGAAGCATCTTTATAAATCTGGGAGTCACGAGAGAAGTTACAGAAAACAGGGGGGGAAAGGGGAATTACAGAAGTTCACATGATGGTGGCTTCTTTTTCTTGAGATAGACCACAGCAATACTGTCCTCAGTCCTCCTTTCCTACAGGCAGAGACACAAATTCACAGATTTTTTTGTTGCAGCCTGTGTCTTCCCTGTTTCTAAACAGTCCCAAAATGATCCAGAATTTGATCCTATCTATGTTTAGGCTTCGGCTCCTGAATGTAAAATCTTTAAGACAGACACCTTCTTAGAGGTAGAAAAGTAATTTTTTTTTCATGTCAGTGTAAAAATATCTCTTTTCCAAGACAAACACCGTTTTTGACACTCTGAACCCTTTCAGAATTTTGAGATTGGGTGCTGTCTGCCAGCCAGTCTTCACGTGTGGAGAGCAGTCTGAATTCAGATGTGCAGCCCATCTCCAAAAAAATTACAACCAGCCAAAAGCAATCAGTTGTGTCTGTCAGTGACTTCAAACTTAACAATAAAGGAGAATAAGATACAAATTAAACTCTCAGAAGTTTGGTCCATTCCATGCTAGAGGTATTAAAATCAAGGAGCTTGTTTTCTCCATTCCAGTTGAAAAGTTTAGCTTTGTTTAGGAATTGAAACCTGTGCCTGAGGCTGAACACTTCCAAATGTAGAACTAAGCTCAGTAAACCAATCTTCACTAGGACAAACACCATGTTGACTTTTCTCCCTAAGGATACCCTAAAACCTGACAGATTTTAGAGGGGAAAAGAAATTCCAAAGTCTTGAGAGTTTCTATAAAGCTCAGTTTGCCTTCTCTGTTCAATCAAAGACACGAGTGACTGCCATGGGGGGAGAGGGGCCAACCAAAGATGTGCAGAGCAGAGAAAAGGGAAGCCTGGAGTGAACTCAGAAACCTGCTACTACTCCTAAAACCTCAAGCTCTAGAAAGGAGACAAACCCCACCATATGGACAGAGAAGTCATTTCCACCCAGCAATTAAGACAATGTTGTCTCAATCAGAAATCATTTGCATGCAACCACCTCCTACCCACCCTAATTCTGGATAAACAAAACTTCCCTTCTTATTTTTATTTTTTAATTCAGCATCAAACACATTTGCTTAATTATTTTGAAAAGTTTTTGCATTGGAATCAGAAGCCATGTGTGGGGTTTATCAGTTTCCAAAGGAATAAATACTTATTTCTCAACTTCCAGCTTAGTCCAATAATTTCTTTCTTCTGCATGTGGCTACATGAAGAGTAAAGGAAAGTCATAAATAACATGCCAGGTATTTTGCAATGAACTTTCTCAATTACAGTCAATAAATTGCACATCAGATGAGAAGCTGCAGAGCAGTGTATTATACTGGCTTTGGGGTTTTTTTGTTAGGGTTTTTTTTTAAGTTTGATTTTTGTTTGTTTGCTTATTTGGGTAGTTTTTAGTTACAATTTACTTTAAACTTGAAGAAATTCTCAGCATCCTCTTAAGGGAGACAGGAGTCTCAGCTATGCAAGTAGATTACAGACTGGCATTCAAGGATTGGTTGGTTTAAATATTGCTCTTTATTTCTCTGTGCTCCTAGCACAGTTGCTATGCTGTTTGAATTCCTAGGCAACTATTAATGGTGTTTCACTTTTGTGGAGACATTTCTTTTAAAAGGAAACTGTAACAGAAACATAATTTCTGATTTGGTTGTAAATGTCCATCATATTAATGATCCTTAAAAAGAAAAAGGAGAAAATTCAGTTGTGATACCAGGTTTCTTCATATCTATTTTCATTTTGGGAAGCAATTAAAGGCTGAAACCTTTAGGAGCATGTAGTAAAGTATACTTGTATATGTGTGTATGTATATATGTGTTTCTAACAGTGTGTATGTGTAAAACAAGAAACTTTATGAATCACCCATCACATATTTGAAGAGCAAAACTATAAGAAAAGCAGAAAGAACAAAAATGCATGAAAATCCTGAAGGAGGACTTTATTAGGACCCAGCATTAACCCCCACCAAGGAAACACTTCTCTGTACCTGCTGTGAATCCCCATTTAGGATCCTGCCAACTGTGCCAATTTGTCATGAAAGACTGGGTTGCTCAAAGAATCACTATCAAAGGTATCAGCAAAAAAGATTTTAACAGAAATTTATAAAAATGCAACTTAACAAAGCTTGATGGCAAGGTTCCCTCTATTGCCTACTACATGTATGGAACACACAAAGGAAAATTGATTTAGCATGGATTTAGAATGACTTACACAAAGACAAAAAATGCAAAAGGATAAGGGAGACCTTGTTGAGTCACAAGGTTCAGGGTAGACCTCTTGCTTTCTGAACTCCTGATTGAATTTAGGTGTGGCTTGGTCCAATCTGTATAGCTCAAGGAATTATAATGATTAAATCTTTATTTCTGCCACAGCTCAAAATACGGTAAAATATTTTGGAAAAAAAAATTCCTTTTATAACAGCACATTACTGCATTTTTCTGCTGTCAGAAACTGAGTGTTTAGTGCAGTGGGAAGCACAGAGAATGTCTCAGGGTCCTGTCTCAGTCTCACTAGAATCTATAATACCACAGCAGCCATACACTGAAGCACATGTTTGAGACAGGAGATGATGTTCTGACATCTCATTATTTTAATTTTTGAATTTCCCCTTTCTACTCCCTGAAAGGCCCTGTTCCCCACTCTCACCCATGACAAGTAAGAGTAATCTCATCACTTCCATCACAAAAAGTCCCCAACATTCTTGCCCAGATTTAAGAAGTCAGCGTGTCATCATTTTTCGGTCTTTAATTAGGTTTCACCAAACTCATGTTAAACATTTTTTTTTTCTTTTCCTGGCAGTAATTTAGGTTCAAAATTGAGTCCATATAAATCCTCTTTGAAAAATTCTTCAGCATTTTAAGAGCAGATGTGTTCAACCCATATTCTCTGGTGTTTCCCCAGGGTGAGCAGGCTCAGTCCAGCCTGTGGGAATGCTGCAGGGAGCTGCAATTCCTGGGAGCATGGCAGGGCTGCATGGAGACATGTCCTGTCACATTCCCTCTGCAGTGCAACTTCCTGACTTACTGTACACTCACCA
This sequence comes from Sitta europaea, assembly GCA_013400255.1. Classification (NCBI taxonomy): domain Eukaryota; kingdom Metazoa; phylum Chordata; class Aves; order Passeriformes; family Sittidae; genus Sitta; species Sitta europaea. Next base: position 32,508 of record VXBS01004953.1, on the reverse strand, counting down.
GTGCCTCATGATCCTGCCTCATCAGTGCCTATTTCATACCCCAGGCAGCTTCATTTATTTGGAACTGCTGCTGAGAAACCCTTGATGACTGCACAGATTATTCAAATAAAAGTGCTCAAGACAAAAAGGAATTCCCAAAGAGAAAGGCCATTGTTCACCTGCTAAAGAATCTCTGAAACACAACTCTTGGCTACCTTTCACAATATCACCTTGTACAAGAAGGAACTGTACTTCTTGCCTGTGCTCCCACTCATTCAACAATGGCACAATCCTTTTTTATTCTGATTTACTCATTGGATTAAGGAGAATTATGTCAAAAGAGAGAATAAAAAGAAGCTGTGTTAACATGTTAGTTCAGAGAAATTTTCTGCCCAGTCTGTTGCCCTTTTATCTTCCTGATTGAGCAAAAATTAAAGACTCTTCTTGCATGCCCTCCCTTTTCTTTAGATAGATACACAAGAATGGATCTTTATGATTTGTAAATTCTGAATAGGATAAACCAGGATCCCTCCTTTATCACCAGGGTCAAAATAATTTTTCAGAAAGACAATTTTTTCCTGCCATATTTTCTCACAGCACTCCAGGTCATACCCATTACTGGATTTTCACAGAAAACGTGGTCAGGGAGGGAGTTGCTGATGGAGATGATTTCTCCCCTCACTTAGCAGGCTGTAAAACGTGCACTCCCAAAGCAGCAATGACTGAGGCTTTTCCACCACCCATGAGATCACAACCATAAGGAAAGAATTTCCTTTTCCATTACTTACATCATTCTTTCTTTTAATTTTATTATTTTCCCAATTCTTCTGGCTTAAAACACAAAATATGAGCATAAAACATCTCTTTCCCTGAGCACTTCAAGCAAAGTGGATGTAAATCCCTCCCAGGGATCTGTCAACTTGGAACTTTGTGTTTTAAGGGAGTTTACAATTCTGACCTAGAAATTGAATTAATTTTATTTTATTGATTTTAGAAGAATATGTGCTTACATTTATGTTCCCATTTATGAATATTCAGATCTTAATGGAAGAAATTATTAAACAGGGAAGTAAAGCACTAATAATCAGTGCACAAATGTTATTGTTGAGCCCAATAGTTTCTCCTTCAAAGGGTAGGCCTGGATATTCATCTGTGCCATGCAAAGAAAACCATTCCTCAAAAATGGATTTTCTCTTTTGAAGAGATGGAGTTAAATGATTTACTCATCAGCTCTCTCTTACCATGTTGCCCAGAAAAAGGGAATTATATTCTACTGCAATTAGAAATAACTGGATGGCTCAGTATTGCAAAAATCCTTCACAGCACTTTTGAAGAGGAGGAAATAAATGATTTTGTGCTCTGAGCTGATGTATGTGGCCCCAGTGGCTTGAGAGGGATGCACAGAGTGACAATAATTTCACAGCATTGGAGAAAAAATTTCAGACACTGAGAGTTGATTTCTTACAAGACCAGTGGCAACGGGAATGACAATAATAATAATAATAATAATAATAATAATAATAATAATAATAATAATAGAGCCTAGCAAAGAAGTGGGTAACACAGAACACTGAAAATACTCTTCTTTGCCAGGACCAAGAGATTAATTTGCATCTTTAAGCCACATTGCTTTGGTGACATGCAGTGATGTCCAATTTAAAAATAAGCTAAAAGAGATGGACTACTTTGCTGAAAAAATCTGAAGCTGCACTGTAGTGCTTGCAGAATTTTGCCAGTTTGTGCATATTTACCTCTATGGTAATGAAGAGAATTATTTCTACAGGGTCAGAGGAGATCAGGGGTTTATAAACAAACAGTGCTATCTACAAAATACTAATGCAAAGGAGAATTTGACAATTTTCATACATTTTTTCTACCAGCCCACATTAAGCAAAACTAATTTATTTCAGTGACCAAGAAAGCAACCATTGTTTTGAAAAGTCTCAGGAACAAACCTGCTCTTTCCACAGTAAGATGTCCTTGGAGCTAGCTGGTATTTTTCTAAATAACAAGAGTCAGTAATGATTTAAAAATTCAGTATGTTGTCCACTGAAGCCATTGATAGCCTTTCTTATATTCATTTCAGGAAAAACAACAAACTAGCCCACAAAAATTTGCTTAAACCAAAAATAATAGGTTTCACAGGGAAATCCAATGTTTGCACCAATTCCATCACACATGTTTTGGTCTCAAAAATAAAATGGCTGCCACACAGAAAACCTCCCTTTTAAAATAATCATTAATTTGGGCTCTTAAACTGAAGAATCAAAGCTTCATAAGGTTTCAGCCAAAAGATTCTGCAGTTCCCCAAAAGGGCAGGAGCACCAGAACTGCTGCTTCAAAGCAGCTCTCATGCTTTATATGGCCACATTTTTGCTTTTCTATGATTTTGTTTAGCATCCTTGTTTAATATAAATAATGGTTGTGCATGATACCAATACATTCATTTTCCCAGAACATTATTAAAGTTATGAGTTTACCCAGTTGTAGTAATTACATCATATTTGCTTTTCAGTCTGGTAGACTGAAGGAATTTGAAAGACCCTATTACCAGTCAATAATATAATATAAAAGTTAATAATATTAACTTTTTTATAATTAATATATAATTTATATAATTAATTGATATAATAATAAATGTACAAGAGTAGAATAGAATAGAAGGGAAGAGAAGAGAAAAGAGAATATAATATAATACAATATAATACAATACAATATAACACAATACAGTATAATACAATACAATATGATATATTATATAATATAATACAATACAATATAATACAATACAATATAAAATAATACAATATAATATAATATATAATATAAAAGTTAATAATAACATATAAACAGATTATATGTAAGGCTGTAGTCACTTAACAGCAGATCTCAGAGGAGTATTGGGATCTTTTTATTTGAAATTTAAAGTAATACAGATGAAAATAATCTCCTTACATGCTTGATTCCAGGATTGCTGTATTCCTTCTTCAGATTGGTTTATGCTACCTTCTTTATTTTCACATCACTCCATGTCAAGTGAATGCATAATGCATTGCTGCTCAGTCTGGATGTATCAGTGCTGATTTTCTGTCCATCACTGGTTACACCTGTTGGTCTGGGAGGTCATATATAAGATACAAATTTGTCCAGCTTTAATTGCCACTGAATTAAATGTGGGACAAGGATAAATTTTCCAGAAGCCCCTATCTGTCAGTGGGCACAGCCCTGCTGGGCACAGGGGAGGTTTGTCTCTCCTGGAAGCATCTGCCTTTTGCACATTGCCTCCTCTGCAGAAAGGGGTCCTGGTTCCCCCTGGGTGCAGGAGATTTCCTCTCAGTAGCTGGCACAGGGCTGAATCTGGGATTCACAATGGGGATGATGATGATGATACACGAGGTTTGGACTTTGCTAAATTGTGTTTACCTGAAGTCAAGGACTTTTCTTGTTTGTTTGGGTCTCGTGCTCTGCCAGACTGGAGCTACACAAAGGAAAAGAAACTGGGAGGAAGCAGAGCCAGGCAAGGAGGCTGACCTGGGCAAGGGATGTTCCACACCAGAGGATGTCTTGTCCACTACATAAACAGGGGAGTGACCTGGAATGAAGGGTGGGAGAAAGGGAAATTTGGGGTCAGGAATGGGGTCTGGCACCTCTCACTGGGTGGTCAGCAATTGTATTGTGCATCACTCTTTTTATCTTATTATTTTCTAAATTTTTAATTTTTTTTCAACTTTGGTTTCAGTTATCCAACTGTTCCTATCTCAACCTACAAGCCTTGCTTTTGATTCTCCTCCCCATTCCACCAGGGGTGTGGGGACAGGGTGGCTGAGCAAATGGCTTAATTTCCAGCTGGGATTTACACCACTGCACGAGGGCACATTCCTGTCCCACTTACCCAGTCTGCTCATCACTGTCAGTGTCTTGTTTCTGCTGTAATCCCTGGAGAAAACATCATGTGGCCTAAAGGTCAGATTAAATGCTGCCTGGACTGCCAAACAGGGTATCAAGCATCTCCCATAATTAGTAGGAGATGGTCTTCAAAAGCTATTAATTTTTTCATCTCATTTTTGCAAGGGAATAAGAATTTTATTGGTTCAGCCCTAATAATGGAAAGTTAGAGTCACTTCTAAAAAGTGATGATTTTGCCTTGGAAGTAAAGCTTATAGTTAATTGAGCAAGACTTTGAGCAAAATGTAACAGCTGAATCAGTCTGGAACAATGTATTGTTGAAACAGGAAGGGAAAAAAATCAAAATATTTACCTTTGGAAGGAGCAAACAATTCAAATGTCACTGTGTGAATTTTTTGTTTAGGAGATCCTATTATCAGATCAATAGGAGGGAAAAACAAAAAAAAAGGAAAAGAGAATAATACTTTAGGTGTGGTCTAAGGCAAAAATTCTACCACAATCTCATTTCCAGTTAGCCATCAATCATAAAAAAAGAGAAATGCATGCTGCTGTTTGTGGGATTTGGTTTCCTGTCTAGTAAACTGTTCTCTGCTCACAGTTCTAAAACATCACATGCAGCTGTACCAAAATATAAAGTACAGGCCAACCACCTGAACACTCATGGGCTCTGTACAATGGACCTGTCTGACCATTTTCTAGTGCCCCCTTTTCTCAATAAACTATTGGAAATGGCTTTATATTTAATACCTGTTAAAGAGGAAAATATTAAATAACAAGTGAGCCAAGTAAACAAAGCCCTCTAGAAACTTTTTCATATTCTAATGGTTCTCCTTCCACAGTTACCTTGTTCTGATACCCCAATTAGTCAGATTTTGTTTCACACACATGCTGCATCTATGAGATCTCCTCCATTCATTTTCTCCCAAGTTTTACTGAAGTGGTTCCTACAGATCTCAACTCTTTTATGCTGTTCCTGCTATTGTCTAAACTCTTTCCCACCTGCTAATATTAGAGCTGGAAGGTATCAGCCCTCCCCTATACTAAGTAGGTATCTGTAGAAGATATAGCAGATTCTTACACTCTAAAAGTCACTGAAAAAAGGTTAGCAAATGTTGTAATTAAAATTTTATCAAAGAGCTTGAGAATTCAGTTTGAATATCAGCACTGCCACTTTATTAAAACATTTTGATAATCTAGATTAAAAACATTTTCAAACTAATTTTGACTGCTTTTATCTGCTAGGCCTTCAGCAAGTTCTCAATGAAATTGTTCTTAAATACTCTTTATGAGAAAATAATACAGATCAGCTTTTTTCCTGCCAGCTATTAAAGCAAGCCACTTCATTCATACAATTCATCTATTCAACTGCAACAGGGATTGCTTAACTAAAACATTTCTCTTTGACTAATTTCTGTGTTTCAGTTCTCCTTCCTTTCCTTCCCTTCCCCTTTTCTTATGTACCCTCTTCAGTTGTTGAAATCTCCAGAAATTTGTTTCAAGAAATGTCAGACTTAGTCCGTTACACATTTGAGGATATAATTCAGGTGGTTTGCTTTATTCTGGGTACTTGTGTTTGACATGATCTCACAGAAAACTCTTATCTTCAGCAAATTGCTCTCAGATTTTGACTTCCCATTTCTGTGGTTTGTCAGGCTGAACAGAAAGAGCCAAGCAGAAAGAAGCTGAGTGACGTCAAAGACTCTTTGCTCCAACTGTAAAGAACACCAAGCCAGGGAGGCAATGGACTTGTGAGGTTTCCTGAGGAAACTACCTTGCCATAGCAACCAGAGGCTTTCAGAGCTAACAAATGAAAAGGTTGATTCTTGACATCTGGGGTACAGCTCCTATCACCCCTCTCATGCCTCTACACCAAAGCTCAAGGTCATTGAGCTCTAGAATTCATGTTTCTATTTGATTAAAAATTTTAGAAGAAACTTTAAAATGCCTACAGCAGAAAACAATAGTGACACACCTGATCAGCACTGGCTTTCTCCCAGGTTTCCATGAAGAAATGCAGAGGTGTGTAACCAGCAGAACTGTGTGACTGCAGTCCTTCCCACCCTGGGAACTCACAAGCACCTTTTCCATGGGGCACTAACAGGAGCTCAGAGATGCAGCTGAGATTTAACTAGTGGCAGACAAGGTTCTAAATGAAGACAGAATGCTCCTGCATTCTCTCAGTAGTCTTTTTGTTTTCACTGCACAAACGCATGAAAGAGCCAGTTCATTGTACTGGTGCAGTGCCAAGGAAGAAAGTAATTCATGTTCTTGACCTTCAGGGGTCTGGACCAGAGTTCTTATTCCAAATCTCTCCTTCACCACATGACTGACCTCCCACGTGCTACCCAGGAAACACAAATTCTCCACACTGCATTCTCCTATTTTGTTCAGGCATTGAAAAAATATTGCAGAGTTTGTTCCTAGTTAAAAATTACTGGTGAAAAGTGCTGCTGTCTCTGTCAGGCCCCACTAAGTGGGATTAGATTGCTAAGAAGCTGACAAAGGAAGAACAGAGCTTTCTGCCACATTTCCATTTGTACAGTGCAATCTATATTAACAATCTATATTATCTCTTCTCTAACCACAAGCTGTCTAAGCCTCACACTTATATTGCCCCATATTAACCAGATTTTAATGACTATGCTTGTGCACTTCTGCAACTACAAATTGTTTATGCAAAAATATAAGCTATAAAACCTAAAGGATTATTATCCCGAGGAGGAACACACTACAATGTTCTGGCAACAGATCAGAAGTTCTTTGCCACTGTTGCATTAAAATAAAAAAAAATTTGTCCTCTGTCCAAAAACCCACCCAGAAACAGAGGGTTAAGGTTAAGGGTAGAATTTTTAGCATGTAATAATTGCTTACCACATCTGTTAGACTAGTGGGGAAATTTCCAAAATTCAGATATGCTTTGAATTCCAATGAATAGGAGTCAATAGTAGGCCAAAATAGTCTTTCAAAAATTACTGCAACTAGGAGGAAAAAAAAACCCAACCAGCAAAGTTTGCACACAAAACTCCTTCAAATACATGATATTAAAAATGAGTACACGTCAAGACTAGAAAGTTCTCCCTTAACAACTGTACAGGAGCACGTTCTGGAAAGCAGAAGCCACTATCACTCCTGGCTCATGTCAACTGCTGCATCTTTTGAGTTTTTCCAGGCTAATTTCAGACTGGTAAGCAGCAGGAAGTAGAACTAGCTTTGTGTTTTACTCAGTCTCTTCTGCTCTATTTTGGTGGTGCCTCCATCCCCAGTTCCTTTCAAGGATTCTGTTGCCTGTGTCCTCCACCCTGCACTTGAGCTCCATCCCTTCTGGGAAGCAGGACTTTCAGAAAAGGACAATTTGTGCCCAGTAGGAAACTACAGGCAGTAGCACAGGCATTCCAGGTGAAGGCAATGCTCCAACAGGCAGTGGGATTTGGGGAACACCCTCACTGCTCTGCACCCAGCTGGCACTGGAAGTGTTAAACCTCATGCTTGGCTCCTCCTGCCAAGTCTCTTCATGTGCAAATACACACAGCTCATCGTTGTTAGTAAGGCTTATTTTCCAACTTTTATCAAGAAAGGCAAAAAAATCAGTCATGCAATTTCCAAAAGCATTTCCTAACACCATTAAAAACCTGAAAAATCTATACAAATGTCAGTATTGGCACACAATAACTTATATTACTGTTTTAAAATATATTTGCTTCCGATTCAAACCTATTCACACTACTATTTTTTGTTTGTTTGTTTATTTCTGATCATATTCTGAGTTTGCTGCATTCTCCATCTGCCTTAACAACCTATAAAGAATGGGCTTTGCCTATGGCACACATTTCAGTGCCAACAACTGGGAGCAGCATGACTCTTATTCCACCACGTTCCTCTTGTCCTCCACTCGTCTACTTTCATTTCCCCACCAGCTCAACTTCCTCCCTTGTGTTACTATGCTGTGGTGTTGGTGTATAAATATTTGGTTTCTCACTGACTACACCCTCTCAGTACCTATGCTGTTCCCTGTTTTCATCTGCATACTCCCTTTGCTGACTTTCTGTCCACTGGTCATATTCCTCTGCATTTTGTGGTGCAGTTATTTCCTTGATTTAGGCTCTTGGTGAGTAAAGAGCCTGGAGATCACACAAGTCTTTATTTCTTCCTCAGTTTAAAATTCAATAATCTCATTACCATTGCAGGGATTTCTCCTGGTATTGGGTTAAAGATTTTTTTTAGTAGGTCAGGCCTTAGGTTTTTATCTTTTCTTTACATGGCCTACTACAGAACAGTTCATGATCATGTAAAATAACAGGCAGAAGAGCAACATATCAGTTCTCTGTGAGTGTTGAGGAACTGGCAGAAAACCTCTGTGGTGGCAGGAAGTCTATACAGCTCAGATATGACTGTAGAATATCCAGTTCTGGTGCTCAGGCTGGGTCCTGAACTATAATTTTTAGACATGTGCCCAGTCTTATTTTTTAAGTCTATTTCAAAGCATTTTGCAGTCTCATAGTTATACTTCCTCCCAATTTTTCAGGCCATTAATTATTACAGTACTTCCTCTACATCATAGTAAATTCTTCTCCTTTGGCATTAATATGCTTCAGCTTTTGCAGACTCTTATCACAATTCCCTCTGAGCTGTCATTTCACTTTTTCCTTCCAAGTCCAGAAAATAATAATTTTGCTGCCATGACTTACTCTAGGATTTTTGCAGTTTATGTGATCCTTACCAAACATGCATTATTTAAAAGTAATGCTGATTTTTTTTCCCCACTGTCATATTTATGATTTATGGCCTCATTACTGAATGAAGCCAGGGAATTGTAATACTCTAAGTGCCAGCAACTGACTTAAGCACTGCTTGGTTTTTTCCTCCCAGCTTTAGTCATGCTTTGTTTCTTACAGTGCAGTGCACTTTTAGGGGATGAGGAAAGATCTTTTTCTGTGATGTCTCTGGGTCACACATCATAAAATGACACCTTGATACATTAGTGGGACAGAAAAAAAACATGCAGTGGCCACAGCACAATATCTTGTATAAAGCTAGAAAATGAAATACTGGTTTTTCTTTTTCCTTGAGTTTGTTTCTTTTCAAGTCCCTGACAAGGAAAAGGCACAAAAGGCAGTTTGGTACCTCCCCAGTGCAAAGAATCTTGAGCAGTTTGTTACTGTGCAAATATCTGAGGCTTCTAAAATACCTGTGCTTCAAATCTCAAAGGTTGGTCTTGTCATGAAGTTCTAAATAATTATAATAATGGTGGCTCAAACAAGTATTAGGTAGCTTAATGAAAAGCCAGCATTGGTGAGAGAAAATTGGCTTTAGCAGCATTTGACAAAGACCATGTGGCTCAGAAAAAGAGGGGCTGTGCACCTGCATTAACCTCCAGCTGCAGTGCTGGTTTGCAGATGAAGTGTTCCAAGTTGCTTAATCTCAGAAAAATAGTCTAAAACCAGCAATTTTCCTTTGCAGAGGCATTGGAAGGGAGAGAATATTAGAAAGGCCCTTTTGTCCTTTCCTCACACAGCATTTTTTGTTTTGAATTTCCCTGAAGTTCTGTTGCTGTGCACCCAAGGCCTGGCAGGGACATTCAGAGATGCTCACCATGAGTGTGTGGACATCAGCTGTGAAAATACAAATACAGCAGCTTGAAATTCTTTTCTTCCAAACAAGTCCATCTTTTCCTTCACAGACATGAGAACAGATGCTGCATGTGCCTCTCTGTGAATGGGATAGAAGGGATTAGAAATTCTTCAAAAGCTCTACAGGGAATTTCTACATGGTGGAGAGTTGGGGGTTTTCCCATTTTTTCCTCTTTTTTACGAAGAGGAACTCTTTTGATTTACTATTAATGATATAGAAGCTCAATAATCTAATCTAATCTAATTTTATCTATGGTTTGATGTGAGCAATAAAATAAAATAACTCTTTTGACTTACAAGTAATTCTATAGAAGCTCAATAATCTAATCTAATCTAATTTTATCTATGGTTTGATGTGAGCTATAAAATGAGTAGAAGAGAGGAGGTAAAGAGTTGTGGAAAGGAGAGATTAAAAACAAAAAAGAAGAAATGTAGGAGAATAAGGGAAGGGGGGAATATCAAGGTGAAAAAGAAAACCTTTCCAGTGACTTTTAACACTGGAGTACATTTAGTACAAATAACTGCACAATACACCAGAGCTAGGCACTATGAGCACTATTGTATATTTGATTTATTTTGGTATGAGGGTGAACAGCACCCCCTTCAAAATACTTCAGGCAATCCAAAGGAAACACTGGAGACGTCACAGAAATCCTAAGAAACCTGGAGAAGTTCCAAGACTCCTTTTTTATCTTTGCCCCCCACTTTGAAACAGAATCTACCACAGGAGAATGAAATCTGCCTCATTTCCTCTGCCTGTGTGGTTCAGAACTTTGCAAGAATATTTCCTTTTTTTCCCTGCATTCGAGAATCTGGCATCTAGTTGTTATTTTGTTTTGGTTTTTTGTGAAGTGCTTTTAGGTTGTGTTACTACAAAGAACAAAAGCACTAATAAAATGACAAATCATAGCTAAAAGAGAATGAAAAATTCTATATATGAGGTTTAACTAGTAGCTCCAGTATCCTCCTACATCTCTCTTTTTGAAGGATGCCTGGCAGGTCTTAATTTCATTCCAATACTGTAGATCAAAAAATTCAATTTATTATAGTAAGGAAAGGGGAAGAGGGAGAGACAAGACTGGCTATCTTGGGAATTGCCTTCTAGTGAGGAAAGAAAATCCTGAAATAAATATGTTTTAAGGCTCAGAGATTGGAACTAAAACACACAGTCCTATAATTTTAGGTTATTGCTTGGGTTCCAGGTCAGTCTTATGTAGATAGAGGCACAGTTCCATGTGCTGGTGGCTTAGCAGCTACTATAAATACAGCTCTACCTATTAAAGTGATGTAACTATACATATTTTAAAAATCATATTTTTAGGTCTGTTAAATTTTGAAATGAATTTTTTTCTGTGTGTTTGCTTTTTAAAGTATCTTTAGGTTTCGAAAAATTTCAAATAGAATAGCTGGGGTTTTTTTCAGAGCATAACATTTGACAAACCTTGTGTTTTATTCAAATATCCATAATTCTGAGGTGGTTTTCCCCCTCCAGTTCTTCTAACACCCACATACTTTACAGTTTTCTATGGCAGTGGCTGCTGCATCAGGAGGGGGCCATACTCCAATCCTCTGAGTGCTGCTAAAATTCTGACTCCCATATACACCCAGTGGCTCTTTGCAGCCAGGATTATCAAATATTCCAATTCCAGGGCTAAGCACAACCATCCCTGGAACTGCTGAAATCCACACAGCCACACGAACTCCAGGGAAACAAAGAAGCTGCCAGAGTTAAGGGGAGGACAAGGGCTGACCTAAATGCAAGTGGATTGCAAAAAAAAGCATGAGGAAAGACCTGGCAGGGAGAGAAGACCTGGGCTGACTCAGTAAGGACAGACAGAAAACAAGAGGGAGAGCACAGTGTAGAAGAGAAGGAATAGAAAAGCTCATCTCTGTGTTGAAATAAATAAATATTGCAGCTATGTCCACACTCTCATCATTTCTCTCCTGCCAGAAGCAATGTCCCAGTGGATGTGCAGTAAATGCCTTCCAGAAATAATCATATTTATATATATATATATAAAATATACTCATATTATATATATATAATATACTCATATTTCTGTGCAGCCTCACTGACAGACCCCACTCCCTCCTTTTCCCCCTAGCAATGGTCTGGTGCAAGCATCAGCTTACCACAGGTGAACAGCTCTGTTAAAGCAAAACCTGTGATGACAGCTCAGCTGGAGAAGGAAAGGTTCCAGGGGATCCCTTTCAGCATTACAGGGGGTTAATAGAAACAGGGAGTGACCCTTGACACAGGCAGACAGCAGTAGGAAAATGGCTGAAAATTAAAGAGGAGAGATTGAGATTTGCTAATAGGAACAGGTCTTAGCTCAGGTGGTGGTGAGGCACTGGAATGAGTTGTCCAGAAAAGTTGTGGATGCCCCGTCCCTGGAAGTGTTCAAGGCCAAGCTGGATGGGGTCTGAGCAGCCTGCTCCATGTGCACATGGCTGGGTGTCAGAATTAGATGATCTTTAATTCCCTTCCAGCTCAAGCCTTTCCATGGCTCTATGAAAATGAGGAAATCCCAGCACCCACTGGTGTATAATCATAAATCACTTAATGCCTCAATTCCTCATATGCATAAAGAAACCACCTTCACAATTTCACAATTAATACTTTAATCAGCATGCATACTACAGAGCACTGGGAAGGCAGGAAAGCTCTGAAGCAGAAGTGATTCCTCTGTTGGTATTATCTATAATCCTCACAGAGACTGGGAGGAACACAGCAGTGAGACCAAGGGCTGCAGGAGGAAAAGGTGTGCTCAGGGCTGAGAATTAAATGCTAAACTGAATTCCTCTCTCTGTCTCCTATTTTCTGCCTGAAACTGGAGAAGTGGCTTGATCTAATATTCTATTTTGTTAAAACAAGCAAAGTCTGCATGTTAATTTCTGAACTGCAGCTGCAGCTCCAGTAAAGAAATAATCTCGTTGGGTCACAGCTGCAAGTGAAGTTTGAGAGAGCTATACTTTGAAAGTATGAAATTCAGTTTACTCCTACACATCCTTAAACAAGATTTCCTGCATGGTTCAGATTTGTCAGAACTACTCTGTCTCAAATCAAGCTAATTGTTTCTTTTAATCATAAAACCTCCTGGAGGTGATAAGATTTGCTTGTCTCAGGGGCCCTTGTGAAGACAAGCTGCTTTTGAAGCATTCAGGCACTATAGGAAAGTACAAGTCATCTCAAAGCACATCTTGGTCATCAGACACAGCCCTAAACACTAATCATAGAAAAATGAGGCATAAGCAAAATATTGAAAAGATGCTTGTGAAGTGAGCAGCACTCTGTGTGTCATGCAGCAAGCATCCCTGGGGTCCTGGGAGGGTTGGGAGAGAAGGAAGCATGGGACATGCACTGGAAAAGAGAATTGTAATCAGATGTATAAAGAAGCTAGAAAAATGGAAGCACAGATAAACTTGCATCTGCTGTTTCCTACTGCTTGAATGTTCGACTTTGGGACTGTTTTAATGTTCTCTTCAAACTTCATGTCTGTAATTGTCAGCTTGTTTCCTTTTCCAGTTAATTCCAAATGGTTTCTTGTGGGGCACCTTGGGTCACCTATTGCCAGGTTAAGGACAGTGGCAGTGGGGAAATCAGAAATAAGCATCAGGGAGAGCAATGAATTTTAAACTATTGAGATGTGCATATTCACGTATGGTTAGTAAGGAGAGAGATTAAAAAAGAACACCCCCAGAATCCTCCATTTTCCCTGGAATTTCTGCATTATTTACCAAGCTCACACTTAAGCAAAAGAACCTATCCCAGTCAAACTGGCTGTGTCCTCTAAGAACCTCTACTGACAGGACAGAACTGAATGGGCACCACTTTCACATGTTGGAGCATCTCTCACCAACAGACTTCTTATTTCCTTCATTTAGAATAAATTATAGCCTCTTGCTAAGTGGCTAAAACTCCTCTGCCTGCACACACCCATCTCCAAGCCAGCCTAGAAAATCCTGCTGTGATTTTCTCCTCCCAACACCAATTTCACTGCGAGGCACCACTGCAGGGCAGAGCAGCAGAGGCCCATTCAGATGAAAATGCCACTTGAATACCTCAGCTGCAGTATTTTTAGACAGTATCTGGGCACTTAAAAAATAATTGTAATAAATATTCCTGCTGTACTGCTCAGTAGTAGGAAATCCTTGACAAAGACATAAACCCATGCCTCACTGTGGAAGATTTTCCTCTCCTGCTCCACAGTGGACATTTTCCAGTTTCAACATCTCATATCCACTGGGGAATGTCCTGATGCAATTAGCAGGAAGTTTAATCTTAGGGAGATTAAACAAGGAGACAGCAGATCACAGTGCCAGGAGAGAAACAGAGAGTGAAATTAAGGAAGGCTCTGTGGAATATTAATAAAATTTTTGTCTGATTGCACATCAGCTGAGAGTTACTACAACAGATTGTAACAGAATTATCTTAAGCTGACAAAGGGAAATCACACCAAACTGGGAAAATCCTGGGTTCTGCAGGTATTTTAAATGTCTTTCCCCTCAATTAGAAATGGATTCTTAAATGTCTTTCCCCTTAATTAGAATCCAGTAAAGGCAGATCAATCAAGTGATATATGGGCAATAACCACCCAAAACATGAATTAGTAAATATTCCTACAATTCATACATATATGGATGTTCAAAAACAATCCTGAAAGGCATATATAAAAATCTGAAGTTTTAAATGAATGAAGGAATTAAGTTAAAGGACCACCTAATGTAATATCTTGAGTGAGCAAAATGTGACAGTCTAAGATGAACATATATTCTTTCAGGTACCAAGAATCAAGCAATCCAGTTATTTATCTGGTCTACTTATAGAGCTCAATGCTACTGATCCAGTCCCCTTTCTAAAATACTGTTCAAGTGAGCAGGATTTCTTTTCTTAATTAAAAATCCCTTTGCATTCCAAGCTGTCAGTCCAGCATTATTCATCAGAAATTTAATTAACATAGTAGCCTCTAATAATGAAATTTATTTTCCTATTAGGTTTACTTTCTATTCTAACAATATTTCTTTTTCTTTTTTTTTAATTTCCTGATCACTATGTTCCAAGCACCACCAGTTTTGTCTCTTTAAGAGACCTGAACTTTATTTTAGTGTCCTTCCTATTTTACTGCTAATGAATCACAGAATTTTGCTGTTACTTTTTGACTGGCATGAAATAAACTATCTTAGGATGCTGTTTGGCATTCATATCAAATACACTTCTCATCTCAACATTAAAACTACAAAGTAAAATAGAAACCACATCAATTTCATTTTCTCCATCCACCAGTTTTACACAGCAATATCTAGTCAATGTTTATTTTATGGGTACTTATAATGGACAACAATTGCTATTTACTTGGCAGTCCATCACCCTCAATTCACTCTAACTGCAGGCTGCATTTGAGGAGAAATTTGTCACTGCAATACAGCAAGTGATTGAAAGCATATTGCTTTGACAGTTGTTTATTTCAGATGAATATATGTCAGAATTTAAGGAGGAAGAACGTGGTGACTTGACACCTGATCAGAATTCTGGGTCCTGCTCTTAAATGCAAAGAAATGTTCATTGTACAGCAAGTTAATCATCAGCACTCTGTGTGCAGCTGGTTTAATCCTGGCTAGCACCAGATGCACAGCCAGATGGGCAAAACAGCTGGAGAACCCTTCTCAGAGTCCTGGGCAGGATGCAGAGGATGAAATTAGTCTGAAGTTAATCATCTGCACCCCAAAACTCCACTGCCCATTATTCAACAGCTTCTTATTCATTGCTCCACTTCCATGGCACAAACCTCCTCTTCCCAGTCACACCCTGAGCTGTTTTTCTCACCCAGGACATAAACCACAAGCAGGTTGCTTTGCTGCTTTTCTGGTTTCAACAGTACCTTATTTTGTAATGCATTATATAATTATTGCCTCTTTCTGGCCTGTTCCCGTAATGATTACAAAAAATAAAAAATTTTCCAAAACAAGTTTATGATTCACTGAGTGGAAGAAAAAAGAGAAAATACGTAGGAAACAAGTGATTATTTTCTCAAGTGTTAAAGATCCTAACTGGTCTTTTTCCACAGCAAAATATTTTAAAACAAAGTTTTTTTTTAAGAAATACAGGACCAGCCCCCAGCCATATGCATAGACATTTTTGTACCTCTACTCCCTATGCAATTTTTTTTTCCAGGTGCTTTCTGTGTCCTCTTGTAGGCTTGCTTGTTTTTTGGCTTGCATCAGCAGGACTGGAGCTTGTGGTACCCTCCCTGTAACCAAACCCAGAGTGATTTCACTCCTGCTTTGCTCTTTCAATTGCTCTATGTCCAAACATCAGCTAAATGTGATCAATCAATGCCTAGAAAAACCTGATATCTTAAATTATTTGCATGCAAAATTCAGTGGAGGTCCTAGACATACTACATTTTAAAGCAAATGTGAATAAGTGCAGAAAACAAATTGCAGCTATGCCTTTCTTATAAAGTTGGAGTCCAGGGCAGACAAGACTTGAGAGAGCTTTACCCAGTGAATTAATATTTTAAGAGCTCCTGGTTGCCAAAACAGCACCTATGTGTTAATTAGGAGTTCTCTGTTGTTATTTTTAATCTTGACCTACCTGCAATTAAATGCCAGGCAGAAATCACATAACTGTGAGCAGTTGCAACTTCTGTTCCAGGTTTCACAGGTGTTTGGTTTATCTGACTTTGTGTAAAAGGCAAAGAAGAAAAGGGTGCTAACAATTTTTTAAGAAGGGGTCCTAGAATAAAGTAAGAGTTTGAAAGAATCGTTTAATAAAACAGACTATGAGTATTTTGAGATTAAACTGAAGCCCCACAGACTCCTCTTTGCTGCAGCCAGAGTTGCCTTTGGGAGAAGGAAAGTTAAACTAAAGGCAGCCCAGCAAGCTGAGGCATGTCATTTCTCAGGAGCTGGTTATGGTGATGCTGGGAGAGCAGCATTAATGGCTGAGCACTTTTGAACTCAGCTGCTCCTGCCTGCTGTGATGCTGAGCAAAGCTCCAGCTCAGAGCACTCAGCCCCAGGGCCAGCAGAGCCCCCAGACAGCAGGGGCTGCTGGCTCCCAGCTGGCTTGGTGCAGTTTTCCAGAGATGGAGGAGACACTTTTTGAGCAATTTAAATTGAGGGAAGCAGTGTTTCTAAGTTACCAGGCAGCAAGCCTGGGGAATTCCCTGCTGCTCCTTTTCCATGCTGTAACTCTCACCAGCTTCCAGACAGTCACGAGCCATTCCACAAATTCTTAGGCTGATTTACCTGAAACTGAGAATTACAACAAGCACTGCCTGATTTCCTCTTGAGCACACAAATTTTTTTCTTGCAGAATAGTTATGTCAGTGAAACAACAAAGCAACAACGTTATTTTAAAATCAGTGCCTATATTCTCCTTACAGCCATTTTAAGAAAATATTAAAAAAAATAAGCCTAGCCTTGCCTCACTCTAATTTTTATATTTTCCAGCTACAAGGGTATATCATTGTCCATTTGCACACAAATCATACAGGCAGCATGCAGGCAGGACAGTTTTCAATTTGCCCAGTGGGATTTGTTTATCTGTTTGTTTACTCTGATTTATATCAAATGACTACTGCAGGCCCAATGTTTCATAAACCAGAAAATCTGTCTTTTCTGTAAAAAAGCACACACATCAGTTTGCTCTCACACAGATAGCTTTCTATTATAAACTCCAGTAAAAGGATACATACAGAGAAATAGAAAACTGAATTCTTTTGATGACTTCAGGTCATCAGGTTTTTAATTTTAGTGAAGCAGTTTCCAAAAATTCAGAGAAAATACTATGGACAGTATAGTTATAACAAAAATAATTTTGAAATAGACAACACGACAATAGACAACCTAATACTTTTATCATATCAATATTTAAAGTTCTTTAAAGCTTACATACTACCTATGATTTATCTGTTGTGATACAAAGTTGCTTTTTCATAAAGTGTAGTTAGTATAACACAAAGAAGTGCTTGGATTTTTGTCATGCAGTTATTCTCTACCAATTTAAAATTTTTTTCAAGCACAAACAACCTTTAAAAGTCCTTGGAGAAAGAGTTCTCTCTTCTTTAAAGGGCATTCTTCAATTTACTAAAAAGAGAAAAAGTGTTTACTGGTTTGCTAAATTGTTCTCTTTCCTAGTTAGGACGTGCATGAATAATCCCAGCACGTCATCCAATCCAGGTATTTACTCAGGGTATTTTCTGCCAGTGGACAGACTGACCCCAAGAACAGTCCTGCAGCCTCACATTCTCCAGGCTTACTCAGAAGATAACCAGACACATCTGGAAAAGACAAGACAGTTAAATGACTCAGTGAAAATTATCAGATTTCCAAAAATTGTCTCCCTGATGTAATAAAAATGTCTTGAAAAGAACAAATGAGTCATGTTGCTATAGCAGGACAAGGTTTGCATGGATTGGAGCAGTGGAATCCTGGAGCACTGGCAGGGGATGCTCCTCCTCCTGTCAGCCTGCACAGGCTCTGTGTTATCTCAGTCCAGCTCCTCCCAGCCCAAGGCTTCCCTTGGCTTCCCTTGCTGTGAACTGCCACACTCAGTATCTGACAAATTCCTTCACTGACACTCTCTGCCAGTTTTGGCCAGCATCATTCCACCCAGAAAGGCTGACAGTGAAGCCACAGCATGCTGCAATTCCTCTGGCACTTTCAAGTGTTTGCTTCTCTGATGCTGCACTTAATAAAGAAGCACTCGTGGAAAGTGGTGTCAATCATTTAGAAGGCAGCACTTCCACCTTCTCCCATCAAGTATTATGACTGAAGGAAAGAAGAGAAGGGATTTACACCTTCCTTTTGCAGGAGACATAACTTCCCACTGGAAACCAGGCTGCAGGCAGGAGGATTATGTCTATTTTCACAGATAAATGTTTGGCTCTTCTTTTCTCTAAGACCTGAAATGACAGAGCACTGATTAGACAGCAAACCCAAGAAATGGATACCTACAAAGAACCAGACCAAAAGAGACTCATACAAACCAGGAGGGATTCAGGGAGATCTCAGCTGAAATCTGTGACTGCCAACAGCCTGACTTCAGCTTTGAGAGAGATTAGACCTGTGTCCTTTAAATGACTTTGGTTCCCACTACTGAATATGCTCAGAAAGACCAATTAAAAAACCCACCAAGATCATGAGAGTTAAAAGTGTAACCAGATTTCTTACCATTGATGGGAAATATTGATTTTACTGTTCAACCAAAACTGAACAGTAAGTTATTTTTTATTTAGAGGAAGTTCTAATTAATAAGGCATAGCTTTACTCCTGAGCAAGTCTATGTCAGATTTCCTATCAGGGGAATGCCTGCTAAAAACCCCATCCCACAGAGCCAGAATCCTGACTTAAAGGGCAAATGGGCCTCTGAACTCCAGAAGGGAGTTTCTAACCAGGAATTTCAAGTTTTCATATATCTCAAGGAATGACTAAGGTAGAATTCCAAGCACAGGAGAAAAGATTTAAGAATTACTTCTCTACTGGCCTCTCTAACAATCAGTTACAGATTGTTATAACTATATAACAATCTGACTTCCAGCCCAGTTGTCCATGGGACAGGACAAGCAGGATGCTTAATGTCCAGATGTTCCTTTTTTATCTGAGACTTCTCCCACTAGCTTCCAAGATTTTTAGTAATTTTGACAGCCCAAGAGACTAAGAAGTCCTAGGGCATGAATTAGGAATATAATTGTTAGTACTGGGACAGCTGTGTGCAAAATATATGTGGGAAAATCTCTTATAAAAGCATGCACCAAAGCCTCTTCCTCCTGACAGAAACAGGGAATTGACTGCCTTGTTTGGAAACACATATTCTGTCAAAATCTGTAAAGCAGTGTGGAAAGTCAAGAGTGTCTCATTTGCCCCTTCATAATGTTCAGATGCTGGATGGCAGGAAAGAAATCATTCTGCATTCAAAGTTCACCAGGCAAGACCACTACAGCCATAATAAAAACATGACAAAACCCTGCATTCTCCCTTCATGTGTAGCTAACACTTATTCCACAAGATTTCACTGGAATGAGAAGCCCCTGCATCCTGGTCTCAGGACAAGTGGATTCTCCCTCTTTTAACTTTCCAGAAGGAAAACAAAAAGCCTCTCTGAGCTTTGTCAGTTTTCATGCAATATTCTGTTTCCTTCTTCGATATCCACAATTAGTGGCAATGTGAGGTGAGAAGTCAATCTCTAGGGCGTGCTCCCCTGATGATGATCCCATAGCTCTACTAAGGCAGCAGAAAACAATCTAGAAGCACACAGGCAGCAAATGCTGCATGGTCTGAATTAGCAAGTGTGCATGTCTGGAAAGGAGGTGAACTGAGGCAGCACATTTCATCCTGAAAAATATGACTTCTGTTTGTTAAAATGCAGTTAGGCCAGCATGACATGAAGTCAGTGGGAGGATTAACTCATCTGTTCTGTCCCCATGTTAATAAGGGTGCAGTCAACATTTCAAATAGTTAATTCAAAGGAGAAGTGACAAGCATAAAGAGGAACTAATAACGTTCTACTGTTTTTCTCCTTGATTTCACTCAGTTTGCCATGCCAGGCTGAAGCCTTTATGTTCAGAAGGAAAAAAAAATCTTCCATTAAGTCTCCAGAAATGTGTTTAGATGACCAAAACAAACACCAAAATAGAAGGTCCTTACTTTATTACTTTACCAAAGAGATCTCACAGTAACTGACCTGTAGAGTTTGGTGTTGTCAAGAGATTACCTGCTCTGTGTACTGAACAATTTATAGCCTAGATCACCATGCATGAACACTACAATTTGCTGATAGGTTAAAAAAACACCAAAACAAATCTAGATGACAATCCAATTCAGTTTTGGACAAAAAGGTTGGTGTTTCAAAGAGGTTTTGCCATTTCAACTAGTGGTTGTGATAATTCTGTCTTTTCTCACACAGTACCAGAGATTTGAATAGATAAGTTATGGAAAAAGAGGTCACAGCTGGATAGGTTTACTCTGAAAAAGGTGTACTTTAAAGATATAAAATGGGCTGAAGTGCAAGCTAATAACTTGTACAATGTATGTATTGAAAAGGAAAAAGAAACTTCTGTGGAAGATGAAACTATCAATCAGTATGAAATTGAAAATTCAGTTGCTGAACACAACTGAGCTTGATTCTCAGAGTTCGTTTCTCAGAGCCTGCTGCATTTAGGAAAATACAATATTTGTCACCTTTGGAAGAAACTTATACAAGAAATCCCCTGCAGTGGAAAGAAAGACATTCACCTCCTCAGAATCACTCAGGGGGGTTAGCTATGCAAACAGATTTCATTAGTTATCAGACTGTTTGGGATAATTAAGTCTCATGAGCAGGGTGTAATCACTGGAAAATTCCCTCCCTCTCTGTATAACTTTGAATAGACTCCTCATGTCTTGTTCCTGTTTTACTTTAGCTCATCTGTCATACCACACTGCAGAGAACAGGATGCAGAGGTGAACTGTTATGTCCCAGACTAAATTGCTAGACCAAAACAAGCAACTGGAACTCCTGTTCTAGTGAACCTAAGCTCTCTGCACCTGAGTATGTCTGACTCAGAAAGGACTCCACAGAGAAACTGAATTTCCCTCTGTACTCAGAGGCTGGGAGTCACAGAAGAAAGCAGAGAGGATTGGAAGATTGCTGTGGGTGAAGGTGACCCCAGGTCTGGATGAAGCCCAGACCCAGCAGATCACTGGACAGCCCTGCACTGCACCGTGGGTGAACTGCAGCCAGGGAGGGCTGCTGACCATCCCCTGCTCAGCACTGGGGGAAAGAGCTTGGAAGGAAAAGAGCTCTGCAGCTCTGCAAACAGGCACAGCAGTCAGAAAAGAAGGGAGTGGAGAGAGCATAAAACAACCACCACAGACCTGCATGGGCAGCTAGGGAGGAGAACACCTGAGGATGCCAAGGGTTCCTCTGGCCAGCATCAAGGCAGCTGCATCCACAGCAAGCTGAAAGAACTTGTTTGTCTTGCATCTGCTAATGGGCTCAAGAGAAGGAGAATGTAGGCCTGAACTTTGGGACTGCCATTTTCACATTTTTATTTGAAAATCCATAATTAAAAGCATGCACATCTATGTACATCCAAAGGATCTGTTCCAGGAGATAAGCTATTCACAGCCAGGGTCAAATGTCTGTAATTTGCTCTTCTTGACTAATGACTGAAGCCTGAAAGCTTCATGAGGAATTTAAATCATTCTGGAGCTATTTCTCCAAGTAACATTCTCAACAGGATTATTTTCTGCATCTTTTCTCTGCACTGACTTCTCAGTCAACCTGAGGCAGTTGCAAGGCAGTACCTCAGAAATTCATTTATGCACTCTGAAAAGGATGTTTTTCCTTAAGAGTTCTCTTCTGCACAAATTTATAAAGATGATGTCTCTTGCTGAAGCCCTCTAGGGTTTCAGCAATACTGCATTTATGATTTACCATGGTTCCTTTGGAGGTACTGTGTCACCACATAAGCCTAAGACCCATCCAGCAAAATACTCACAGCTGCCAAAACAGAGCAAAGGAAGAAAACTGCCTCCAGGGAAGAAGGCAAGGAAAGAGATATGAGAAAAGAAGATGAGGCAGCCTGGAAAACAGACCAGTGAGAACACATGGCTTGCTGGAACAGGAAAGGTTGGCAACAGGTAGGACAGGTAGATTGTGCAAAGCAATCTGCAGGGGCTTTATGGCTACTTCCACACAAATAGAACAGTGACTGCCACAGAGCCATCCTCTGGCTGCATGCAGCAGAAAGGAGCAGCCTGTTCTGGCTGCCTGCCCCCAAGTGAAGGGAGCTCTTGTCTCATTCCAGCTGCAGTCATCAGTCCCAGTGCTGTGGTTGAGCAGCACAAGTTCACCCTGCACAGCAAAGTTTCTGCTCCTTCTGGAGCCAGGAAAACTGCAGAGGACCCTGGTGTTCACAGGCCAGAGAGCATCTGTGCTGTTAGCAACACATTGGGATATTGTACCAATTCTGCTGCTGAGGCACAGGGGCAATTACAGCACTTTTCTGTCTCACAAACAGACTGCAAATAATGAATCAGTGAGATGCAGTAACACTGCAGTAAACATTAGAGATGAAACATATTATTTATGAAGCACAATGCAACTTTTCTCAAGAAGATACAGCAGATACTCTAACACACTGCTGTCTTTTCTTTAGCTTATTTACTGTCATAGAAATTAATCTGCTCTTTTAAGCATAACAATTACTGTGGTGGTTTGGCAATGGATCTAAATGTCAAGGATGGCAATCCTGACATTCTTAAAGTTTAAAATAGTAAGTTTTATTCTATTATGGGCTGAAGATTAAAAAAATCCCTGTGGAAAATTCAGGTCACAACAAGAACTAAGTTTCTTCCAATTCCAGGGGACAGCTGTACTACAGGCTTCGATTCCTGTTTCTTTCTCTACACTTTAGAACTTGAAAACTTATAAGTGATGTATCCATGTCCATACTTCATTGCAAATGACTTATTTTCCAGACATCCTTCTCTGCATCACTCCAGCTGTTATAAGGTATTACAGTAAGTTAGTATGGATTTTTTTAAACTGTTTTAGGTATCAGCAATTCTCTTCCTCCTATGTAATTCTGTTTTCTGTTCCTAGTGCAGATATATTTAGATAGTTCTCCACACCCTTTAGTGCATTCCAGAAAACAGAGCTTACTTTACAGTAAATTAAACTGAATTTGCTTGGTGAAATAGGTGCTAAAGA
This sequence comes from Sitta europaea, assembly GCA_013400255.1. Taxonomy (NCBI): domain Eukaryota; kingdom Metazoa; phylum Chordata; class Aves; order Passeriformes; family Sittidae; genus Sitta; species Sitta europaea. The sequence goes on along the minus strand of VXBS01004953.1, from coordinate 9,298 downwards.
ATATTTTAATATCAGAACATGGGGGTATGCTTGCTTAAAATTCCAGCAGATTAATGATAAACAGTACACTGCTGAAACGCAGCCTGGAAAATCACAATCATTTCCAAAGCTGCAGAAAGAATGAGTGACCCCCCCACTGGAGGGTAATCATTCCACCTTAGGGATGACACACAGTAACATGTATTTAGCTATTACAGAAACTCCTTCCTTCCCAAGTACCCACCCTACTGTTAATAATTCTGAAAAGATTGTCTTCTGGGTAAAATCCAGATCATGTTTTCTTCCAGCTAAAGGGCAATTGTATGAAGGAATCTGCCATCCAAGGGGTTGATACCTGCAGGAGAGTTTTGACTCTCTGAAATGTCAGGGTTGAATAGCATGGCTGGAGAAGGTCAAGGCAGAAATCTTTGAAGCACAGTGTTCTCATGGGGAACACACACGTGGACAGTGAACAACAAAGCAAACTCTTCCTTGGTTCCCCAGACCTGCTCTGCTTCCTACAGTGCCAGCCAGGCCACCTGCACCTCTGCTTTTGATATTTATCTCCAGTCTCTGGCATGTTTCTCTGCATGGAAATCCATAACTCTCCAAGCAAGTCTCCTTCTGGGACCTTCTATCTCCACTGCCAGCATGTACTCCCCCTCCAGACAATTTATCTTCCTTGGAACTCAGTCAGAATTGCATTCTCATCTGTTCTCAAAATTAGACCTAATTACAGACTTAATTACCTAACTTTGAATTACAATAATGTTAATTAATTGTTAATTCTTATTCCAAATAATCAGCTAGAATGGTAGTGGAAAAAAAATCCATTGTGTGGCATTTTATAGCAATTCATTTGCTTTGGTGTTTAAGATCAAAGGCATTGGTTTGATGATGTTCTTGGTTTAAGACAACAAAGCTGCTGTGTTGCAATCAGCACCAACATGTACATGCATCTCTTGCTTTTTACCCCTGCTGTTCTCCTGCCCCAGTGTCAGCCTACTATTCATTAAAAAAGGTTATATTGTGTACATGCAAAGTATTTAAGAGATGCCTAGCTAACAATCCTTAGGTTTTGGAAAGTGATGCATGCTGCAAAAAGTCTGAATCCTTTTAATGAGATTTTTATCTTTTTTATGTCTAGGTAGAGGGCTTTTCCATTTAAGGAAATCAAAAATTCATCCAGAAGAAGTAACTATATTTCATATTAATTTACTATGCAACACATTTATACTGAGGAGAACTATTTAATTTTAACTGTTATTTCTACTCTAAATACTCAGTAAAGAAGACAAGTGTCTTCTTGGCTGGATGTGATCAATATGAAACCAGAGCACACTTCTAATTTACTGTTTGCACATACCTTATACAGTTTTAGTAACAGTTACATGGTTTTCAGTTCCTGATTTTCAAAAATTTCTGTGTTTTCTCTCATATGCATCAGTAAATCATCTGGCAAGCACCTGGTGAGCAGGCAGTCCTTGGAAATCTTGGGTGATACCACGCATGAAGTGTGGAGTTTCCTGGGCACCTAAAATTAAAACTCAGCAGTCATCTGTATACAGTTAGTTTTGTGCCAGGACTTACTAGACAGAACTTTCCTCCTCTTTGAGTCATGATACAAATCTCCAAGTTAAAGATAACAGGAGCTGATGACTGGATGAGATTTAATCAAAAGGGTAAAAGAAAATGTCTTCAGTTTCTATTCCATTGAAATTCAGTTCACCACTATGAAAGATCTCAAACCTGCCAGAACAAAAATAAAATCAAGCTGTGTCCAGCAAATCATTTGTAATCCAGTTGAAAGCAGCATCCAAAATGACTTCTTACCTTTTACAGTGAGAGTACAAAGGTCCTGTCAAAAAAACAAACAGTCAATAAAAAAATATAATTCAAGTTTATTCTCTAGGGAAGCAAGGAATGGCAAGTCCAAACCTAACAGTGGTTTCTCTCTGTGCTTAGTGATGTAACTCAGTGAGGAGTTTGTTGTTTACATGCAAGCTTCTGTGTTACATTACACACCTTTGGATATCCCACCTGGTCTCCAGCTGCCACTGCTGAAAAGCAACTACTGTCCCCTACTCCTGTAGCTTTTTTTGTCTTTTTTTAAACCAGATGTAAAGGGTCCCTAAAATCACAACATGGCTTGAGGGGTGAAGAAAAAATTGAAACAGTAAAAGAAAATCATAAACCAGGCTTCAACAATATTTTATATATCAGTCAGTGAACAGTCTCTAGAAAAGTGATTTGGCAACAGTGGAGGTACCCTGCTCTAAAATGTAAAACACATTCTGTTATTAATGAGTCCTGCCTTAGTGAATCTAAAAGAATTAAACCAGTTTATGGATAGACAAAGGAATGCTTTTGAAGGAGTGGCAAATCCTGCTGGATTACATGAACAGTTTACAAAGGAGGAAATAAAGTAATCTTAATATTTGTCTCCCTGCTTCACAGGCTTTCAGCACTTAGCTCAAAACAAAACATTCAAAGATTTTCTGGCTAGGCAAATGAATCTAACAGCACACAGATATATATAGAGAAAAGAGTCACCAGTTCTTACTTAAAGCCACTGCTCTACTCCTTTTGCAGAACTGTGAAAATAATTATCAACCAGTTTCTGTCACAGTGCTGGTAAGCACAGGAGATCCCTTCAGGGAGAAACAGCATGAGCAAGGATTATCCAGAGCAGTGAGAAGTGGAGCAATGACTGAGAAGGGACAGCAGCTGGGCTCACAGAGAAGGAGGCAGCAGGGCTGTGGGGGTTTTCCCATAAGATTCACAAACTGGCTGAGATTTCAAGACCTACATCTAGCAAAGCAAGTGCCTCTAGATCATCTCAATCACAAACAGAATGAGCTCAATGCCAGGAAAAGCCAGACTCCACGTTTATGGTGGTGGAGAAATTGTTGTTATTTAAGATACAATATAGGGGCACTGTTGAAATCAGCACAAGGAAAATAAAAATCTAGCTCTCTGGTAAAATATCTCTCACCCTAATTTCTGGAATCTTTAAAATGTCCCCAGGTAGCTGAACTAGATCACAGAATCATTTAATTGGAAAAGATCCTCAAGTCCAAATGTAAGCTTACCACTGCCAAGTCCAGCACTAAAGCACATCCCTGTGTCACATCCACGTCTTTCAACACCTCCAGGGATGGCAGCTCAGTCATGGCCCTGGGCAGCCTGTCCCACAGCACAGATGTACCTGCAGCCACCTCCACCCCCAGGCTCAGCCAGCCAGCCAGATGTTTACCCCAAAACAGCTGTCCAGGCCACGAGCAGCCAGCTTCTCTGGGGGATGCTGGGGAAATGCTGCCAAAGGCTTTGCTGAAGTCAAGGTAGCCAACATCCACAGCCCCTCCCTCACCCCTGAACAGCCACCTTGTCACAGGAGGACAGCTGGGCCATCAGGACCTGCCTTGCCCAGCCCCTGGGTGCCCTGCAGCTGCTGTGGGGTCACACCAGGACAACCTGCCCTTGTCCTGCCCTGGCTCTGGGGCAGGCTGACACACCTGCAGCTCCTCCCACCCTTCTCTGTAGCTGGGTGACACCTCTGCTGAATCCCAGCCAGCTGGGACCTCCCTGTTTAGCCAGGACTGCTGGGAATGGTTGAGAGATGCTTCACCCTTCTGCAGTGGGCTCAGCTGTTTTCTGGGTCTTCTCACAGTTTGATTGCTTAGAAGAGGTGAGGCAGCCCCAGGAGACCTGAGACTCATGAACACAAAGGGCTTCCTCACTGACATTTCACATCAGCACTGGGAGCCAAAGGTAGTTTTTGAAGATGTAATTGGAGCTGCTATCTTAAAATTTTCAGTCTCTTGGACACCTGTGGACAGTCCCAGCACTATTTTTATTTCAGAAATCTGCATTCTCTTTGCATATTGGCAAGGAAACAGTCACTAAAAGAAGGATAGACAGAATCTCATAAAAATTTTTAACTCTTTCTGAGAAAATTGCCTCCTCACAGTCTTCAAAAAAAGTTGAAGATTTCTTCCAAGTCCAAATATGTTTCCATTGTAAAAAGGTCTGTTTGTATAAGGATTTCAGAGATAACACAAATTCTTAGGAATACACAATGAGGTGAGTCAGTTTTCTGGGACTGTCATAAAAACTGATCATGCATTGCCAGAGAAGAATTTCCTCAAATTATTTAAACACATAAATGACTTCTTACTAAATAGCCTCTTACTTCAAAAGTAGTGGTCAGTACTAAAATAATCCTTATGCATAAACTTTATTATTTACATAAATCTACATCTGAAACAAAAGTTGTGCAATTCAACATCTTTGGAATGTCCTCTATAATTCTAATGAAAAAATTTTCATGCACAGATATAATTCAAAATTTTGTAAAAAGATCGTTTTGTTTATAAATATTTTGGTAAACTAGGTCACTAGTTCTTTCAGTACATTGAAACTAATTTTAAGTGGGGAAAAAAAGGAAATTGAGCAAGAAGTAAATTAAATATTGTTCTCACATGGTTGAGAGCCTACAAAAAGGCCATCTTTACATTTCCTACTGTTGGTGACAGGGGCACCTTCTCCAGAAAATTTACCCAGCAGTTGCATACCTCAAGCAAAGAAAATTGCAATCTGTGGTTGTTGAATCCATTCTTCACTTATGAAACTCCAGCCAAGCACTCTAAATTACCACAAAAGTAATGGCAAACCACATGAAAACAATTATTTTTAATACCACAAGAACTTCAGAAAAAAACCCCCTAAAACTTCCAGAGTCAAAAGAAGGCATTCTAGAACTTTTAATTAGAACTTGTGGTTGCTATTGGGAAAAAATTGCCACTTATAACAAAGCCACATTTTTCTGTATTTAGTTAATCTAAAAACTGAATAAAAACCAAAAAAACCCAACAAAACAAACATTCCCCACCCCCCCAGTCTTTAGGTATGCAAGAATCCAGAGATCTTTGGCCATCGAGGTGTCCACAGTTACTGTTTTCCTCTCCTAATGTCACTCTCTGCCACAAGTTGTCAGTGGAGCATTAGAGCTGTTCAGGAGGGGGGATTGCTGGTTGGTTGGCTTTTTGTGTTTTGCCTGTTATTATTTTAGAGATGGCATTTCCTGTGGCAATGCCACAATTCTGAAATTAAAAGTAAATTTCCAATTACCATCCACAGCTAGTTTGATTTAAATGTTATATACAGACACACACTACTGAGCTGTATAGAGTGCACATCCACAGGAGGGCAATTGCCACCTTAGGCAGCTTAAAAATTAAACTGGACTCTCACTTAGAAAAGCACAGAGAAAAAAAAAATGGCTTAGCCTGTGCCTAAATCAGTCACAACACCATATGTTTTCTAGACTGTTAGATTTATCTGTAAGTTTTCTGCAACAACTGCAGGTTTTACTTGGTTAGTTGTCTTTTTAACAAAAAAAATATTTAAAACCTTTTCAAGTGCATTGGACAGATTATTCTCACATAAGACAACTCTTCCTTCCTCCACAGCCCTAAAATACAGTGATGAGGTAGGTACAAAGGAAGGCTGCTTTCTCACCCAAAGATTGCTCCACAGACTCTCCAGGGTATCTCTCTCAGCCAAGAGAATTTGCCCCCAGCTATCACTGCACCTGCACTCCTGGTTGAGCAACAGAGGCAGTGCTGCAATTCCCCCCCTCAAATGCAGCCAGGACAGGTTTGTCTCAGGCCACCCCAGTGTTGTACCTGTACACACACACACATCCAAACAGGAACATTAAAGCAGAAATGCTGAAGGCTCAGCAGGGGAATTCAGAAGCCTGCCCCTGTTCCTCCTGTAGCTGAAATCTGAAAGGCTTTAACAAGCACACTGAGAAGGCAGCAGACTGTTTTTACCAGCACATACAGAGATTGCACATGGGCCCACACACACACAGGAATTATGCATTTCCTTTAAAAGGAGGTCCAAGAAGTAAAATTCCCTTTTTCAAGGCAGGATGGAATATTAAAGTTTTGAAGTATTATTTCCTTCAGAGTTTGCCTACAACAATTACATAGTCAGAAATCATCTGCTTATACTTTATGGCTTAAAAAAATCCAGGCACTCCTTGATAACGAATAAAAGATAAGTACACAAGTACAGGTGAAAAAGACTCCTTTCTTTGGACTTTCTTTCATCTCTTCTACCCTCCACAATACGGATTGATTTCAAAATCAAAGATGTCTTCCTGCAACTGCTTAAACGTAGTCTTTGGCTAAAGTGCCTCTCTCAGCTCAGACTACACTTAAAATTTAAGCCATGTGAATAATATTTGAGACAGCCCTGACAGGTGAATTTCAATTACCACTCCTCTTCTACTTTTATTAAGAGTATTAACCACTTCAGTGAGAGGGCCTCGACCCTCTGTTTGTCTGCAGCTGTCAGAGAACATACAAACACGTGTGGATAGCAGCCAAGGAGGTACCTTAGAGCATTGCTTCAGAAACTTCACATTTCCAGAATTCTTCTGCTCCAGCCTGGGAATCGCTCAGTATCATTAGCCCTTGTTATGAGTTTGAGTAAGACACCACCTGCTCTGAAGACTGTGATAGTTGTAGCAGGTTCAAAACATGAATGGACAGAGGAAAGACTCCAAACCTACCTGAAAAAGCTGTAATTCCTCTGTATTTGTCAACAGGGAAAAGCAAGGTGTTAAAAGATCTGCTGAATTTCCCTGGGTGCAATCAATTAACTTCTGAATTGACTCCAAAATAACTGTGAATTAGCTCTCTCTCTAAACACTCCTGGGGTGAGGGGGTATGTGGAATTTGAACGTTACTTTCATTTGAATCTGTGCATTGTTTGTACATAAAAGGAAAAGTAAAGGTGCTGTAGAATTCTTCCCCAGTATCCTAGAATGAGCAAGTAACATATTGCACTCAGAATATCAGGTTAAAATTCACACTGTAAGCCACAAGTTTCTGACTTCAGAAGAGTGTAAGAAGAGTTCTTTTCCTGATCAACTCAGGGATCTGTGGTAGCTCCTATTCTCCAGGCAAGGAGGAGGAAACAGCATGTTGCTGTCTACTGAAACCTCCAGAAAGTCAGTTCAGGCTGCTAATGCAGCCTGGGACATGACACAGCAAGCATAAGCATCTGCACAAGCAAACAGCCTCCTCGGATATGTAAGCTTATAATTTATTTGGCAGAGAAGAAATTAAAAGTGTACTAAAGCTGCAAAATGAAACATAATTATTTCTTAAAATAGGCAACTGAAGCAAGAATTAATTGATGGCTAGGTCAGTGGAGAGTATCCTTCAATTGCTTGGTTCCCTGCAAAGTGGAGTGAAGAGTGTGCTGTAATGCACATCACACAGCCAATGCAAAAATCATGAAACTGCAGGAGAGACCTGCTGCTCTAACAATTCACTTCATTCTTCAGACCACAGTGAGCAGAAATAAAAATGTTCACAGCTGCCCCTTCTTCCTGTCTAGGTCTAAGCCATGAGAAGAACTTCCACGAGAAGGGAATCACTTCACTTGCTCTCTTTAAGGAGATAAATAGTGGCATTCATTAACGTAGCATGAATCATTTTCCTTAGTACAGGTACTGAACAAACAGAAATGTCTGTCATTTTCCAGCAAGCTATTTTCTCATAACGACACAAATGTTTAACTTAACAGGTAGGGTTATTATTATGGAGAATGGGAAGAACAGTATGGTTATTGTATCTGAATAATTATGTACCCTGACACCTTCAGGTTGAACCAAAATTGACGTAAAAGCGAAGGAGCACAAACTGAGTTCAAGCAAATGGTGATGGCTGTTCACTGATAAAGATGAAAGATGCAGATTTTGTAAAGTAAACATGCAAAGCAGCAGTCAAGCTTCCAGTAAGTGATTTCACTCACCAACACGTGATTTCACCCAAATCCTAAGCCTGTGTTTCTTGGACATGTTTCTACACATCTCTAGCAGGCTGCCATGAACGTCCTCCTGCTTTACTCAGGCATGACTAGAGAGAAAAATCCCAAGTTTAAAGTTCAAAATTTATGCTTAACTAAAGAACATGCCAAAAGCCAATTTCAGCTTATCAGGCTTTTTTCCTGTTTAATCTATTATGGATGTCACTGCTATACTGGCTTACAGGAATCTGCTTTCTATGCCTTCAACATTTTAGGGACAAACCGAATAGAACATCGCTGCATGAGTCAGCAGTGTGCCCTGGCAGCCAAAAGGGCCAACTGTACCCTGAGGTGCAGGATAGAGCATCAAACAGGAAAGATCAACTACAGAAATTTTATTTCATAAGGAGTAGATTGCAGGGGGAAAAAAATCCCCAAAAGTCAAATATCTGACATTGCAATTAGGGTTTAAAATGCGACACACAAGTCGAGATTTTCCAACAATCACAAAGTCCAAGATAGCTACCTTTTGTTTTTTTCTCCCTAATCATGCCTCCTGCAATGGGAAATGACAAAGACAGTAAGTATCCTAAAGGATACTTACATTTCCAGCACATACTCTGTCTTTATGTTTTTTTCAAGAAAGTAGATGTCTTCATTGTATTTGGTATATAAAGAATGGTCTGTCAGAAGACATTTGAAAGAACAAAATGCAAAAAGCTAAACTCTTCATGTGAAAACTTTACTTTCAGGAAAATTTGCTTCAAAAGTAAGCATACCCATTAGCAGTTATTCATTTTCTGGCAATTTACCCATTGTTCATATACAAAATCATCAAGAAGATACTGAATATTTAATCTGTATGTGCAGATATTTGTTGTTTCACTTCTGCTAAAACGGTAGATATTGCCAAAGGGTGCATTTCCTCTGAATTAAGGAGCTCTGATTGCTATCACTTCCAAATTCCACACATTTCCTTCACGGACTGATGACAGACAAATTCTCTGCACTTCAAACAGCAACCCTGGCAAAGCAGGCAGCTGTAAAGAACCTGCAGTTCAAGCCCTATCAGCCTTGCCCAGTTCCACAGCTCCAGAGGTTTATTTAACCTGGAGCAGCTGCCTTGCCTGCTGGGACAGCACAATGGATGTGAGCACACACATGGGAGAGAGGGACACACAGCCCAGCCCAGCCCAGCCCTTCCTATCCCACTGCATCCCTGCCCATTCCATCCCTGCTCAGCCCACTGCATCCCATCCATCCCATCCCATCCCTGCCCATCCCTTCCCAGCCCAGCCCATCCAGCCCAGCCCACCCCAACCCAGCCCATCCCATCCATCCCATCTCTGCCCATGCCATCCCTGCCCAGTCCACTACATCCCATGCCATCCCTGCCCATCCCATTCCAGCCCATCTCATCCCTTCTCAGCCCAGCCCATCGCATCCCTTCCTATCCCATTGCATCCCATCCATCCCATCCCAGCCCATGCCA
>VXBS01004951.1:115153-145611 GCA_013400255.1 Sitta europaea | reverse complement strand
GCTGCTCACAGTGTTTATCCCAGTACCAAAAGATAGGGCCAGAACAAGGAATTCTGAGTTGCTGTAGCTATAGATGATCATTAAAAGTCCTTCATCCTAACATGCAGCAGCATGAACATATTATTTACTTAATTTAAAAATACTGATGTGTTGGTGAAGAAGTGTTTGAAATGTTGAATAGACTGTTTATATTAACTCCTGTCCTTGTCAGTTGTTGACCTGAATAACACCTTCAAATATGTGAAAATTATCACCATGTATACATGTAGATTACTTGAACAGAACATTATTTGTTCAGGAACCAAGATATCATGAGATATTGATGTAACAAAAAAAAAATAAAAAAAAAAAAAAGCAATTCTGCTAAAATTAGTTAGAAACACAAAAGCTTACCATGGCATCATATAATCAAGGTGTGGAAATCAATGCTGCTAGGTGTCAAGTTAGGTCTTTATAAAATAAAATCAGGAAATTACATTATGTGTCTGGACCTATGAATTACAGTATTTAGCTACACTAGTAAATTACAAGAATATCATGCTCTCATTTCCATTTCTGAAAGTGCTCTTTGCTGGTGCTGCTTGTACTTTGGGCAAGGCTTGGCTGTTGGTTGTACTCTCTGTGTGCCCTCTGTGGTGACAAATGAGAGTTTACCAAGGACTAAGGTCTGTCCCTAGGCAGCACTGTTATACTCACAACTACATTTTATAGACAAAAGCAATTGGTTTATTGGCCTGAAGACACCCTTGTCTGTTTGGACATATTTTTTGTTATTGAGATGTAATCTCCCTCTTTAGAATGGTCTCGAGAACTGTATGCTGTTTGTGATATTTCATTTAAAAAATAAGGTAAAGTTAAGATAAATAAGACTGCAGGTAGTGGCTGAAACAGCACTGTGGATTTTGCATTAGAGAATTAATCCTTACAGTTGGTTTATCTTTCAGGTTTGGTTTCACATTTAAGTACTCAGCTGCCAGATACTGATATGCACAATCCTGAGTAACTGTTTGTACTGTCTCTGTGACAGGTACTCCTGTTCTTTGCCAGCTCAACATCCAGCTGAAATGATTTTAAAAACTCTTGTAGGTTTTTAAAGTTATGTGAAACTTTTCTTTTTCAAGTACCCTGTTTAGAAATTGTTATAGGGCTGCTGGAAACTAGAAATCTTGCAAATTGAAGTGGTTTTTATGTTTTGAGGTTTTTTTATTTCCAGAGGAGACTGATGTCCACTCTTTTCTCAGGACTGACTCAACAGAGCAACCCAAATTTTCAGAGGCATTTGTAGTTGTAATTGACAAGCCCAGCTTTTGATGCTATCAAGAGGTCCTATATAGAACAGTTTTGATATTATCATACCAATGTTTTGGAAAGTGAAGTAACCACTGTTCACCTGGGGAAAAGTCCCAGAAGTTTTTGATGTACCCATACGTCAAGCAAAGGTCTGTTGTGGCCTCTGCTTCTGTAGTGAAAGAAAACTACAAAAGTATAAAGCATTTTTTTTATTGTTTCTGCTTGTAGCTTCATCCCTTCAGATATTGTGATAATACAGATTCAGAGAAAGGGAAGCAAATTCAGTCAGTTGTCAGGTATTTTATAAACCAAAGATTTTCTGCTCATCTCCAGCTGGCCATCCATTGGCTTTTGCATATTCTGAGCCAACTGCATTCACATTAACCACATGTTTTTTTGTTTTGTTTTTTTTTCTTAACAGCTTGACATTGGAGCTTTTAGGTTGGACTTGATGATCTCAGAGGTATTTTCCAACCTAAGTGATTCTGTGCTTTTCTGGTAACTGTAACATTCACTTGGCATGGGAGTTCAGTCTGACAAATCTTCTATTCCTCATTTTCCTTCAGCTTCTGTCTCTTCCAAAGTGTTGATATTGAGCAACAGCATTTGGGATTAATGACAGATGACGTGTTTAAGTGTCTCTGAAAATGAAAATCACAGAAAACATCTGAAGGGCTGGTTAATTTTTGGAAGTATGACCATTAGTCATGATGTTCTCATTCTCAAAGGTGGATATTTAGGAAAACCATTTACAAAGAAAAAAAGGCTCTTATCACAGTTAGAAATATTTGAACAACAAAGAATAGGTTGCTGGTCTGAGCAAAGTTTTAAGAGGGTAATAAGCCTATCCCTATAATAGCAGGCATAAGCCATCCGAGTTTAGTTGTGAAACAATTTACCAGCCTACTAACAATCTGTATTTCCAAAAATCCCACTTGATGTGAGGGCAGCTAGATGCAGTACAGTGAGAGGAGTTGAAGTAACTTTGAGATTTACCCATTTGGACCTAAAATGTAGGCCATATATGCTAGATTCCTAAAAATAACTTTAATATCTGCATTAAACTAGTTGTCAGACTGTGTTCAGCCTCACAGCCTGCTAAATTTCAACATGACTTGAATAAGATTTTAGATTATGGCTTTAATCCCAGAGATTTTGAAGTAGCACCAGTGTGTCTTTTAAAATACATGGGTATGAAGCAGCTGTTGAAAATAGAATACCATGGATGAATAGACTTCTCTGTTACATATATAGGACTTGCTACCACTTTTCCTTGAAAATGCATTTCTGCAATGAGCTGGTACAAGAAACATGAATTGATACAAGGCATGGCTTAAATCAACTGTGCAGTAAAGAGCGTGACTAAAGAGTGGGCCCAACTGCCTCTAGATTAGCTTCCAATAATCTTCAATATATCCTTACCACCTACTCTTCAGAGTATGGCTTTTGCATGTGAGTAAGAGCCTCATATACAAGTGGAGTGCAAGGTTGATACTGGTCTGGGGAAAGGAGTTCAATTGGTATATGCTTTGTATCTCTTAGGCTAAGCCTGAAAGCATGCAGGCTCAGGTCCACATTCCCAATGAGACACACAAGAAATCATGGCATTAATAAATTCAGTCAAATTTGTCAGAAAATAAAATGTAGGAACATGAATCTTTGAATAGGTTTGGACCTGCTTGCTTTCTGTTTTTCTTCCCTGTCCATCTTTTGTTATGACTAGACTCTACACACTAGATGAAAATATTGCTTTTATTATTAGTGTCTTTAGATTTATGTGTATTAATAAAAAGGAGCTCTTGACTTAATAGCTCAGTAGAGAATAAAGTATTGCTGTTACTCCTGGAGTTAGTCAGAGTAATGGCAAGTGCGTGCTGCTTTTGGGGAAAAACCCAAAAAACAGACAAAAACCCCCAGTTTCCAGAGAGACTTTATTATCTTGGAGGTCCCACCCACAGCAGATCATCAAGAGCTATCAGCAGATTCTGTCTTGCTCTAGCTACTGGTGGTTGCCCACACAAGGAGATGGCATTGTTCTGCTTGGAAGGAGAATTCCATGATCACAGAATCACAGAATGAACTAGGTTGGAAAAGACTTTTGAGATCATCAAGTCCAACCTATGACCTAATACCTCCTCATCAACTAAAGCGTAGCACAGTGCCACATCCAGTCTTTTTTTAAACACCTCCAGGGATGGTGACTCCACCACCTCCCTGGGCAGATGATTCCACTGCCCATTCACTCTTTCTGTGAAGAATTTTTTTCCTGATGTCTAACTTAAACTTCCCCTGGTACAGCTTAAGGCTGTGGACTCTCATTCTGTCAGTGGTTGCCTGGGAGAAGAGACCAACCCTGGCCTGGCAACAACCACCTTTCAGGTAATTGTAGAGAGAGATAAGGTCTCCCCTGAGCCTCCTTTTCTCCAGAATAAACAACTCCAGCTCTCTCAATCATTCTTCACAGGGCTTGCGTTCCAAGCCCTTCACCAGCTTTGTTGCCCTCCTCTGGACACATTCAAGCATCTCAACATCATCTAAATTAAGGGTGCCAGAACTGGACACAGCACTTAAAGTGTGATCATTCTTTTCCATTCAATATTCATTATGGGTGTTGCAATCCTTGAGCTAGCATGGGTCCAGTTCATTCAAAAGTGTTTGAGACCCAACTGGATGGCTGATTAAGCCCTTTTAACTATTGCATTTGGCTAGAGTCCCTGCTGGCTCACTCTTATGCAGGGCTAGGCACATCTTGCTGAGTGACCCTTGCACCTTTAGCCTGACCTTCTCCTTCAGCCATGAGGTGATGGATGGCTTGGGCACAAGCCAGGAGATCTGCAGAACATTACACTGACAGTCTTAAATATGTGTGTGTTTTCTCCCTACCCCTTCTCCCTTTCATATCCATGTATGTGAGGGTGTGCTTGTGTCTCTTTCTGCTGCTAGGGAGCATGAGCAGGTCACAGCTCAAGCTATAGCTGTTTTGAAACCGTATGCATGTGCTGGTTGCTCAACTGAGTCATCCAGACTTGAAAACAGAGCTCAGAGCTCTAGTCATTCCCTCATTAGAAGCAATGACTTGGGCTTTGTGTCCTCTGCACAGCAGCAAATTTTCTCAGAACATGTAGGATTTGCCTCTTGTCTCTTCTCTGACAAATGATGCTGAAATTTCCTAATGAGAACAAAATTGTTGGAGAGATCAGGTTAGTTGGAGGCAAGGAGGAGAATTAGATCAATAGTTCAATCTTCTAAGTAATCTTTCCTTAGGACCCAGTCTTTAAATAACCTTTGGTATCTTTCTCTCATCTTAGAGAAATGTGTTCCAGTTTTCAGTCTTGCAGCAAGTGGCAAAGGAACACTTTGCTTTCATGCTGTGTATTGAAGGATTGCTTCAGTAGCATGACTCCTATGTTGCCCAAAGGAAGCCCTTGTTTCTGTTTCTAAACTTCACAAATTAGGCAGAGTGGTGTAGGAGAGGGGAGGGGGAATCTTCATAGACAGACCTGTGAAGCTAGTTAGGAACCTTGGACTCAAAATCAATTACCTGAACGCCAAAATCGGAAAAAGTTCACACTTATTTTTGACATAAATTCTTGGATCTAGTCCACTTTTCAAAAAGTTTGATTCTGCTTCTAATTCAAGATAAAGTATTTTAGAAATAAGGTAGGTATCAACATGTATTCCCTGGATAATCTCAAAGTGGAGTAATAAAAAACGAAGGAAAGAATAAAATTTAGTTCAGTTGAAATCAATATTTTGTGTGCCGGCAGGTTCAAATGTACCTGCACTAGAATCATTATAGTTCTTTTGGTTTTCTTTCTCTTGTATTGCCATGAGTTAACTGTGAAGTTGGCAGTGGAAAATTTTAAAGTAAATTTTTCTCATCTTCAATTGGTTTTTGATATATTGTCTTCCCACTGAACCATTGTGAAACTTCAGGTATTTTAGGAAACATGGCTGATTAGTTCTGTAACTTTTGATCCATCATTTGTGTATTTCTTAAAATAATTCATACTGAAAGCAATCACGCTGACAAGTTTTTCCTGTTTTATCAACTCTAGTTTAAAACAGCAACAAAAAGTAAGTCATGAAGCTATGTCAATGCAAAACAGAGATCCTTGTTTCTGCTAGGTTAGACCTGAAACCACTCTGCAGTATTTGGAAATCGGGCACAAGTTCCCTTGAAAGTATGAAGTAAATTAACCATGAACAAGGAAAATTATGTCTTAGTTAATAATTTAACAGCATAGTTTTGTTAGTTATCATTTAACAACATAGAAGACTATGTGGTATGAGAAAGAAACATGAAAAGGGCCAATTTTGTGAGAGAATTCCAGATTGGTGTGTAACAACCTGTTACATTGTCTGTAAAATGAAACCAAAGGGTTTGCTAACTATGCCAATAATTCTTGTTTCTGCTTACAGAGAATAAGTAGGTAAGTAGGGGCATATTTCATTTATTTAAACAATAAATGAAACAGGTATATTAAAATATATTGTATTGCTGTTCAACTTTTTTGCAAAAGAGTAGCTAGATATATGTGGTAAGTTTTAATGAGACACAGTATCACAAGGTATTTCTTCTCATGGCTTCACAGTCTTGCTGACCTGAACATTTGACCTTGACCAAGAAGGGTATTAAAAACCCACTTACATTTCTTCTGATAATTTGTATGATGAAGTCACCTCCTGGGCATCCTCTTAATGACAATGAATTACTCAGTGCTGCACAAGCCAGTCATGAAGCAGGTACTAGGAACACACTGGAATGGTGGAAAGATGGATCAAGCAGTTAGCCAAAGCTAGTGAGTAAAAATACAAATTAGGCAAAAGCCTTGCTGTGAGAAGCTCTCTGGCTAGGCATCTGTGCTGCTTTGCACACTGAGCCACTCTGACCAATTTGAAATTAGGGCTGGACTTCCACATCCACTGTAACTACAAAATGAAGACTGGTTCTTTTCAAAACATGCTTGCTCTGTGTGAATCACTCATCTTGTGCATGGAGCTCCTTTGATAAGGAGGTCAGTTACACCAGATGTCTGTCACCTGCCCTCAATCAGGCCAGGCCAAGGCAGTGTGGGGAAATTAACCTTTGAGACAATTTTGGAGGAATAGGGGATAATTTCTTGAGTTCTTGATGAGAAGTTTACAAAGCTCTTTGAGTGTTTGTAAACTATTGATGTATTTTCCAGACAATCCTCCCTGACATGTAAACCGTCTACTTGTTTTCACAGTCATGTGAGTTTCAGAAAAGACAGAATGGATCAAAAAATAAAAAGTATCTCTAATGGATTTTATTTGGTCTGAATTAGGTAACAGTTAGTCATAATCTATGAAATATTTAAGTCATAAGCTACCAGATAATGATATTGCACTGCAGTAAACAAAATTAAAATAAGTCTAATAGTTTATATGCTGGTAAAGTAGTGATCTCAATTTGTTTCTTGAAGGTTCTTTGTGAATCTGGGTTAGCTTCCCAAAGAAAATTTAGAGGAACTGACAGAGCAGCTGTTGATCAACTGTATTGCATTGATCAAACTTCTGAATGTAAAGCAATAAAGAACTATAACTACTTGCTGCCCATTTGGTAGGGCTGCTGAACCCTCATGCTGAGCGTTATCTTAACATCCTGTAGAGTGCTGGAAGAATTGGATGACGTTTGGGCTTTGACTTTAGTTGTGACTCAAACGATCAAATTATTTTTTGATCTCAGCGTCATACACTGTACATTCCCCATGCATTCCTACTGTAAATACTATTTTTTTTTAAATTCTTGTTTGAATTAGGCTGACTTCTCTTGTAGTCAGTGTTTACTTCAGTGGGAATGAACTTATCTTGTGTTTTAAATGCACATGGGACATGCTCACATGGATTCTGGGGTTAAAGGGGACATACTACAAAGTTATTTCTTATTTTCTTGTTTTAGTTGGAATTACATTTAGCTCATTGATTACATTTAAGTAGTTAGGAAGCTCATGCTTTAACCAAAATATATTCAGTAACAGATAGATTGGTTAGAGAAAAATGAGTGTGTTTTATAAGTAATATGAAGTCAAGCCCACAACTTTTAAAATGTTCGTATAATTTTTCTTCTTAGTACAAAATACTACACTTGCTGGGAGAAGTTACTGTGAAAATAAGAAAGCTAACTCTAGATTGTCAGAACAAAATAGTAATCAATGTAACTACTTTAATAAAAGTGGCCTTCCTTAAGTTTAATTTTGTGTACTTTACAGATTAGAGAATTCTGATTTTCCACTTGGCAGCTCTATTACTTAATATCCAAATCAATCTCAAAGGCTACATAAATCAAGCCTGTACCTCTTCTATTCATTGTTACCTTTGTGTCTGTTACTCATATACCACTTGGTAGGAGTCAGAAATGTAGTAACCAAAGTTAGATGCATATAGAGACCTAGGATATAAAAGGCAACATATGTGAGAGTTTCACATGATTGTGATTTTCTCCTCTGTACAGACTAGTCAAGTGCATTTAAAACATTAATAACATAGGAGGACAGGAGACACTCATTAGAGGGGTAGCTTTGTTCAGACTGAGATGATGATAGAACATGGAGTGGGGGGTGGTTGTGAGGCAGAACTCAACCATCTTTAATTGGAAAGTGCTGTGATATTGCTGAAATAAGCAGACAAACTTTTAAACATTTTTAACTGTGGCTGAATATTGAACATACAGGTTTCTTGTCTGGATTCTGAAGAAAGTAACTACAATTTTAATATTGCCATGTAAAAGAATTTTGCCAGCAAATAAGGAACTGTAGGACAAAAATAGTAAGTAATGATTTTTGTATAACTCTATAACAGACCCTAGTGACTAGTACTGGTATTTTAACAGTTTTGAAGAGTACCATCTGCTGCCATAATCAATGAGGTAAATAAGACCTAAGTGACCATCTTGCTCCAAAATGTGTGTGTATGAACACATACTGGTCATATTTGATAACTAATGCATTCACAGTCTCTCTTACTGTATTGGATATCAGTACTTGCAACCAAAATGTCATTGATATCCTGAAATTGTCTGAGAGGTGGATAAAAAAGGCTTCACTTAACTGATGCTTCCATTTTTTGGATAAAACCTAAACTGCAGATGCTTCAGAGGGTGGATCAGCACAGCCATCATGCATTAGCTAGCAACAGTGAAGTGACAACTGACTGGAACTCATGGAAGGAATATATTTATAAACTGTGGGGTTTTAAAACTAAATTAAGTTGATATTTGAACAAAGCTTGGCAATACCCATGTTCTGTGGGACCTTTGACAAGAAAAAGGACAGAAAAGAGCTGCCCTAAAAAAAAAATCTAAATTATAACTGTGCAGTACTGTATATTGTAACATTACATGAGTTGGCTGGAAACAGATCAGAGAAAAATTCAGCACCTTGTGTGGAAAAGGATTGTTAGCTACGTGACAGTTAAAGCTACAGGCACTAGACGAACTCCTGAGAAAAAACTACAGAACAGTTGCAGCATCATTACTTTTACTCAGCTCAATATAGCAAGAAGATTTTAGATCAGGAAATTCTAGTTATCAAGTGAACAATGCATCTCAGTAATACCTCTTGGAGAAAGATGAGATCAGTGGTTGAATACTTCACTCAACATGTAAATGAGAGTACAGATGATAAAATTATGGAATTACTAGGAAATAAATCCAAAAAGGCTGGTGTTTTATCCATTTTATATTAAGCCTAAGAAGGTTCATTTTGGAAGTAGAGAAGGGAGTATACGGGAATTTTATCTCAAGTTCTAAACCAATGACATTTTATAATAGAAAAAGGTAAAACTCTGAAATATGTCTGACAAAGGTTTGCCTCAACAAAGTAATAGAAGATATTTGCATTTTCCCTTTGATTTTTAGAGGAGGATGTATTTTAATCTTCTTTAGATTTCATTTCTCTGTCAAATTTTTTTGCAAATGGAATTCCTTCTGAAAGGCTTAACATTCATTTTTGTGCAGCTGACTCATAGCCCAGTCCTGACACATACAGAAATGCCCTGTTTTGAGCACTAAGGTGATGCATCATTCTTACCCTGTGCACAGAGCACACTGCGTGTTAAGTAAAACAAATGATCTTATTTATTCTGCATTCTCAAAACAAAAAAAGGTGTGTGAAGGGAAGTGGAGAAGAGAGATGGGACTAAACCAAAAAGTCTGTTAGCAGAATAATGATTTTCAGCCACTTCCAAATGGGAAACTTGGCGCACTAATTCTCTGCTTAAAATGTGCTGTAACTTTGGTGCTGATAATCTTGTCCAAACTCCATTTTTCACAAATATAAAGTAATTAAAAAATATATTTTAAGAATATGGGTGCTTTGCAATTTTTTGTGGTTGTGTGAAATCTGGTAGTGATGAGTGGCTTTAATGGGTTTTCCTGCATTGTTGGGAGAGATGATTAGAATCCAAGGAAATGTTAGTCACAGCAGCCTTGCCCTAGGTCAAAGTTTGTGAGTTAAGTATAGCCTTTCATAATCTTACTGCTTTTTAATTTTTTACATGAGGGGTAAACATACATCTGTCACTGTTTTGCTGATGTAGGGTCCCTCTGAATAGCTCTGCACATGCAAATGAACTGGTATTTTTGCTCATTTTACAGTGCTTCTTCAAGAGTGTAAATAAGGAACAACTCCAGCTCAGGCTAAAGACATCAACTAGTGTTATGAATTGAAGAAGACTTAGGACTTTAGGAAGGGCATCACTCATGAAGGCCTGAAAACCCAGTATATTGGCAACAGATGGGAGATAAAACAATTCTTGCCAATTACTTGTGCTACACCATGCTGGGAGAGATGCTGTTATGTAAGTGTCTCAAACTGGACGGTCACATGAATAAGAACGGATTTGCTTTCAGATTCTTGAAACAATGGACTTGAATTAAGATTGCTCTAGCAATTCCCTCCTTCCTTCCTTTCCCTTTTTGTGCCAAGTATCATTAGCTCTGTGGTTTTGTTTCATTTGGTTTTAATGCTTATATAGAACCAGAAACATTTTCAGACTTGTCATGAAAAATGTGCAAGTAGAAATACTGACAACGCAGAGAAACTCTTTTAGTCAGTGCAGCATTGCCAAGAATAGTGATGTCTTGAGGAAAAATTTAAGTCTCTTAATTGACCCTGGTTTGAGCAGAGGTTTGAACTCGATGACCTTCAGAGGTCCCTTGCAAAATGAATTTTCAATGCTTTTGTGGTTTTAGCAGTTCATCAAACAGGCCAGGGATGTTAGACTGGTTTGAGATGCAGGGTGCTAACTAGTTGGATCAGAAAGTTCAGATCTGCCTCTTAGATACAGTCCATACCATGGGCTTCCAGGCTGGATTTGGTTGTCCTACGGTACTGGAATTATGTGGAGATGAAATAATGAGTCTTCAACTGCATGGCTAGTTCTTGTTTCCAATACCTGGTTGTTACCCTTAGTGCACAAAATTCTGTAAAATGTGCTGCCGTTCAGGATCTTTATTCCTCAGTGATGCCTCTTATATATTCTTTGAAGGACCTGATCTGCTTTGATGTCTTCAATGTTTGGTCTGATTTCATTGTTGTGACCACATTTTCATTGTTGGATTGCAGATGAGCTAGAGAAAGTACTTTCTTTTCACTTTCTATTTCTTTGTGTTTCTAACTTTCTTGTTCCTCTGAAATTCGTTGTTGTTTTGTTAAAGTGAGCTGACAGGAACGATATGCTGAAATAACATTTGACATAAGAACACTAAAAATATTCCAACTGTCTATACTTTCTGAAATCCAGGATTTACTAGAATATTTTCTAGGCTGCTCATTATTCAGTAATCTGCAACTTGTGTTCTAACAAAATATGTGCATTGATAGTGAGGGCCTTCTGAGTGGTGTTTATCAAGATCATAATTTTTATCAGAGATTTAAACTGTGTGGTGAAGAATCGAATAACAAACAGTAATTCCATTTTAGTTTTCCAGAATTCAAGTTGGGCTTTTACATTTTACCCCTTTCTTATATATGGCAAATGCGGGAACAAAAATAGACTTTTTTTTTTTTTTCTTTTAAGCATAGAGGTCAGGAAAAGTTGGTGTTCCAGTTCTTAAGAAGTGTGAGTTAGCTATATAAAAACCCAGTAGTGTTATGTACTTTCTTCACATTGATACGCTTCTAATTGAGTTTGGCATAGCAATGAAGTTGATCCTTTAATTTTGTGATTTCATTATGGCTCTCAAAAGAAACCAATTTTACAGAGTTGTGCTATCTTGGTCTCTCCTCTTCCTGGTAAATTTTAAATGTTTTGACCAGTTTTTTAAAATTTTGCTGATTCCTGCCATTTTATAATTTGAAACTTGTGGTGGTGGGCAAGGAAGAGAAAAACCATTAAATATGTTAATCCGAAAAGCATAAACTGCATCATTAGCTCACAGTATTAGACAACCAAAGGTTTAATGGAGCTGAACATATTGAAACATGGCTTCATAGAAAACAGAGCTTTCTTACTTAGGCTGGAGATTAGAATGAAATTTCTGGAGTAAAAAGATGTAAAGCTTTTAGTGAGAGAAACTGTAAAAATAAGTATGTGTAAGTGAAATAGAGGTGGAATTGAGTGGTAGTATTCAAAGCTATGACTGTTGCTACTAATCTACATTTTATTCCCTTTCTGATTTGATTTTTTAGAAACTTGCTGGTGCTATAACTCAATGAGATTGCAGTGTGTGTCTATCAAGCCTGAGTAAATGCCTTCTGTAGATTATGGATGCATTTGCATATTATCAAATCTGGATGGTATGTCACAAGATAATATATGTAAAATACATTCAGCCTTACAGAAGGGTAGGGGTTAGAGGAGACTTCTGAAGGTCAAACCCTCCACTCAAGCAGGGCCACCTAGAGCATAGAACCACAGAACTATTGTCCACATCTTCTGCAAGATTTAGATCTATTCAGTTTTATACACATTATATATGTAATTTATAAACTAATATATATTATACATATATATATGTGTAATATTCATACATATATTAAAAGCATAATAATACCACAATTTTTTGACTGGATATATTACTTCAGGGAAAGTTGTTGGTAAATCTGGAAAACTACTTCAAGAAAATGTTAATAACTGCATGTGCTGTTGTTGCAAGAAAACAAACTTCTAGGGCCTTCAGACCTTTAAAAGGTATGATCACAATTTTTGTCTCTTTTCCTGTTTCTTCATAAATACAGCTAAGATATATAAAATTTCAAGGATCTCTTTCATTTAAAAATAACAGCTTTCAGAAAAAGAGTATTTTTGGGCACAAAGAATTGTGAAACAATTTTTAAAAATGCACTTGTGAATAGCAATTTTAATGTAATAAGCTGTGGGTAGTGATTTAGACTTCCTGTTTCTGCTGATTATAAAAAATATATGAATGTATACAGAAATGGACTTTTGCAACTGATTGAAGAAAAAGTACACAGAAAACAAAATATTATCATAAAATTGCTTTTAAGGATCTTCTGTGTTTCCAGTTTCCAAGAGCAGTTTTCTATCAGGCTCCATAAATCTTTTCTGTAGCTATTTTGTTTCTTGTATGAAATAATAAAATTAAGGAGAAAGTATTAGCAAGTGGGCTAACTGTAGCTCTGACACTTTTTTTTCAAACTGAAATTGCTCTAAAAGACATTTCAATTTAAATCTAGAGAACGTTCAAATTTTTTAAAAATTACCAATTATCTTACCTTCTTCTAACTCTTTTTTTTTTTAAGCAGACACTTTGTGTTTAGTAGTAGATAAGTGGAGTGTTGGTTATCAGTTTAACATGACAGCAAGTGTGGAGATAGTCTTTGCTGGCTGTTTAATTTGAACAGTGTTGCACTGCAACTTGGCTTTCACAGAGTAGCTAAAGGTGATTGCTCTCTTTTGAGAATATTTCTTAATTGTATTTATTGATTTTTTTTTGCAATAGAAAAGTATGAAATTCTTCATCTACATTTTCCTGTTTTGCAAAATGGAAATTTCTTTCTTTGATTCAGAAATATACGTTAAGTATTGTATGTGTATATATATGTATATATATGTGTGTGTGTGTATATATATATGTTTTTATGCCCATAACACATGTGATGTCCTGCAGGTTTTTGCAATAAACATTCTATGGATGGCTACCAGAGGCTCTAGAACACATCTCTTAAAAAGAACTTAAGTGATACTTGTAATTTTGCAGCCTGTTTTTTTTATCAAATATTATGATCTGCAGGATGAAGGAATTAAAACCTTGCCAAGTTAGGAGGGTCTGATTATCTTAGTAGTCAATCCTCTGATCTCCTTGTCCTTTACTTCAGTTTTCCCAGTTCTTCCATCTTGAAAAAAGCCACATCAATCTACCTTGACACTGAAAGAAACAGCTGGTTGTGTTTCGTAGATGCAGAAACAAAGCAGTAGAAAATATTTTATCCATCAGTGTTTTGAAGTATTTTGCAACACCAGCTTTTCCTGTAGTTGCACATAGGACTACTTATAGCATTGCAAACCTTGAATTATTTTTTCCATTCAGAGTATCACTCACAGGTATTATGCTGGAATCAGGAAATTGCTATTGCTTAGTGCAACAGTTTTCGTTGATTTCAGTCATAAACTAGAAATGATGAAAATACTCTGATGAGCATGGTCACTGAGAGTTAGTGGGAGAACTAGTCAGAATGAAGTATGCATGAATTTGTAGTGCTGTACTGGAATTTGTTTCATCACATAGGTTTCTTACCTGTAATTAGAGATTGGCTAGTAACTGTTTATGTAGTCTGTAGTTTGGCAAGGAGGAACTTAATTAAATGCATCAGACTGTCTTCTAACTACTTGGGTATAAATGAGAAACAAGCTTATTTATTGTCAAACAAGTGACATAGAACAACAGACATTTGAACTTTTATAATATGGCTGAACTCACTTCAGTATCCCTAATTTTTCCTGGGAGCTTATGTATTTTCACAGTAGCTTCTTCTGAAGAATTAACTTTCCGCTTTGGGCCTGAACAAAAATTAATCTATCCCTATGTTTACATGTCCTAGCTGTGATGTCCCTTAAGTGTACTGATAACATGCCTATGGTTGTTACAACACAAACGGATGAGCTTTTGGAATAGCTTTTATATATTGCAAGTATTCCAGATTAGTTCCTAACAAACTTCAGGAATTTTTTACTTGCAGTCAACTTGCACAGTGTCTTCAGGGATCAAAAGCTTAAGCAGACATTGATGAAATGATTATGTCTACAAAGTCAGCATGACTGATGTAGCAACTTGCAGTTTGATTTTCTTTGTGTTAACCTCCTAAAAACCAGATTGGATCCACAAACTTCTAATTGTAGAAGTGACAGCACAGCTATGTAAATTGTCTGCAGTTTCAATAAGAGGTGCATCTGTTGAGTGTTACCTTAAATGAACTCCATGATAGGCCTATAATATGAAAACTATAGTGGCCACGTGATTTTTCAGTATTAAATTAACTAAAGCTAAAATTAGACAAGTGTGAAACAGAACTGAGGGAACATTAGCTTCAATAGTGATTGGTCATAGGCAAAATTCAGCTTTGTCTTGTTATGGAAATACATTTTAATGTAAATGGTGTATTTAGGTTTTTTTGATGGAGTGAAATGTGTGAGTAATTTGAGTCCAAAATCTAAATGCGTCAGGAAAAAACCCAAACAAGAACCCAAAAGAGATAGAACTCTATCTTCCAAATCACAAGAATTATCACTCTTTATATGCATATATGTGCTGCTCAGAATGGTAATGTCTTTTGCCACAGCTGATTTCTCCCCCAAATCTGTTCTGCTCCCAGTGTGGTGGGGTTAACCCTGACTAACAGCCCAACTTCAATCCAGCTGCTCATTCCTCCCCTCTGCTCCCCCTGACCTTTGCAAGATGCAGAAGAGAAAATAGGAAGAAAAAGTTCAGAGAGATTGCTCACCAGTCATTTCTGGCAAAACAGACTCTTCTTGGGGAAAATAACTTGTTGCCCTGTAAAAGAGATTCAGGCAGTGAGAAACAAAAAGATAGGTGTTAAAGTATCACTTTTCCTTCTGCCTTTCCCAGTCTCACCTTCTTTCTACTTTCAGCTCCTCTACAGCAGGTCTGCTGTTTAGCAGGGGAAAAGGTGAGGTTTGTACCTCTCTGCTGCTCCTGTTTTCCCTTTGCTGTGGTGTGGGATCTGATCAGGGAAATCTCTGCTCCACTGCCTGAAGCTGCTCTTTCTTCTCTTCTGGGCATTCTTCTCCCTCCCCATTGATCTCACCTGGGCATTTGCATCCTGTGTATGCACAAGTGAAGGACTCTTTGTTTTATAAAACTCATAAGGGCTTTACCAAATGGGGAGAAATAGTTTACCCAGTATATTTTGAGAATTGTTGTCACGTACCAGTTCATGTAGCAATCTTGTGTTTTGCTCAAGTTTCATATTTTATCATGTTAAGTATAACCTTCTATAGTGGTAAATGTGGGAGCAGCATAAATTGCAGATCATCTAACAAACAAGCCACATAAATTAATATATTACTTAAAGGCTCAGTGGTTTCACAAAGCTTGAACACCAACCAAATTCTACCTAGTAGAGGTTTGCAGATCATAATATTAATCATAAAAATTAGTCATATAACCTGTTGGTCAAAGAGTTCTCTTAGTGACTCAGAAATTGAACAGTCTAGACCTCAGGACAGAAAGTGTAATAGCTGTTGTGTAAAAATCAGAAGTACTTCAGCTTTTCAGTAATTTCAATATATCTTACTGCTTATCCATGTTATAACCCTTAACATTCTTTTTAATAAATTAATGGATAAAGCTTGATTCTGTCTTGAACCAAGTTTCAATGTGTTTCTGTCCCACTCAGAGCTGGAATACAAGATTTTCACTATTAATAGAAAGTTCTTTAATCTGGTTATCTAAATAAGTTAACATTTTAGGGGAAACACAACAACTTTTTGTTGATGGTGATCATTCTGGAGGACTTCTAAAGGTCACAGACTGTTTGAATACCCCCTGAAAGACACAAATTAATGTGCTGACAACAGATTAGACCATTAAAGATGTGATAAAAAGAGAATTAATCACTAGGATGTCTGTCTACTGATCTACAGATAGAGACGTGATCATTGCCAGTTTTAGTCAAACACGTTATCTCACAGACATGCAGAACTCTCTCTACAAGGTAATGCCACATGCTAAGGACTTCCTGCAATTTAGGATGTTTAAACTATAAAAACAAAGATGTTTAAATTATAAAAATCATTAGGCTTACAGTTTCTTTGACATCCTCAGCTGCATTTGGGCAGCTTCATTAATTGTTCAAGATGAAGAAGAGGGATGCACGGACGCCCTCCTAGGCTTCAGTGCTGTGGATAGAGGTTTTACAGACCCCAAATCCAGAGGGAATTGCTTTGGAGTGTTATACTGCTGCTGATGGGCAAGGCACCCAGTTTCTATTGCAGTGCAGGTAAGGGGATGATTGCTCACTAGAATTCTTTGAATTATATAAGAAGTGGTAAAGAAAAGGAAAATTAAATACACTGCACTGATCTACGAGTTTTCGAGGGAATTTATAATTCAAGGTTCAGAATTCCTTTAGGGACTACCAGTTGAAAAATTAAAAAAAAACCCCACAATATTTGGCCCGGGGACCCGGCCTGAAAGCTGCATTCACATCTTGTACCCTTCCTGCAAACAGGTGTGACATGGGGCTAAAACGAAGGAAGCTAAAGTACTTCAGCTGTGTGGGACAAAGAGCATCTCTGTAGTGCCTGGTGCTGAGATCCATCCAGTGGAACTACACTGAAAAGATGGGTGGGGATGGATTGGCAGAAAAACAAATACATATTAGAAAAATTCTTGGGGTTTTAAGTCTTAACAGAAAAATAGTTTTTCATATATGGATCTTGACTCCTTTCACCAAACCACTTTCCCAGGGAAAGACTCTGCAAAGATAACTTTTTTTTTAATGTTAAAGACACTTCCAAAGTTCAACAGAAGAAATCATTTTCTATGAACTGCCTTCGAAATTGTTAAAATTGGCTATAAAACTCTGTAAGTTGGTAGACTCCTGCTGAAAATACTGAATTTCTTCTGTTGTACAGTCTTACCAACATCAATCAGATAAACTGATTATATGGAAGTTCTTCATCTTTGAATTTTAGTGCCAGAACATAAAGATAAGACCACCCACAAACTTGTTGCTTACATCTCAATTTGTCATCTTTTTTCTCCTGTATCTTACTGTGTTTTTAATGTCTTGAAAAGATTATTATGCTTCATAAATCCTTTCAGTAACTGAGAGTTAAATGCCCATGAAAATGAAGGTTTGTCACTGTACTTATCAAGTGGAAACTAGTGAAATTGGTAGGAAAGAAGAAAACTAATATTTCCATGAAAATGATAATTTTTAGAGAGCTTAGTATTTTTTCCTGTCTCAGAGATTTCTGTGATAAATATTTTTCCACTTGTGTCAACGACTGTGTTCTCTTTTGCCTATTAGTGTATTCTTTTTCTGTGGATCGTAATGTCAAATAGCTGTAATAGAGAGGTCAGCATTAACTCTGAGTTACCTGAAGGCCAGCACAAGTCTGGTAGGCAAAGAGTCCTTCTGATCCTTTGAAGTTGTTATTCTAGCATACATTTGACTCAAGATCTGGTGGAAACAGTTTTGCTTTCCTGGAAAGCAGCATCTACTTTTCCCTTCATATCTAACAAGCTTTAATATTACATGTCTTTTAGCAATTGATAGGATATATTGGTGGACAGGAAAGTTTTATCTGCTTTCAGTGCTTATGTGTTAAAATATATTTATGAAAGTACTTGCTGCTCATTCACTATAACAGAGAAGGGGAACCTGCCCACAAACACACTTCCCAATTAAACTTGTCCAACTTCTCTTCTGTAGGAAGAATAATCAGGGCTTCCCAGCATGAACTCAGCAACACTCTGTCTTTCATGTTTCTGTGTGCTGAATGTAGATACAGTACTTGTGAAGTTGCTCATAATGCAAAGAGTAGCAATAATCTACCAGTAGTATAAGAAATTAGGAATAGAAACTAGTGAGATTTTTATATGTGTCTTTGGAAAGAAAAAAATAGAAGATATGCCTTTAATATGAGGGGAATGATTCTTCAAATTATGGGGTTGAGGTATTTTTGCTGAAGAGTTTCATGCCACCTTAATTGTGGAAGCATGCACCCTGATTGTTCCTTTGTGCTCAGATTTTGTGGGATGCTATTGAAAATATGGTGCCTGCATGGCATTTGTAAATTTGATTTTAATCATTTGCTATAAATTAGTTTTTTCTCTTGTTAGCTTTTAACTGGACATTTTATTTTTGTCTCAATTTTGCTTTTAACAAAAGCTTTTTAAACTAGTAGTTTGCTTGGGTAATTAAGGTGTTTTAAATGTACTGGATTTAATCATAAACCCCTCTTTATGTCGCAACATAATCTGGCTGATGAAATGCCACAGTTGAAGATAATTCAAAAATAGCTGGTATACAAGAAACGTGGACAAATGGCACATGGGGACTGGTCTTTGAAAATGGGAAGCCACCAAATTATTAACCAGTCTCAGCATTATTTGAGTTTCTAAAGAGAATTTTGTGGCAAATCACAAACAAAATTTGGACATGAGCTGGAATATTCTTTTCAAGACTTTGCATAGGAGCAGCCCAGTCTGTTCACAGGATGGCTAAACGGCCTTGTGCATAGAGCAATGGTAGATGTCCCTGAGTATAAAAAAATGTTCCACAGTGCACAAACTGCTGTCAGAAGAAAGATTAGCAAACACAGGATATAGGAATAATAACCTTGACCCTAAGGTAAGCAGGCAGGGAGGAGCACTCTGCCCAGACTCGCAATATGAGTAATGCAGTGGGCCACAGTGACTTAGCTCTGTGTGTGGAAAAGAACTGCTGGTTACTCTAAAATCAGAACCAAGAGACGCATCAGGGTTAGCAAATAAAGTAACCCTCTTCTTCCCCTTTAAACCCAAGTTCAAATCATTTTCTTAAATGTTTCTCACTAATTTCTTAGTCTCCTAATATTTTAAATATAACTTTGCAGGTTTTGGTTCTGACTTCTTCCCTGAAACAAGTAGATCAGCTGTGAAAAGCAGAGTCACAACTTCATTTACACTCAAATGTCCTTCTGATCATTTATTACTTGTTAATTCCAGTCTATTTGTGGTAAGAAAGATAACAGATGCTTACTGTCTGATACTCATTGTGCTCATTAATCACCATTTGTATTGAGGACAGATTTTAGAGAATGAGATTTCACTGCCCATCAGGAGGCCTGTACTGAGAGAACATCTTTCCAATTTCACCAATGATGTCTGTGATTTCAGATTGAAAACAGGGACGAAAGTGTCCCTTACCCCTAGATAGAGGCCCAGTAATGTCTTTGGCCCTGCCCGTGGCAAGGGGACTGTAGAGAATTAATCAGTTCATTCATTAAAGATAGCTGCTGTTGTATGTATCCCGAGCAGAGCTTCTAACTGATGAACTCTGCAGAGATCTGTGCAATTTTCAGAACACTAATCATTTCTTACTATAAGAACCACTTCTATCAGATTGACCTTAGTGTTTAGGAAGACACCTGCTTCTGGAAATTGCTCCATGTGAATGAATCATGGTTGACCCCATGTGCTCTCAGGATTATCCAGATCATGGATGCCTTGGTGCTTGTCTGCCAGTTTACACAGAATTTTTCTGTTTTGTATCTAATGTACTGTTGGGTTTTGTACGCAGATGAGATCTCAGATGGAAATGGGGTTTTTTCTCTGTGCCATGATTTAAAGTGGGCTTATCTAATATGCTTTCCAATATGCTATGAAGATCATCCCAAATGCATAGCTGAAGTGTTTTAGCTACTTACTCTGCTACTTACTGTTCATCTTCCTTAGAGATTCAAACTTTTTCTTTTCAGCCAAGTTCTTGCCTTGCTGAACACACTGTGTAGACTTTAAACCCAAATGTAGAAAATGAAGATTGCCCAGATTTTGCCAAGGTTTGCCCAGTGCAAGGCAGGCTGCTGTGCATGCACTTGTCCTGATTAAAGCACAATGAAAATCAGTCAGGAGTCCTGAAAACAAAATGATTTGCTGGTATTATAAATTTAGTAAGGGTTCTTTCTACATGTGACCCTTTGTTGTACTTTCCAATACCTTGGATTTTATTTGCACAAAGGAATTGGCATAAGATGTTTCAGGGTAGTTCCTTTGTTGCAGAGTGTTGAAAGCATAGTGTTTAAAGTACTGAAACATGGCTTTTGCAATAGAAGTTTGTTTTGGCTGAAAGAGTAAGTAAAACTGAGTAAATAATTTTGTTTGAAAGGCTTTCATACCAGGATTGATTCTAATTACACAAATTTCATCAAATATGTTCTGTAGTTATTTTGGGTTTGAAAATAATTATTTTTTTCTTTTGTTCTGTGCAGTTCCACGAGTATGAGAACTAGATATAAAATTTTAGTATTGACTAAGTCACACACTTTCTTTATGCAGAGGTAATTTATTACTGTTATTATTTGTTCTGAGACAGGTAGGGCAGAGTATCCAATTTGCATGTTTTCTCTGCTGCAAAAATCCGGTGTTTATCATTTATCTACTTTCTATTTTCATATAGATGAAGGTGGTCCTATTTTATTTTTAATGGGTCTTGGTCTAATTTTCTTGAATTACCCTTCTCTTTTAATTTCCTTAGTCTGGAGGCTAGAAAATAAGTCAGAAATACTCTTTCTTGCTCTGTTGAGTGTACTTTATATCTGCTTATGCTTTAGTTTAAACAGACTTTGGAAGCTCAGAAAAGATCCAAATTCTGCAAGCTTCCCATAATTCTTCCCAAAGAGGCTGCCTGTTGATCTTAATTCTCATTGGAGGTGGCATGCTTATTATTCTATCCTAGGTGGAAGTGAAATGGCTCTAATTCTGAAATTCGTTCTTAAAATGGGAAAAAAATATCTGACTTAGTAGCAATTTTTTAATTTATTCTTTTTTTTCTATTTCTAGCTCTTCAGTCAACTCTCCAAGCCAGACTAAGAAGTATTTTTTGAACTGGTTCAGTCACAGAAGAAATCCTAGGGTAGAATTTAATAACACCTGTACTTAAAGTATTGAGAGATGCAGGGGGGAAAGAGGAAAAGGATATGAAGACACCTGGCTGTCAGTGAGAAGTTTTACCTGAACATATAAAACCTTGTGAAGAACAATAGTGTAATGAGATGTCAAGTATAACCTGAGGGGCTAGGAAGCAGAAGTCAAATAAAAAATGCTCCATGTTCTTACTTTAAACTGTACTTTTTATGTCTTTATTTTACCAAAAAACAAATGCAACCACACAGTCTGTGCATTTTTATAGGGAAATGGGTTTTTTTCCCCCCCCCAAACTGTTAATGAAATCTTTTATAAAAATGGAGCATTTAATTGAAGACAGATTGTTCACAGGTCAATTTTAGCTAGGCAAATACATAAAAATTTGTATATTTTAACTAATTTCATGGAACTTAATCAGTGACTCTGTAGAACATTCACAAAGAAAGTCACAGGAAATAAATTTTAAACCTTAATACCTTTGGACTTGATCTAGGGTTGGCTTGAAAAAGCTGTAGGATTGAAAATAAATTAGTTCATCTGTTAAAACTTAACAGATGAATCTTGTAAGGAAAGATTCAAGAAAATCAGTTAAAATCTGTATTTACAAGTATTATTATGTATTTAAATGAAATTTAGATTGCAGAGGAAAGCCAGTTGGTCTTTAAATATCTCTGCTGCAACTGGGTCTCAGCTTCCTTGCAATTAAAAAAAAGTGCGGAGTGGGGAAAGGTTTTAACTTTAGTTAGTTATTTTGGTTTTAAATCCTAGTGAAGAGATTGTAAAACAGTACTTTCTGTACAACTAAGGAGGCTGAGAAAGCCTTTGTGATTTTGTGTTAAGATTTACCTGCCATATTAAATGTGAAAATGACAATTTGAGATGCGTTTATTAGGGCTTCACTTTGGATTAAATCAAGTTAACTAAGACAAGTTTAATTCCTCCTCCATGCTCCCTGACTAAGGATAGGTGCTTGGTTTGTAAAAGTAAGAAATGTTAGTAATGACAAACTGAAGGAATTTTGAAAGAGAATTGATTTGTGATACTGAGGATTTCAAAATCTTAAGGAAAATATTGCTTTTAAAGCAGCACAAGAAGACACTAACAAAAAGGTTTCAGAATAACCACTGTGCTTACACACAGAAAGAAAGACCAAACTGGTTGAAATGGGAATTTAGTCAGGTTTGCTTTTGCACTTGCTATGAAGACATGTCTTCCTAGGCTTGATGTTATGATATTTAGTTTCAGTCTTGGGGTAAATATTCATAATGGGCTAATTTTTCCAAACAGGCTCTTTTTTCACAAAAGATATCTCACTTGAATTTGATATGGCAGGTGAACATTAAAAACAAGGTCTCTTCCCTCATGGAGGTGCACTATTGTTTCAGTATCTGTAAAACTGCTGGAAAATGGACATGAAATACTTTTCTTTCCTTTTAGGAATATAAGTCTTTATTTTTATTTTTCCAATGCAACTGTTTCATTGTTTGACCAGCAACATGTTCAAGCTGTTCTCACAAGTTTTGCACAAATTTTTTTGAATTTCTGCAGAGTATCTAAACTCAGCTTTTACAGATCTGATATCTGGAGAAAGCAGAGAATATTGCTCAGAAGTACTGCCTATCTGATTAATTTTGTTTTAAGATAAATCAGTAAAGTCAAAGACCAACTGTGTGAAAATGTCAGTGTGCCATGTGGTGACCATATGTTAATTGCTGGAGTAGACACTCAAATACAGATGTCTTAGTGTAGCTTTCCTGCACTAGAGAACTAGAGAAAAACATTACTTGGGGTTAGCAAATTCACACATTACTAGCAGGGAATAAAATTCCAGATTATCTTGAATGGGGATGCTTCCTAGCTTATTTTCTAGCTCATTCCTTTCTCAATTCTGATATGGTTGACTATTAGCCAACTTCTTTCACATGATTAAACCAAGGCATTGTGTTTGCAGCCAAATAATTCCACCACTTTTCTTTTTTAAAGTATTCTGATGTCACTAAGTGTTAAAAAGCCTAGACTACCTGAGTGCAGTGTTGAGAGCCACTTAACGATTTTTTTTTTCTTCAGAAGTAGATCAGATGCATAAACATACAGGTAAAATATTAAAACGTTTTTGGTAAACTTATATTGATATAGGAGTTATTATCGAATTTGATCCTAAATATGGGGTTTTTTCTGCTGTTGTGGTTGTTCTGCTGTTTCATCAGAGTAGAAATGGATTAAGTCATATTTATACTTTGCTGTCTTTTATGATTATGTTGATACAAAGCATATATAATAGACATTTTGTCTAATATGGACAATTTTTGCATTTCCATGTGTTTGCTAGATGCATTATGTTAAAATACAGCATACTAACTGAAGCTGAGCCAAACGATGCCTGATCTTAGACCAGAAATTCTCACTGGAAAATGTATAAACATTCGAGATTGACATCTGATTGTATCTGATTGACAAGTCTTGCTTTTGCCCTATGGTTTCATACTGAAGGTCCTCTGGCATCATTGGATGCTTTCTCTCTCTAGTGGGGACAGCTCAGCTAAAACTTAGCAAGTTAAGTGTGGCTGGAGGTCAGGAGGGAGCCCGGCTGTCCCTGTCCACTGGCCCTGTGGCCAGGGTGACCATTCCCAGGCTGAGAACATTCTAGGAATGACAGAAAGCAGATGGCTCTCTGCTTCCCACAGGTCTCCTGATCCCTTGTGCCGAGGTTGGAAGTAAAGATCAGAGAAGGCACTTTTGCATAGAAGTTTATTCTTCTGAAGGGGGTGCAAAAGAGGAAGCAGGACCCCAAAGCCCAGGCTTTTATCCTGAGTCCTCCTGGGGGTGTTACCATAGGGAACAGGTACAATGAGACAGGGAGTGGCCAGCCAGGGATAAACCAAGCCCATTGTGGGGCTTAACAGGGAGACACCACTAGAGGAAAAACAGCTTAACCAACTCAATATTCATAACCACAGTCCAGTAACCATAAAACTCAGACCAACTAATATGATACTCTTCTACTCCAGATAACTGCTTTTTATCTGCTTTCACTGTAAATTTGTGCATGGGTTTGCTATAGCTGTCTTTGCCTTTCTTGGTAAGATAATGCAGGAAATACAGGCTAAAATACATTAGAGCTCAGTAGGGTCAGTGGATTGTTTCTGTTTTGCTGTAATCCCTTTTATCTGCAGAGAAATATATAAAGAAGGTACAGGAAAAAAATTCTATAGTGTACACGCCAGGAAAGGCATTATGTTTGGGGATGAGCAGAAGTCTGAGGATAAATAAATCTTGTAAGCTGTGATGGTACCTGCTTAAAGTTTCAATGTAGGTACTTCCAAAAGCTTAGGAAAATGTGTAAGCTTTAATGATGCCCTAACGAGCTAATTGACACATGCACTGACTTTAGGAGTAGGAACAGTGTCTGTCCAAAAGGATCTGTCAGACATTTTGCTTAGTTTCTAATGCTGGAGTTTATTTTGGTGACAGATTTGTGGTGCTTTTGTCCCACCACACTGTGGGATATATTACTGGTGGTAATATCCTAACTGGAAAACTCTACAGACATGTACAGGACAAATGTACTCTCCAATGTCTTTAACAGGATCGTGGTCCTCCTGAAAGATGCTCTCATTCTTGCAAAGGGCAAAAATATAGTTGGAGATGCTTTGCTGTAAAAATAGAAAAAATATCTTTGACAGTTTGGGAAATTCGGGGCACAGTAAACAATACTGTTTTTACTAGGCTGAAAGTATATGAAGTGTACTATCTGATTAATTTATTAAATATAGTCATGTGGAGTAGGAAATTATGTGCAGTCTGGAAAGTGAGGCTGAGGAGCTACAGTTGATAAGTACATGAGAAATAAGAGTAATGGTGCCTTAAGTTGATGTTTCTTGCAACACAGTAATCAAAATTTAAGTGAAGAGTTTAATTATCTTCATTATATCCACTGATGTGGTTTATTCCCGAGGTCTCTGGAAAAGACTGCTAAACATGTAACACACTAACTAGATAAGCATCACTGGATGTTATAAATGACAGTAAAACTAGAAGTTAACAGGGCAATAGGGATGTAAAGAAATAACTGCATCCAGGCTGTGGTGGAGACATGGAAATAAGCAGCTGGGGAAACAAATAAAAATAGCTTTGTCTTGGAATCCCCAAATTTCAGTCTTTTTTCTCATGTCTGAAGCAACAGCTCTGTCAGTTGTCTGTGCTGATGTTCTTTTCATTGGGGTATTTTTTTAAACTTGACTTGTCAATCTCTTTTGAAATGGCATGGTGTTGAATATCAAAGGGAATAACCTTTTGCTGCACTGGTCTCTGATCTGCTGTACTATCACATTCCAAATCTTTTCCCGGTTCTCTAATATTTTGACAATGGATGGAAATCCTCTATTTTATGGTTTTCAGGGGTTTACATTACTTATATAACCCTGTTTGAAAACAGTATATAATCATGAGTAGAATGGTAAGGAAATTCCTTTTTGACCAATATGTGAGAACTTCATACAAGGTCAGTTAAGTTAATTGTTCACATGTTGAAGTGAAACAACTGTCACAGAGTGTTTAGTAGAAGTTTTTTATACAACCAATAGAACAGGTTCTGAGGCTTGCAGAGGTCCCTAAGAAGAGAATTAGTCTGTTAGCATGTTTTGGTAAAGTTCTGATGGTGCTGAAATCAGCTGACAAGAATTTAAAAAAAATCTCACAGACGAAACAAACCCAACTTGACTTGGAGTGATGTTCAAATTTCTGCTCTTTGGTCACATTAGAGCGTCACAGGGTGATTTTATAGTCCTGAGAATTGCTTGGAAAGTTTTGCCTCAGTGAAGGAGGCTGGGCAGCAGAGAGGTGTGGAAGCAGATTGTTATTCATCATTGCAAGTTTCACAATTTATGGGGGAGAAAAATAGCAAAGTTCTTAAGGGTCTGGCCTTGAACTGTTTACTGTGGGTGGGTGAAAAATCTATATGGTAATGTGGAAGGTTTTTTTATATCAGAAAACTTGCTAGGGCTTGAGAGTGTTTGAAGATGAATGAGAATGTTCTGTAAAACCCAAATTATGTGGCCTTGAGTCTTCAAATCTATTAATGGATGCCGAAGGCAGCTTTTCAATTCCAGTGAGTGACCATTGTCCATTCTTAGAGGTGAGTGTTACTTAACTGCAATAAATAAATGCTCAGATGCCAGCCTCATAATGGGGTCTTAAATTAACAACATTGTGAAGCTTTTTCATGTTTCACCTGTCTGAAGACTTGTGGACCCTCCTGTGTGGACCCACACTGCTTATTTCTGTGGGCAAAGGAATGCTGATCTGAAAAAATGAAATGTTAACTTCAGAGTATTTGCAAACCTTACATCTCTTTTGGCAAGAGTATGAATCAGCATATAGAATGCTTGAATGACTGTATAAACTTGAAAATTGGAAGATTAATCTTAGAGCTGGAAGAGGGGAGATTTGGAGGTCAAAAGGGAAACAATACCATATGATTCAATGAATCACTATGTAGTACAAAAAATGGCCTAATAATAGAGTGAATAGCACAAATTCTGTTGTAGCACTTGTTGATGTTGCTCTTCTTTTTTCTAAAGAAAAATTTGCTATAACTTACATATACATTATGAGAATTTTGACACATTTTTCTAAACTATAGTTTTCAATGTCTTGCCATAGTTATAATCTTGCAGAAAGGTGTGTTTTTACCTCTCTGTTATCATGCCATAATATTAGCTAAACATGCTGAACTTGGAAGGAGAGTTAGCCTAATCGTTGCATTTCCTTGGCTTCATTGACTGAGATTTTTGTCATTTCTGTATGCCTTTATTAAATAAATAAATCAATCATTCTTGGCCATCAAGTGTCAACATTACTGCTGAGGAGACACTGCAGAGATATAAATGCACATTTACTAAGATGCAATTTTTAATTTCTCTGAATGTCTACTGGCTAAATGTTGCTTTGTTCAGAAGGGACTATGTGCCACTGGTTGTGAATTTTCTAGTGAGTCAGGATTCATAGAAAACTATGTAAGATTCTAAACATCAAACATTCTGGCTTTCCTTCACCTCTGAAGCTTGTACAGATATCCAAGCTCAGGGAAGCCCTTGGGCTCAGAAGCATCCATGATTTGATGTCTTGCCTACTTGGATTCCCCTTCAAATGAGTTTCCCTGATTGCTTCCAGGCATGGTATTATGGATGTTTGAAGTACATGAACTCCAGGATCCAGCACCCACTAGATGGAATACCCATCCCATGAGATAAAATGATAAATAAATATCCCTGGACACAGCCAGAGTCCATAATTGTGAATGGACCTGAACAGGTGAATCAAATGTGGTGGTGGACTCTATGACTAGGAGACTGGATCGGATATTCTGTAGAAATCCCTTTCAAACCAATTTATTCTTTAATCCTATCATCCTTCCTTGCATTTAAATTTGCACCAGGAAGCACTGGAGCACCAGCGTCATAATAAAGGTGGAGATTTGCCTTGGACTTCTCAGACTTCTCAGCAGGAATAGATACTGCAGAGCATTGGTCTGACTGGAGATGTATCTGCAACCAGGTTCTCAGTCATTGCAGTGTGGCTTTGTGGCTATATTTTCTGCCTTTGTTGAGACAAACTCTCTGTATTTCCCTGTGCAATTGCAACAGTTGGCATAATATTGTATTTTGAAGCAAGTAACCTAGGCAACTTTCTTTTTGGAATTAAAAGTTTCCACAGACATAAATTTTCTTTAAAAAACCCCCCAAAAACCAACCAAAAGAAAAACTACATTGGAAATTGAACTAAAACTTTTTCTTCAAAATTATTGTATTTCCTATTAGAATTACATCAGTCCTAATAAGAGCTGATGAATCAGTGATTTTTTTTTTTTTACAAAGTCACTCAGTTATTTCCTTAAAGACCAACACTAAATTTGCTCTATATTTTAACTACTTCATTTACTATGATTCAGGCAAGGACTTATACAGGTTAGCCAAAGATCCTAATCTTGAAATAACTTTACTTTTGCATATGCCTGTTGTCTGGCGACTTTTCCAAAATAACTTGTGTAGTTCTTTAGGGTTCTTTTTTCTTTCCTTCGAAGAAATATGTTAGACTTTTATTTTTTTTTTATCTCCTATGAACCACTGAACTTGTTTTAATATTTCTGGTTTACAAAGTGTCAATTTAGAGATGGACTATTTCTCAAATGTGAAACTCAGGGTTGTATATGATAGACAGTACTAGAAATGTAATATGCTTACTATAACCATACTACAGCAAACCATCAGACTCCTATCAACTGATGTTATGGCAGACAAAATGGTGGTTTTTTGTGAACAAAACCCATAAGAGAAAACGTTTATACTTAAAAATCTATTAGCAGCTAAGCATGTGTTATGAAGATCAGTGTCAGTGTTTGACACCTGTAGTTTTACTTCTTTTTTTAATGGTACATAGAATTCATGTGGAAGAGATAGGAGGCAGAGCTTTGACCTTGGTATGTGCCCTTAACTAACTTCAAATTAGCATCTCGAACATCTCAAGCAACATCAGAACATCTCAAAAGGCAGCTGAAATCATGGAAGACAAACACAACTAATTATCACTAATATAATGATAACTGTATGAACTACAACTAATCTCTCCTTGAATTTTATTACTGTTGTTTCCATTTCTTATTATCCCTTCTTTAGAATTGAGAACAATGCAGAGATTAGTTTAACAATTCAAAAAGCTGTACTTGTCTGTTTACCAGGTCCCTTTCCCTTTTTGCAGTTTTAGTTTCCAAACACAGTAAACAGTTACAGACTGAGTAATTGTAACCTCTCATTGCCTTTTCTTTTCATGTTTGTTTCCTGCAATAAAGCAGATTTAATTCCATTCATTTATTCAGTCTGACAGGTGGGTTACATCAGTACAGAATGAGAATGGGTAAAACATCTTTTTGCTGGAAGCCTTGCAATCTAGGTAATTTTATTTATTTTCATGTAATAAACATCTAATCCATGGTCAGACACTGCCTGGAGCCTCTGTTTGTCTGCAGTGTTGGAAGGGATTTTATTCATGCTATGTGTCTCAGAATCTTATGAGTCTTGAAAAAGACTGTGAACCAGAAACAATTGAAAAATCAATGCTTCAAGAGCTCCCTCCTTTTTGGAAAGTTTGCCACTTATCTAGTCTCCATATTTAAATGGTAGAATGTTAATAAACTTTGGGTTTGAGTTTCTGAACTACCTCCAAAAGAAGTTAGTCAAAAAAGAAACTATGGGAGGTGAAGGCAACTGGGAAATTGAAAGTCTTTTGAGTTAAATATACAATACTAACAATTTAGGAAATGTTGATGGGGATGCATTGTGTTTTTTCAATGAAAAGTGTTCTACTATTCCTTAGCTTTTCTGGAGCTGGCTGATATGTGATCACAAAATTACCTGTCTTTTAGAAAAGCTTTAAAATTAATTCCCTTGAAATGAGTAGAAACAAATCTACTTTTTAAAGAATTTGGAATTGGTTTTGTTTCCCTGATGACTCAGATTCACAAGGGAAGATCTCATAGATCTTGCTTATTTAGCTGATTAAATTAGACTGGTGATCAGCCTTTTACTGAGACTTTCCAGTCATTAGCTCAAAAACTTTAGTTCACTTGAAGTGGAGACCTGAGATGTATCCTGTCCAGCCTCAAAAAATCAAGTTTCCCCACCCTGGATTATGCTTTATTTCCAGTGTGTAGGGCAGGCTGTTTTCTGTCAGATCTCTGGTAGGCAGATCACACCAGTCTCTGCCTGGTTACGCTTCAAACCATGAAAGAATGGGGCAGCCACCCCTCGGGTAGGTTTAATCCGTTGGTACTGGGAAGATGAAACCCTTTTTGGCCCAGGTCAATCCCATTTCCTAGGAAAGTTGTCTCCCTCTGACCATACTGAGCAGCTACTCTGTAAAACATTGTCTGTCTCTTGAAACTTGTGGTGGATGGGAGTGAGTGAGTGTTTTGGGAAGCAACCAGGTTCACAGGTAGATTGAGTTGTGAAAATCTCTTTGTTTAATCATCTTTTAAAAAGGCTTTCAGATAGAAAAATA
Organism: Sitta europaea; assembly: GCA_013400255.1. Classification (NCBI taxonomy): domain Eukaryota; kingdom Metazoa; phylum Chordata; class Aves; order Passeriformes; family Sittidae; genus Sitta; species Sitta europaea. The sequence continues at coordinate 115,190 of VXBS01004951.1, read as the reverse complement.
GGCAATAAGTACACTCATGTACATATACATATATATA
>VXBS01004951.1:52049-115007 GCA_013400255.1 Sitta europaea | reverse complement strand
TATATATATATACACACACACTGCCCCATCTACATCTTTTACCTGGGTGAGGAAAACTCTCTCTCACCTGGCCACCAGATGGGGGCATTGCTAAGATATTGATTAATTGATGATTTTATCATATCAGTGAGCCATTTGCAAAAAAAAATCACCTCCCTTTGTCTTTTATTCCACATTTTTATGAGAATTGCACACAGATGAAATGCCATATCAATTAATTTGAAATAACATTTAAATGCCCTTAAGAAAACACCTGATAAAATTTCAAAGGAGTGCTGCAATTTTACAGGCAGATTTTTTTAAGCTTTTTGGATGTTGTTTCTTGGGTTTGATTCCTACTTCTCACTGTTGGACATAAAAGGCTTTTTCCCTTATCAGTTTTGTCATTAGTTTGCCAGATGCTGCTCTAGTGAGCATTAAAAAATCGTGCTTTTTATTGCATATGAAAATACAGTGTAGCTTGTGTTTTTCATTTGATAGCACCATCCATTTTCATGATAGGTTAAATTATCCCACTATGTTTCGTAAAGAGAAAGAACTTGATTCTGTTTTGATTTTGTTCTTAATCCTCTAAGGCAGCTGAACAACTAGGAAATTTCTCTGCAAGCTTAAAAAAACCATCATGGTTTCAAGTTGTTTATATGTGAATGTTGGTTTAAATATATTAGGAATGGAGTTTGTCCAGTTATAAACTAGAAAAAAAAATATAAACTTGCATAATTCATGGAAACTCCATGATGTAAAAATCCATTCTCTTGATTTGAAATTTTCAAAATGTAGCTTTGAAGTAAGAAATTAAGGATTTCTACATTAAGCAGATGATTATTTAGGGTATTTTCTAAATATTATTTTTTCTTATTGAACAAGACCTTTCTTAGAAAATATCCCATACAGGAAGATATATAACTGCATGTTTCCAAATAAAAGGTAGATTAATTCTTTTACTTAGTGCCAAAAATTTAATAAATAAAAAGAAAAAAAACTCATTTACAGAACTGTGATATTCCTTAAATAGAAGTTGGGCAATTTTAATGAATTTTTATGACTTAATGACATCAATTCATGCCATGTCTGTAATCTTTATCATGAGAGATAGAAAATGTCCTGCAGTTTGCTGATCTGATAAAGCAAACAGATTTGATGAGAAACAGCAGAATGAAAACAGATAAGATCTGCTTTATAGGTCTCTTTGTATTGCTTCAATAAGGTGAAAAGAGTATTTCTGACATTTTTGAAGACTAGGGATAGCTTTTGAGATTCGCTTGATAATAAATTACTATTTCTTGTACTGAGCTGCATTCTGCATTCTCTTTTAGAGTGAAAAAGGTGTAACATAACTTAATAAAAAGCTTTTTTGTTGTGGGTGGAAAAAAAGCATGTGAAATAGTTTTTATTTCAAAACTTTATTTTTAAGAGACAAGTGGGGAAGTTGAAGGCATAGTTAGTTCCTTATCTTCCCACAATGTATCTTCCCACTCTGAATAACACTGTTTGCACATTTATATTCAGAGTATATAAATTCACCCGGTTTTGTCAATCTGTCTTTCTATAACTTGCTTCTACTCCCTTCTTAAGCAGATTGTCTTTTGCCTTTGAGTTTCTGTTGCACTTTTAAATGTTTCCTAATTTTCTCCCTTTGTTTTTGACAGAGAGCCCCTGATATGCACAGTACATATGCGTGACTGTAGAGATGCTGTATATATTCTCTATGAAGGTGGCTGCATCACTGCCTGGACATCCAATTCTCTCTTCACAAGAAGCTGGGGGTTTTGGTTGTTTTGATAATTTGTTTACATAGGGGTTTTTGCTATTATATCATACAGAAAACACTTATCTGTTTTATCTTTTGCCCCAGACACATTATTGATACATAAAAACTTGCAAAATACCTTAAAGGAATAGTTAAATCTAAGTCCTCAAAAAATATTTTGCCAGTTACCTTTCTGTATCTGTTAATGGGTTTTAAACAAGTGGGTAAGGTGCATAAAGTAAGGAGTTATACAGAGAACATAATGCAAACAGTTACACTGCGCTCCTTATCTCAAAGATATTAAGATGCAAATTTTTATTTGTTCGTATTTATACTTGCATATCTTCTGAATTGCTTTTTCTCTCCTTTTCACTTGATTTTGCATGAGGAAAGATAAAAGCCCTTAATATGTATGACAAACGTTGGTGTGATTTGCAGCCCAGTGGTCCATAACTCCTGTTTAAAGGATCCTGAGCTAATATTAAAGCACTCTAAAGGGGGTCAGTAACATCCCTAAATGAAATACCAGATAAGTAAAAAAGATTCCCAAGTGTAAGAAGTGATGCCTTTTGGGTCAGTGTTTTCATGAGTGGTGTTACCTAAGTTCCTTTGACTTGACATGCAACAGTTCTAAATCTCTGCCTCCTAAATCTCTGCTACATACAAATAAAAAATGTTTCTTTAAAAACCAAGTTTACACTTGTAGAAATCTGCAATTGAAGAAACAAAGTCTCTCTCCCTTCTCTTGTTTTCTACTGACAGCTCACCCCAGAGTATTGTCAGTTTGTCATCTGCTGCTGGCTTTTCTGGAGAGGGCAGTGGTGCTCATCCTTGTCCTCTCACTCACTCTTGTTTATTATGCAGGTGTTTCCCTTACTTGCTGTGCAGCTGGGACACATAAGGAAAAATACAAGTCTGTAGAATATAAATGATTGTGGTAAGCTTAAAAGGGGATTCCAGTTGGATGAAGCACAATGTGCTTTCTGGTATTTCTGACAGTTTTGCTGGCAAAGGGCTCTAGCTGTACGGATTACATTCACTGAATAGGTAGGAAAGTAAAATTGTAAAAACAGTCAGAGTCTTGCTAAAAATTCTGATATTTAAGTCCACATTTTTGTATCTATTCCAAGGCGGGAGTAATGGAATGACAGGTAATTTTTTGCTGGTAGTTACATTTACTCCCTCCAAATTTATACAAGCTGTTGAAGAAAAAATAAAAGGCCAGTGCATATGCAATCCCAGCCACTTCATCCCAGTTACAAAGAAGAGTTGCAGAGACATTTAAATTTTTTTTCCCCTTTTTTCCTCATCCTAGCATGATACATCTGTGTAGCAAAATTTTTTTTCAAAACCTTCATTCAAAGTGTGGTGTATCTTGATTTCCCGTGTATTTTTATCTTGTGGATAGACTTTTCTGTTCTCTGAGAAGGCATTTTCTGATTGAAGTATTTTCCTCTGACTTTCAAGAAAATATTTCTAGTACCATGGAAAAGTTGATCTTCTGCTTTAGTCTGTGAAATCTCTTTTTACTGCTTAGGTACCTACTTTGTAAAAAGGTGTAGGAATGTAATGGTTCACTACTGGTAAGAGTTATTTTATCAGTTGGAATAAAATTTAGCAATGAAGTTAGAAATGTCTTGGGAGACAAACACAGAGGCAGCCTTACTGCCTAGGCATTAGTTTCAAAGGGACTAGGCTTAAAAAAGGTTTGACTTCTCTTAAAATCATAAAATGGTGTTGGTTTTAAGGGACCCTTAAACATCATCTCCTTCCAATTTCCCATGGGCAGGAACACCTACTAGATGAGGTTGCTCCAAGCACCATCCAGCCTGTCCCTGAATACTTCCAGGGATGGAGCATCTACAGCCTCTCTGGATGACCTGTTCCAGGGCCTCACCATCCTCACAGTCAAGAATTTCTTCCTAATATCTAATCTAAATATACCCTCCCTCCAGTTTGAATCCAATCCCCCTTGTCCTATCACTGCATGCCTGGGAGAAGGATTTTTTTTGCTCTGCCCCACTCCTTATCTCCTGCATGTCTTGAGCAGCTCTTGAATCCTCTTCTGTTCTTTTGAAAGGCTGCACAGCATTTCAGGATTTTAGCAGGTTGCTCTAATGGTCTTCAGGACAGGGCTGAAGGACAGCTGAATAAATGAGCACAGATCCTGAGGTCCCCCTTGCAAATCACCTAAATAAAGCTGTGCTACTCCATAACACTTCAGGAGCACATATAATTAGTACACAAATTAAAATCAAGAAATGAAGCTCAACCCAGAACTTGGGTGCCTGAGTCACTTACCCATGTGACTATGCATATGGAACAAGGGTGGTGCTGTTCTGCTGGCGTGAACATCTCAGGTATCAGCGCAGAAAAAATTCGCACCCTAAGTGCAGGAAGATTAGTCCTGGCAAGAGAGTGTTACAAGATGAAGCAAGATGTAGTGAAGGGATGGATTGCTGGGACTGGAGAGGAAAATTGGTGAAAACATGGTTTCAGTTTTCTTTATAATTTATGGTAAGGTTTTGTTTAAAAAGTAATTCTAAAACTAGCAGAGTGTATGTTTGAATTGTTTTGCTTAGACCCAGAAAACAATTTTTCAGAGCTGTCACACAAATGCAGTATTAGAACTTGTGGGATCAGAGAAACAGGAAAAATAACAACTTTCTTTTTTTTCCCCATGGACATTTCAAATGCCCAGGATAAGTATTTATGACACATGCAACCATTCCTGAAATCAAAGGCTCATTAAAGCTGCAGATAAAATGCTCTAATTAAATGGTTAGCTGTAACATTCTTTTTATGTTGACGTCTACAAATGAACTCAGCTAGGGGTTCCTACATTGCCAGTACTAAATGTAGAGATCTAAAGCAGCCATTGCTCTTGGAGCTGTACTATAAAACTTGTGTCTGCTGTTTATGATCTATTTTTTTTCATCTTCCAGAATAAAGGATCTACTGACACTGGGCAGTGCTATTTTCACTTTTCATGTCTGTACTCTTTCCTCTCTGAAATAGCTTTGCTCTTCATTTTGTTGCTAAGAGAAAAGAAATGTTGCTGGGGAAAAAGTGTCCAGCACATACTGATGTGTCCTCTGTCAGATGTCAAAAGCATTCCTCCTAAATATTGTCATGTGCATACAGTGAACATGAGGGAAAGCAAAGGTGGAACTGGCTAGCCTTGCTCAATGATGTTCAAAAGTATACCTCCAAATACTCTGTAGTGTACTTCTTTATTTTTTCCTAACCCAAGAAAAGGATAAAACAACAAGTCTAAAACTTAAGGTGTTTTTTATTTTACCTTACTCATTTAGAAGTGAAGTTTGTTCTTCCATGTTAAAATGTCTCATGTTAGTGTTATATAGTCAGGATGTGCAAAAAGCCCTCAGGAAAAGAGCAGCCTGGGTGTGGCTGAGGAAGTGGTTTGTTCCTCCTAGGAAAAAAGCAGCCTGGATGTGGCTGAGGAAGTGGTTTGTTCCTCCTAGGTTTGCTCTTAAAATTGTGAGCATCATCCTGTTGATGAGGGATGCCACTACCATGGTGTCCATGGCACATGCCAGAAGCAGCAGGCAGAGCTGTTTAGTGGACTGTCCTTAGCTGTTTACTCGTCTTTACTCCATAGTGTAGAATTAAACCTTCCAGTTCACAGTGTCTAAATCACATGATTTAGAGGGCTGAGAATGTGTAAAGTGAAAATCTCCTGGAGGAGGAAAAGGCAGTCCCTGTGCCATCCTAGAATCAGGGCTGTGTGTTCTCAGTTATCAGCAGTATATTGCTGGAATATGGAAAAGGCATCCCTAGAGCATGGACTACTTCTCTTCTTCGTTAGATATCCTGTGCTAAGGATGCTCCAGGACAGGTTGTTCTACCTTACACTTTGTGTGCTTGTGCTTACACTCCTTTCATCAGCCCATTTGATCATTTCATCAGCCATTCAAATATACCAGTTGATATTTTCCGCTAAAATGGTTTGTGGCTGCAAGCAACTTGGAGAGACATTGAAAATTAAAAGTAGGTAGGTAACACTTGGTTCAAAGAAGTTGGTAAAGCCTGATGTTTTAAAAATCTAAAGAAGTTGAAAGGAAATGGTTAAATGTTATCACAGTTTTATCATGCTATTTTACATGAAATTATGTATCTGGTAGATTTTGGCCTATCAAGACTTTGTTCTAGCATATCTGGATTATTGACCTAAATTAGGATTTCTGTTGTCTTAAAGATGAAGCAAAAATAGTGGATTCAGAAATAATGATGTACAGCTGTGTGTTAGTATGGTTTCTGCAAAGTCCCTGGATTGGGTCCTTATATGGGAGAGTTGCACCCAATGACTTCTGCTGTAAGGAATGCTTTGCCTCCTCTGGTCATCCACAAATCATCGTGAACAAAAGGGGACAAAATTTGCTGTATTTCTCCCAAGCTATTCCGTTCCTAGCCTAAGCCTAACTTTGGTCAGGAAACAGCAAGAGAAAGGACTTGTGACTTCCTTGTCTAGAATTTCTGTTTGCTGGTTTCCAACCATAAACAGTTTTCATTTCCATTTTACCTCTGAACTAATTTAAAATTAGTCTTCGAATACCTTTGGATTTTGAGGTGAACAATTAACTCAATTAACTGGGGCACTTTTTTCTTTTACCTCTCAGAGTTGCATTATGCAGCATGGTTCTGGAGATCCCTGCCTGTGGTCCAGTCATGCTTTTTGGCTTGGCAGAGCAGGACTGTAGAGAGCCAGTACATGTCTGGAGCCAGTGGTGTCCTGTCAGCACAGGGAAGGAGCCCAGTGCCCTGCCATCCATGCCTCAATCAGTGCTTTGTGTTAGGACCTCAGCTCCACGCCACAGCCCCTACTTCAACTCAGCTTGCTAAACTGTTTCTTCTTGGAGAAACAAAAGGAATAAAAGTCAAAGGTGCTTCTAATGATAAGAAATGCAGATGAACAAATTGAGGTGATTAGGGAGTTTTAATCACACCCTCCTTTGTGTTGAGTTCATTGTCTACTGTGGAATTGTTAGAAATTATAAAAGTCACTGTCCCTTTTTTTGTGTCTTGCAAAACACAGCTATTATCTCACTCATCCCTCTCAAGGATTAAGATTACAGATGGGTATTCTTCCCTTTCATTTTAGAAAAGAAAACAACTTGCAGAAGAAGATATTCTTCTTTTATCTTGTCTTGCTAGATCTATGTACAAACAGCTCATATTGTCCTCAGCTGAGTTTGTTGAACAGGCAATTGTCAAAAGCAAAAAATGCACACACAAGATGTTCTTCAAAATTTAACTATTACTGTGACACTCAGGTGAGGTTACTGTACTGTTCTTGTCTCATACAATGAAAAAGGTTGTCTAAAAGTCTCCTATAGGAATGGATAGTGCATATACATTTTTTGAAAAATGACATCTTCCCCAGGAATTCATACACAGAAAGTGGGAGTCTGTTTTCATGAACTATACTCTTAGTGTAGTGCTTAGGGGTGCTTGACAACCTTGTCATTTGTAAAAAGCAAACAAAAGGAATGTGGATATTATAGTTTTGAATGAATTTTCATTTTGTTCTTTGTTTCTCAGTAGCATTTCACACAGAAACAGAGATTTGCAGTTTAAGTAATTCTGGTGATGAATGAACAAGAAACAGTTTCTTTCTTGTAGATCAGATTTGCCTTTTAATTGGTTTTCTTCTTCTACCAACTCATTATTTAGCAGCATGTTAGTATTGTAAAAAATACTAAAAATTATTTGACATTAATTGTGCTTTGCTTGGGCAAAACCATTTCTTTTTTGAGAAACGTTATTCACAGAAATGTCCTTTAAGTCTCTAAAATCAAAAAGTTAATTTTATTATGCCTAAATAGACTTTCTTTAAGGTGATTGAAATTGATAGCAATGTAGTGAAAAAAATGGTAAACAAAACCGGCTTTACAGTTAGAAATTTCCTTAATAAATCTGAATGCAGTTCTGCCTGTATTTCCATACACAGCACTTTTTATACAAAAAAGCAAACCTATCCTGTCTCAAAGATTTAATTGATCAAGTATCAGAGGAGACACTGAGAGAAAATGCAGTTAGGGTTTGTGTTTTTTAATACATGAATCTCTAAATAGTTACTGTTACTTCTGAAGTTCATTACTGTCTAGTGATTTCTCAGTATTTTGCTGCTTTTCTTAGCGTTACTGCTGGTTGCCAGTCACTATATGTTTGTTACCAATATTAGTTTCTTAATGAAAGTCTCTTTGGGAAGATTTTAAGCTGTACACTTGAAGATGCCAGAGAAGGGATGAATTTAAACAGTGTCTATTTTAATGGGAGCTTGGAACTTCTTTTTTTATATATATATTCTTCTTTTAAATTTTCAATTTTCTTTTCATTTAGAAACAAATTTGGTTGAAGCTGGATTGATATATTGTGATGCCTACAATTTTTTTCCCAAGTCTTATGAAAGAGAACTTGATTTGATGACCTTATTGAAAGTTAATTACTGCTAGTAGATTGTTGAGGAACCACTTAATGAAATGAGCAGAAAGTCTACAACGCTCCTAATTCTTTATAAAATACTGGTTTTGATGTAGGTGAAGAATACTTTGGACTGTTCTGAAAGCAGGCAAAAAAGAGCAAGAAATTTTACTTCTATTAAGGAGAATGCTAATTTCTCTTCTTATAAATGTGGTTATTTGAGGTTCGCTTTTTGCTTTTATATTGTGATGATACATGACTAATAGGAAATGTGTTATCTTGATACTGGTTTTACATAATCTCTGAAACACTCTGCATTTTAATACTTTTGAAGGTTATATAATTGACAGATGGAAGTAGCAGCCAGCCATAGGTCCTGTCAGTGTGTGGATGTAGTTTGCTAGAACTACTGAAATGACAGATTTCAACATGCCTTGGCATACAACATGCTATGGATGATTTGCTTTCCTAGGCACAAGTTATAGATGACCCAGTAATCTGTAAATATTAAAGTGCAGCTTTGCAGAGTGTTCTGTGAATGACTGACCTAACAACACACAACTATAGCTGGCCCAGTCTCCTCTGTATGTTAACAGTATGTTCTCACGGTGCCAGTGTAGTATTTCTTGCATTCAGTCAGCAGAGGGTCCTAGGATCTTGGTTCTCCATCAGAACTCCAGAGTCCATCTCAAATCTCATGGCATGTGTGAAACCTTTCCCTTGTGCTAGGTCTGTGTGCTCATGAGCTAAGCTATCAGTCCAGTTTTACAAATGATGGGAACTTGGGATGGTGCTAGGCCAAGACATCACTTTGCTGTAATCGATGACTTGCCTTCAGTCAGTCCAGAGTTACCTACAGATAGAGTAACTCCAGCAGCACTTTTCTTTACTTGAAATTAGGGGTTTTTGTTGTTCCTAATGAGTTTTACCTCAGTTTTACATCATTACATTTTGCCCTCAGCTGCTAACAGAATCTGATCTGTTTGTTCATGTATTGAATTCAACATCACCAAAGATCTTGAAATTGACGTTCCAGATTTGCCTAAGACTTTCACTTTTTTTTTTTTTTTCTGTAGTCCTGGGCAATTTGGGAATATGATATTAGAGCCATAGGGAGGTGCCTCAGTTTCTGCAACGGCAGCAGATGTTCACTTAGCCTGACTTCAGGCCAAAGGTTTACTGGTCTCAGGGGACACAAACAGAAGGTGGATTGCAGGGTTTTGAGAGATTGGAATTTTCCCTTCATGACAGAGTTATAGGAATGGACACTTACAGGAAGTGAGCAATTGAAAGAAAAAGGATACCTGGTTCTCTGCTGCTTTAGTGTGCAAGGTGCCACAATGGTTCTTTTTATCAAATGTATTTGTTTTACCAGTTATTCCTTTAAGTTTAAGTTTAAATGAATCAATAATAGATTTAAGCAAGAAATTAAAATGGCTCAAAGGAATTAATATTTTTCTGTTAATCATCTCTGTAAAATCTTCCTTTTAAAATTCAGTAATTGACTTGTCATCTCAAGTCTCTTGCTTTAACTAGAGATGTCACTGTTTAAGCAGCTCAAGTACTGGCAGTGCTCCATTCATCTGGCACACCTGCATTTTTGCCATGAAATGATGGCTGCACAATCTCCTTCTATGAGCGGAAGGAACGAAGAGAGTAACACAAGTAGGAGGTGAAGAAAACTTTGTCATTCAGTTTCTTCTGCTACTTTCTTTGTCTGTTTAGCCAGTATGTAGTGCTTTCTGTATGAATTGAGGACTGGGTTTTGGACAGGGAAGTGATAGTGACTAAGAAAAAATGGTCTTAAATTAGAACAAAATGGATAGACTGGAAAGACTGCTCAGATGCATATCATCATTATATTTTTGTGTGTTTGTTATTACATCAGTGTGCTTGTGTATTCTTCAGTGGTCTTTGCTCTTTGCAAAGGAAATAATCATTTGATCCCTCTTCATAGTACTCCAGTCTTTTAGTCTTACGGCTTAGTCAGGGTAAAGTTGTGATTGCAAAGACATTGAAGGATAAGTAGAGTTAGAAAAGGAAAAGAACAACATGAAGAACTTCTGCACTATTTCCTGCTATGTAAAAACAAGCTGAGAGAAGAATGTGTGTCACAATACACCGCAGATAAAAAAACCCATTCAATATGAATGTTATATTCAAAGTGGCTCCAAGCTATATGTATCTAGTCAAATTTCCCTCTGATCTCCCAGGGATAGGTATTGACACTGTAACTTTGCACCTAAATTTTATGCCTTTTATATAAATAAATTTTATTAAAATTTGGGGGTATATAAAATTTATACACCCCCAAGTCTTAATATTTCAAACTCCAAATCATCTGCTTCATTGTATGTTATGTAAAAAACCTCATTGAAATGACCAGTCGTATTTCATTAAGTAAGCTATTGCAATAGTGTTCATTTCTTCTTTTTTAATTTTTTTAAGGAAAATAAGAAATAATTTGGTAAGAAATAGTCAGAAAATACAATTTATAATAATGTGGCCTTTCTGCATTTAAACCATTATATGTGGGGATGGGTACTACCTTATTACAGGGACCAAACAAGGCAGAGGACTTGGACATGACCTGTGAATCTTTGTAGGAGGTGCTTGGTGGAGAATGGGATTCTAACTTCAGATGTTAGAAGACTAAAATCTTAAATTTGGAGCTGTGTGGTACATGCCCTATGAAACTGCCAAAACCCACTGTATAAGACTGATGTGGAGGGTAAATTAACTGGAGGGTCCTTTTAAAAACTCAGGTATTGTTGGGGTTGAGTAAAAGCATTGAGACTGAAGTAGAAGCAGTTCTAGAAAGTTCTCTGTTTCCACTGTTGTTATTGGTTCATATTTGCTGCAGTAATTGTAATATTCCTAATCCCTCATTCCTATTGGACTCCCACCCTCAGATTCCACCTCTATATAAATTGTGTTCCCCCTGGCTCTTGGCTTTTTCTAGTGCACCCCATACTGTATTCGGCTTCTCATGTATTACTGTGGTTTGTTGTTTGCTCATTATTAAAGTTCTTTTGTTTCAGGTCACTGGATCGAGGCCATTTCTCATTTTTTCTGCCACGATTGGGATTTCTCACCCATCTCCTGAAGAGGTGCACAGGTCTGTCCATCAGGGCCGGACCCCATGCAGCCACGAAGTACTATCCTAGTGGTAAAGAAAGAAGATATTAAATCTCATGATTTTCTTGTTTCCTAGTGCAATATATGCTGAAAATCTACATGGCAGATCAATAAACCTGGAAGACCAAACTGCAACAATTTCTGATCTGGGAGCGATTATTTCAGTTCCCAAAAATATTTCTAGGCTTCTGTGCAGTAACTTTTGAATTTAGATTTTCAGTATGCTCACAGATTAGATGAGACTGAATTATACTCTGAAACTGAAGAGTCTGTGGGTGATCTGGATTCGGGCCACTGTTTCATTTATTTGTGTCTCTGTTCGTTCCCTGAACTCGAGTCTTTAAGTAAGGGAAGCTGTCTGTGTATGACAAATGAAGATCATTATAGATGTGTGGAATTGGATCGAAATCAAACCCAGCAATATTTTAGACATTTTTTATCTCAAAATATAGTCACCAAGTAAGCAGGGGAAAAGAGGAGGACTGAGTTTCTAAATTTTTGATAGAATTACTGTGGTGTCCAAATGTGTTTTGGAGTACATGAGAAGAGGTAGAGAAGTAAACCCACCACTGTTCTGTTTAGTTGCCTCTAGTGCTTGGGAAAGGGATTTATTAGACATGAGGTATTTGAAGACATCTGTTCCTGCTATATATTTCCATTCAGTAGCTCTGAGGACATGTGAAAAAAAGTTAGGACCTGCTCAGCAGATATCAGATATTAGTGTTCTTTGTCTGCAGAGCAAAGATGCCTTTGAATGTTTAGGAGGAGTGAACAAACTTCCGTATCATCATCATCTCTGTATTCCTGAAGTTCCCTGTTTGGGCAAATTGTTCTAAATGACAAGCAGTTGAAGGTGGTCGATTTTTGATTTTAGTTTTTCTTTAACTGAAGCTCCACTACCACTATCATAAAACATGTATGCTATTTGTTGAACTTTGAATAATGCAGGCAGAACTTCTGCCCTTGATTTTGTCAAATCTCATAAAAACCTTTGAGAATTAAAGTAGGTCCTCTTAGAACTCAGTAGACGACAAAAGCTGTTTGTTTTTTCTAAAATTATTCTTTTACTATGAACTGATATTTTTCAGATACTGACTCAGATATTTCTACTTGAGGGTGCTATTTTATCAGGTAATAGGTTCATTTCTTGCACCTCGGTGCATTCGATGTTTTGAAGTTAGCTATTTCGATACCTCAGGATGCACCAGTTAAAAATCAGTAAAGTGTTTTCTAATGATTATTGTCACTTTCCAAGGTTTCACAGTGAAAAGACTAAATATAAGTTTATAGATAAGTGTCAGAAAAAAAAAAAAGGTACATCTTTCAAAGAGAACAGAAAATGTAAGTGACCTTGGAAGCTGACCTGTCCACATTGAGCCATCTGCACTCTCTGAGTGAGAAAAAGGCCAAGAAGCCAAGGAGAGACAGTCTCTAGGAGCCCGTGCTACATGAAGGGGATAGGTGAAATGCGCATAAGGAAATAGAGAAGATGAGGGTGGAAGCTTCTTACAGACATTGGAGAAATTTGGAAAGCTGGTGAGGTGTTTCTTTGGATTATAAGAGTAGGCTTCCAGGAGATATACAGCTTACAGTTAATTTACAAAAGGATCAGATGCTCTGACTTCTCAGCTGCACCTCCTGTGATTTTGCAAGGCAGAGAAATGTATATTTCTGCTGTTTCTCTGCATCTAGATGAAACCCATATTTTATTAAGTGCTTGCAGTTTTATCTCCTGTCTGGCCAGTATAAGGAGAGAGATTTGAGATTCTCTTGCAGCACTCTGAACTATAAGAGATGTTTTCAAGATATGAGGAGAGCAAGTACTAATGTGTCAAAATGGATGGCAGCTCCTGACTTCACAGGCTAGGTATCTGCCTGCAGCCATATCTTCGCTGCAGACGCCTAAGTACAAGATGTATGAACATATTGATGATTTTTGAAATAATTACAGAGATGTATGTAAACTGTGTGAAGGTTTTGATTTTTTTTTTTCATTATGTATTGTCTTTACGTTTTGGGAGTTAGCATGTTTGGACATTGTCATTTGTACCATGGTTAACCCACTGTTTGATTATTCAGGCACTTACATGTATGCGTGGCAGAACATGACTCTTCAGCATCTGACCATCTGCCAGCTGACACCTTGAGTAACTGTGTGCATTCCCATAGCCCAGCATGGTTGTAAACTTAAATGCATTTTCAGCCTCAGTGTAAAAGTTAATAGCAAAAAACCCCATTCAACCAAAACCCTCCTGTGCTATTATTTCCTACCTTTTTAAACTTTTATTAAGTACATGTTATTTATATATGAAAGTGTAATTGTGAGCCAGCATGGTCTGAGCCACAGTTAGTGACTAAACTCAGCAGGACATATGGCTGTGTCCATTTTTGATATCAAGCATCTTAGGATCTAATTCTTTTATTTGGATGTGGTGATAAGTAGTCTGATATAGGACTGCCATTAAGAATGTAAATCATCGGAGTGAACACATTATCCAGGTGTACTAAGGGTTTTAAGAAAAAAAATAGCGTTCTTTATTTCATTATTCATGTTGGCTTTGCTGTGGCATTAGCTCTCTGTTGGTGATCCACCTCTGCAAACAGATGAGCTCTTAGCTGGAGCAGCGAGGCAATAACTTCAGCAGAACAAAATTTAACACTGTTTTTAATAGGATCTCCATGTCTGATGTGTTTTGCGTAGAAGCATATGTTTTGGTTTGTAATCTATTGGTGTTTGGTTTTGTGGATTTGGGCTTTTTGTAATTTTTCTGTGGTGTTTTGTTCATTTATTTGTTTTAAATACTAAAGAGCTCACCATGTAAAAAATAATTTAAAAATACTTGAAATATTTGACTCCTTTCTACTCCACAATCGAGAATGCCCGTATCAGTTTGAACACCAGTGCAAAACTTGTAAGTAACATTTCACCATGAGTGGAAACCATACAAGATTTCATCTGTACCCCTCTTGTTTTTACTGTATATTCCTTGTGAGGAATACTGAAAGATTTTACTGATAAGACTGCCAGTAAATCTCTTAAGATTTTGTTCATAATTTTATTTTGGGCTTTCTAATTTTTGTTTGGTCTGTTTCTGGTATGAGCTTCTGATTTTTGTCCTTCCCTCAGGCCATTAAAATATTGCTCTAGATATTGTCAGGCAATAATTCACTCATACATTACTCGTATAGCACTCTGTGCAATGCATATTATCTTGTGCAATTATTTAATTAAAACATAGTTACAGGATGCCAACTTACCAAAGCAGATAGATGAATCCAAATTTTACTTGGAAATATAAATCCTTTGAATTCAGCTACAGATAACAAAAGACTCATTGACTGTTAAAAGAACAGGCTTTTGGGAATGATGCTTATCCGCATCAGTATTATAAATGCATTTTACTTTGAAAAACTCCCTAGAGGGTTCAGGAGGCTTGTTTGTTTGCTTTTTACTAGAAATCTGGTTGGGCTCAAGGGTTCCCATTAAACCAGTGTTATGAATACAACCTTCTGGTGGAATTACTAAAAATGCTTTTCAGGTAATATTACAAATAAAATTGCAATTGAGTTACTACTTATTTAAACTAACCCAGGTGCTGCAGAAGTTGAAGGTTTTTACTTAATTTTTACTTATTGTTTCTTGCATCATGTTGTGATTTTTCATGCATTTTGAAAATAACCTTTCTAGAAGAATCAAAAGATTAACAGAGACCACTAAGCTGATGCAGCTAACAAATGGGAGATGAGAGAGAATACTTTCCTCAAACTGTGGTGGGGTTTTTTGGTTTGTTTGCTTCGGGATTTTTTGTTTTTGTGTTTTGGTTTTTAATTTTCTTTAATCTGCTGAGCCTCTCTCTGCTCTGCCTTTGGCCTGGAGTTGTCAAGCATTTGGTCATTTTATGCTGGAGTTTAGATTTCTGGCTTCAAAAACATGAAGTGAGTTAAAGCTCAGCTTTGGTATTTAGATACCAACAAGCTTAGAATATAACTCATAAAAATAAAACTGATATCTGAGGTAATTTTTTATGTGTTTAATAAATGGGCTGTTTCCATTTGGGAAGCCACATTTACAGAAAGAAGGTTCTTATCGTTTAGCTGAAAATACTTACCCCAGAAAACTTTGCTGTTCATGTGACAGAGCCCCAAAAGTAAAATAAATCAGAACTGAATTAAATAGTTGAATTTCTTCCAGGAAACTTACAAATGTATTGGAAAAATTGAATATGTAATGAGAATTAAGGAGGGATTATAAAAACGTATTAAATTCAGTTAGCAGGATAATTTAATAAATTTCTAGTCTAGTGAAAGTGTAGAATGCTGTCCTTTCACCACTTTTATTAACGTTACTAATCTTTACTCATTCATATAATGCTGATCATTTTTCTGCTCATGAAATAACTTCTGGGATACTACAGCATTAGGAGGATATGTTAGCCTCTGAAAAGAACTGCAAGGCTGAGATAAAACCAGAGAAGACAAACACTAGAGGGAATGTAAAGCTGGTGCAGTTTCCTTTCCTTTCTAAGCTGTGCATTTTATTCCACACATACACATGCTAAGTTCTTGGCCCATCAGCATGATTTATCTGTACAAATCTGTCTTAAAAGCGGTGAAAAAATCAAGATTAAATCCATCTGTTCTTGCAACAAGATGTTGATCTTGTGGAGATGTAGCCATGTCATCCAGAGAAATTGTTCTTCATGTGCAGGGTTGGGCAATAAGGTGACATTTGGAGGAGGAGATGGGCACCTCTGAAGTTCAGTGACTGGCAATGAGTATCAAGCCTGGAGCGCACTGAAGGCACAAGTTTATCAATGGAGACAATTATGCCAAACTCTTGAGAAATTATTTAAGTAGGGATTGGGTTTTTTTACACATTTTTAAAAACGTGTACTAAAGTACAAAGTAATTCAAATTGAGGCGAGTTAAACAAGAAGGAGCACTGTCATATCTGTAATTCAGTATTTTCTGTTTGTTTTTTAACGAGAATATGCTGTACTGTGGCAGTATTTCTATGACTGAATTTTTCGAAGAGCTTTTAGGATGTGTCACTTCTGCATGTCAAGCCTCAGAGCCTGAGGACGGTGTCTGATCTCTGGCACACTGAACATGTCAAGGGCAGAGCCCCAGCGCCCCTCAGAGCACCTTGCAAGCAGATAAGCCAGGAATGAGATCCAAAAAGGGGCATCTTCTATTTGTTTCCTGTATAAGTAAGCTGGGCTGGGATCTGGGGCTTTCATGTTTCCCAAGAGCAGAGAGCTAAACTGCTTTTGAGTAGATCTCAGTTGCCTCTCCCTTATCCAGGGACCAGTACAGCCAACCAGTGACAATAGCTTACAAAGGGCACAATTTCACACTAAACTGAGTTTGTGTTCTGCATCAGTGTAAGAGATGCTAATATTTTCCAGAGGACTTGCTGTTTTAAAATGGTTGGTATGACCACCCTTGTTTCTAGAAGGCAGTTGAGAATAACAATCAGTAATTTCCTCTGGAGATGGAGAAGAGAGGTAGATTTTTAGTGTTAGAAAAGAATTTAAAATATGTCTGAGTTTATTTATTGAACAAATATTTGGGATAAAATTCAATTTTTGATCCTTGATTTCAAGCTCATTTGCTGAAAGTATGTCCAAGAGGATGCAGTCACTGACTGTCAGTTTGCCCATGTGAACTGCAACAATGGTGGCAGAGGCTGCCCTGTTTTTTTTGCAAAAATACTACTTCCTGTTTGTGTTCAATGAATCTTTGTTTTCACAAAAGCATATTTTTACATTAATTATTACCTTAGTCTCTTCACAGCCTTCTCATAGGCTGTATAAAGAAAGCAGAATGATTGCCTTTAGAGCAATAAATAAACCAGTTAAATATGATTTAATAAATACATCAAAAAACAAGGTCAAAACCAAGCACAACCCCTTTCTTTTCACCCTCTACTCTCTCTTCCATCAGGTGTAACATCATTTTCCACTTCTTCTAGAAAAGAATAAAATCTCCTCAATTTTTAACAAAACTCTTTCACTAGAAAGAGTTTACAGAACAGTGAAGTAAGCAGAGAAGGAGTGTACAAAAGTGAGAAAAATTAAGTAAACTGGACTTTTTAAGGTCACCTTATTTTCATATGTGATTTTTGCTTTTAAATGTTTTCTAACGTATCTTCACATCAGAAAGCAGAGCAGGGAAATACCACATTATTTTGCAAGAACACGAGCTCCCAGAAATTCTTTGTGTCTTGGCAGGTCTGGAGACAACCCAATGTTTAGAGTTCCCTCCAGAACCAGTTTGCCCAGTTCACTAACAAAAGGCAATCAGCAGGTAGCTGAGAATTTGGCTGTCTTCATTGTGATTTTCCAGCAGCTGGAAGTGCAGGAGCCACCAGTCAGGCAGTCTCAGCCCTGGCCTGGCAGTTTGGGTCTCCTTGGTGTTTGAGCACCACCCTGGCAGGGGCCCAACAGCTTCAGCATTTCCCTTTTCTGGTGTCTGTAATAGCCACATTCTTAGGCAGACGCATACAAATTAGTTAGTATAAATTAACAAGGCTCTAAAATATTATTAATGTGACAAATGAGCAGTTTATCACTATGTTGCTTTCTCTGAAAGCATGTGAAAATATTCGTTGGATTGTTGCAGTAGCGTAAGGACCTGTGGCACACTGGGTTTGCAGGCTCCTGACAAAATTGCAGTGGGATGCTGAAATTTTGGGGTTCAATGACAGCGCTTTCTGTCAGTACCAGAATGCAATGACAACTTGTAGCTTTGAAGGGTATTGAGATACAAAAGTGATTTCAAAATGTCATGGTTAAGAGACACCTGACGCTGACAGTTGGAAAGGTCTTTAGGTGACATTAATGCTGTTTAAAGTAGTGAGTAAAAAAATCAGTGATATGTGGAAAGCTTACATACATTTGATTTTTAAAAATATGTTACTGTGTAAGTCATTGATTTTGAATTATAACTGTGATGCTGCTTTTGAAGCAAATAAAATTAGATGTGGAAGGCTGAAGCAAATCAAGTAAATGTGATTACTGCTTGAAGTCCTCTTCAGAGGCATTTTATTTGGTAATAGTTTAAGCATAGGTTAAAGTGGTTTTATAATGGATAATGCAATATTTCTGACCTAAAAGCAAGAAATAAAAACATTACCTGTCCAAAAAAAACTCCTAAAAACGTTTTAGACTACTGAAGCATTGTTCTTGGAAGGGTTTCTCTTCAAAGTGCACTTGAATATAATATTTAATGTGGTATCTTACATTTGGACTGTCTGAACAGTCCTCTGGAACTGATAAAAACTGGAAACCAGGAGTAGAGTTGTCCTGGTATTGAGATGGTGGAAGGAAACTAATGGAGAGAACTGCCATGATCAGTGATGGGATGGTTTAAGCACAACCAGAGGAATAGAACAATGTAATGAATGGCATTGGGCAGAAAAGTCATGCACACTGGTGGATGCTGACAAGGAGAAATCAAGCAATTCAAGAGGCTTTGCTGAAGGATTTTGTCTCCTCCTAGTTCTGCCTTCATTTCTCTTAACATTGTTTTAAGAGACACAAAACTGTATGACTAGAAAGACTGCTGTTCCTCCTAGAGCTGTACTACAGTAAAGAAAACTAAAAGTAGAGTATTTCTGGCATGACTGAAGGATCATTTTAATAAAGAGTAAAGGGGATTGATATAGACCTTGAATTTACAAATCTACACAAAGGGCCTCTTGCATCTGAATGCTGTATCTCTTAAGAGTAGAGATTTTCTTAGGAAGTTGAAGGAAGGCATTTTAGCAAAGCCATTGAAATTGAAATACACCACAAAAGCTGCTTTTTTTTTTTTTTTGCTATTTCAAAGCCTTGATTTTCTTCTATAAGTAATGCTCTGGGGAGTTGAGAACTGGGATAAAACACAAGCCAGTAAACTCTACAAAAGTCATTTCAAGCACTTGCTCAAAAGTGGCCATAAATAGGGTGAGATTTGAATGTGACTTTAAGGATGTTGCAGAACTTAGGAAGAGAATGATGTGCAGTTTTTCCATCTTTACATTAATTCTTTTTTCTTTCGTAGAAATGTTTTTTTCTGTGATTTCTTTACTAAGCAACTTCTAGGGCTCCCACTATTTTTGCCAGAAATATATTTTTTAGAAGTACAGTTTCAGCCTCTCTGCCACATCCATAAAAGCTGTTCTGTCACATATATGAATTAGTGCATTAACAGGACAAGAGCCAGGAAAATATATTGACAGCTGCAACATTTTGTACTGAGAAATAACATAAGATAAGGAAAATTAATGGTAGTAGCATGTCAGCTAGTATAAATGTGACTGAAATTTTTATTTCTATATGCTTCCTGGTTCTGAGCCATAGAAATCATGTAGAGAGTAAAAAAAAAAAAGTGACAACTTGAACAGCTGCCTATTGAAATTCAGTGCTTGATATTATGAAATTTGTAGATTGGTTTCATCCTGTGATTTTACTGGTCGTCATTGTGACATCTGCTAAAAACTCTCATGGTAGATATTTCTAACACATTTCTCTTAGAGCATGAATGATTCATTGTTTGGTCTTGGTTTTAGGGGTTTTTTTCTGTGCTCCTTGCATGTAGTGATTTCACAGGCTTATGATCAAAGTTCTGGGACAAACTGATCCCTAGTGAATCTTCCTCAAAGCTAAACTGAGGTCAGGGTGATTGAGGACAGCTGATTGTTAGCATTAGGAGCAACTATTTGCTGGAGTTATATTGAGTTGAGTCCAAACAGAACTACTGGATGTGAATGCGCTTGAATAATACTAAGTTTAGAAACTTGTTTAGGTACCCTTCTGTCTAACTTGCACTCACAAACGGTCATATTTGTAAAGGCTGTGTGCTGGATTTCTACCTAAGTCTTGAATTTTCTATAGTTTTAATTGATCCCTACTCACTTATCATTTTATCTCAACATTCAGAATTCTACTTGTCAATCATATTTTGATGTTGACTAACTGCTTAAATTTTTCTGAATCCTACCCTTATTTTGTCTGAATTACATGAACAAACCACATAGGAGGGAAGGTTTTTCATCATAACAAAAGTATTTTTTCCTGGCTTATTGTCTTTCTGCTCTGCATGATAATTTGTTTGTTCAGAGTCAAGCAGATACAAGCCTGATGTTTTATTTGGGACTGGATACTTGAAGAAATATCACATCTGAGGATGAAGAATCAAGCTGTTTGTACCTACATCTTGACACAACCAAGGTACATAAGGCATTGAGTAAACATAAGATATGTTGATGGGCTAATAAGTAACACATGTAATAACTAAGAGCAGAAAAGTCCTACAAGAAGGATCAGTAGAAATTATATTGCTCAATAATCATGTATTTCAGACTACTTTTATAGCTCTAGAATCTAACTGGTATAAATTAAGGTGTTCCTCTGTTTCTAGGGATTTGAGCTTGTTTTCTTTCCCCTTACACTTGCTAAAGAGCTTTAAGGCTCAGCTTTGCACGTCCCCTGATGTACAGCAGTGATGACTTGCCAATATTGCTACTGTGCAAAGAGTGATGTGTTGTTTGATTTGATCACAAAAAAAAAGTGATTTGTTTAGTGATATTGCCACTGTGCAAACAGCTATGTATCATAAGAAAAAAGTGATTTGTTTTAGTGAATAGGGAAACCCCACAAAGATATTTTTTCAGTAATTAATTTTTTGAGGGTTTCATTCATGTCCTAATATTTTCTCCTGGATAACTGGGTATCTAGCTCTGTTTCTTATCCCCTGCTCCTGGCATTGTTTCATTCTGACATAAATTCTGTCTGCTCTGTTTTCTCTCCAGTCTATGATGATTGTTCTCCATGTGTTTGTTAATTTGTACTGCTTTCCTTAACATGTCAGTGGCATAATAATTTTTACCTAATTCTTGGAGTTTTACAGGAATGAGACATTGTACACTCATTTGATTGAGGATTCACTCCCATGCAGTTCATTCTTACCTTGACTGCATGTGTGAGCTGAGCTCTGTGCTGCCCTCATTTTGTGAAGTCTCCTGTCACATTCATTGCAAAAATCTGAAATATTGGGAAGAACCCTGAGAATTTGCCCATATCTAAAATGTAGTGCAACTGATGACAGCCTTCTCTAACTGGCCTCCATTTTGTAACCATTCTTATGAATGATTAAAAACTATTATGCTTTACTTGGAGCATAACAAACCTTTATTATTCTCTGGCACATTAGGCCAGTTTTAGGATTTAACAATTAATTCAGGTTGGGAGTGGGGCTTGTGTTTTTTTGTATGTTTGGTTGGGTTTTTCCTCTTCATTTTGGTGAACCCTCTTGTATGCAGTTTCCTGTGTATCTTTCTAAATTTTACATAGATCCTTTAATATGTTGCTTTACAGTATTGTTTCCTATTTGAATCACAATAGTTCCTCAATCTCATGCAATCTGAATTTAGGCTCTGGTTTTTTTATTCTTTATTTTTGATCCAAGTCAGAGGCATGATTCTGCCTCTCCCTTATCCTGTCTGAAGGGTAGCCATTTGGCATCAAACATAAGCCTGTGTAGAACAGGTGTCTGTTTTGTGAGAAGATGAAACTCAGGATCTAGGAAATAGAGAACAGGGTGTGGTTTAGCTCCTCTGGCAACTAGGTACCATGTAGCTGCTCACTCACTCTCCCCCTGGTCAAGTGGGGGGGAGAATTGATGGTGAAATTAAACCTTGTGGTTATGATAAGGCCAGTTTAATAACTGAAGCAAAATAAAATATACTAATACTGTTACTAATAAAAAGTGTAATGATAGGAAAAGAGAAATACACCTGAGAGAAACAAGTGATGCACACTAAAATTTTGCCACGCCCTCTGACTGATGCTCATCCCATCCGTGAGCACTAAATGGTCATTTACAGCCAACTCCCCTCAGAATATATACTAAGCATGATGTTGCATGGTGTGAAATATCCCTTTGGCAAGTTAAACTCAGCTGTCCTGGCTGTGTTTGCTTCCTCCTGGCTTCTTGTGCAGCTGCCTGTGGGCAGAGCATGGGAAACTGAAAAGCCCTTGGTTTAGAGGAAGCACTAGTCAGCAGCAACCAACATCAAAATGTTATCAACATTATTCTCAAACTAAATCCAAAACATGGCACTTTATCAGCCTACTAAAAGGAAAATTAAATCTATTCTCGATGAAATCAGGACAGAGGGTTACAGGAAAAGGAATTCAAAGTGTAGGATTGTGTACACTGAAGAGTATGAAGAGTTGAATTGCATGTGAGTAACAGAACGGTAAGAACATTATCAGAGCACCTAAACCTCAATATTATGGAAACCTGTTAACTGCCGATGTTTTGATCCAGGAATTCTCTTGTTAATAAAACCCAGTGTATCTTCCTGGTCATAGGTTTTAAATGATGGTCAGGATGTAGTAAAGCTTAGGTCATTAAAACAACACACTCTTTTTGCTCTCAGGATGAGTACATGCATAGAAGAGCAATTTGAAACAGTAGATCAAAGAACCAATTAGGTTTGAAAAGACCTTAAGAGATCATTGAATCCAATCTGTGACCTAGCACCACCATGTCAACTAGACTGGAGCACTAAGAGATAAATCCACACTTCAAACATTCAAATTTACCAAGTGTAAATGAATATATTATCTTGATACATACCCTTACATCCGATTTGCTGAATTTACTTTGATTGAGCTGAACATGTATTAAAATCTTCTGAAAATCAAATGGAGAAGCTGTAACTTTACACAGTGGAGCCAGGACTATTTTATGTATAAACAGTTATAATTACCAGCTGCTGGCATTTTCTTAACTTGAAGTTGGGTGCCTGAAACTGATGCCTTAAAATTGTGCTTTCAAGTGATGGTGTAAGCTGACATAGTGCTGTCGTTTGCCATTTCACTTGACTCCTGTGACTGAACAGGGTCTGTTTTTACTCAATTTGTTTGAAAAGTCTCTCCCCCTGTGCATGGTAAGTTCTGGAGGAAGAAAGGATGTACTTTTCTTCTCAGGCCACCCTACTATCTTTTATTTCTGCTTTTGATGAAGGCAGAGCAGCTCTGTCAGTAGGAAGGTTATTGTTCCCCAGGGTTTCTTCCCCCTTTGTTGTTTTGCTCTGACTAGTAGCAAATTTAGCTGTTTGTGACAGAACTGATGGTGTCATGGCATAGGAACTGTATTTGCTTCTTCTGATCCAGTAGAAATGCATCAGTTGAATGATACTGTAAGGGATGTGCTTTCTCTAGACAAACACTTGAATGAAGTTTAGTAGTAAGTCCTATGGCTCAACAGTCATTAAGAACTGTTTATGTATTTTAAACAATAAAACAACCAAGGCAAGTATATTAAACTTCATGGATTTGTATGGCATTTGGCTTATGTATTTCTTCTGGAGCTGCATATGAAAGTTTAGAGCATTTATTTCTCCATCCACCTTCCCTCTCCATTTATTCAACAAACTGGTTTTTTTCTACTATCTGTATGGGACTATCACTTGATTAAACTGCTTTATTCCATGTGCTACTAGCTTATTTTATTGTCATTCAACAGAAATTAATTTTTACTGTTTGGGTGAGTACTTTAAACCCAGAAACACCTACTACTGGCTCTAGGATGAATTCCTTCAAAATTCTGAAGCATGAAGAATGGAATTTTACTGGGACCAGTGTAAAACAGTTCTTGGTTTTAGTTATTTAATATTATTTGTTTGTGTATCATGAAGTAATGATCTTGTTACAGTCATCAGGAGTATAAGTAAATTTAAGCTGTAATTTGTAGAGTACTTAATAGTCCTTTAGAAGCTGTGCTAGTGTTGCTTTTGCCACAGTAACTAAACTTATTTAGCTTTGAATCAAATTCACTCTTTTCTGCTTTCATTGCTCTCATTGAATGATTGCCTTGAACAATGAATGTGTAGACTGAAGGTTAATAAAAGCCAGCTTATCAGCAGAGGTACTTTTTTATTCTGTATGAGACTAGGCACAGCCTGTGTGTGTTTGGTAATTTGGCACTTATATTGTGTAATAATTCCTCTGGAATGGTTGAATTAGATGTCGAGTTTAATTTGATTTAAATGAGAAAAAAATCTTTAAGTGTGGATAAGGAAGAATAAAATAATTTATTGTCCATGTTTCTGAGATGGGTTCTGAAATTGAGTATATCCCAAAACAGAAAATCTGTATGTGCTTCATATGCTATTGTGTCATTGCATCAGGGTTTTTTTTATATACACTTAAGTATTCTATTAAATGCATAACATTTTTAAAATATACTGAATATTTGACATGATAAACATCTTCCTTTGGAAAGTAAGCTCAGGAGATAGTGGTAATATGTTGGCTTGGAGTCCCTCATCAGAAAGCAGTGTAGCAAGGAAGAGGTATTTATTTAAGGAAACAGTTATTTTCAGAAAGAAAAATTAAAATCTTTCTTGAAAGTGAAGAAGAGAATGTATCTGTTTACCATCAGCAGACAAAATGAATAGTGTTCTAGCAGATTGTGTTTTGCACATCTTTTAATGCAAATATTACCGTAGAGTTTGTGAGCCTAATAAGATTAGATATAACTATCTTTGTAAAGGCATTTGTCTGTCTTCTAGAGTGTGTTTTGTATTTATTTTTCTTTATGCTATTCTATTATGAACAAACAATGTAACTTTGTATAGGTGGAAATAAAACTGATTTTCATCTCAGTAAATTGCTGAATAATAATACCATGATTTTGCTTTAGTTTGTGACTGTACGGAAAAAGAGCACCCACTGCTCTGGGTAAAATTGGAGTTTGAATAAGCCTTGCCAACAAAGTTCAGTAATTTCCTGAAAATCGTGGTGATATTTTCCCAAAAGGATGACACCAACTCATATAGGGAAGTACTACCCTAGCCACATTCATATTTCTGCTTGTAATAGCATCTAAACACAGTCAGTTTAATGTTAATACCAAGTAATATTCTGTGGCATATTCTTGAACCACATTTAGAAGCTTGTATAAGGAAATCACTATTTTTCTTTGAAACACCTGCCTAGTAAATAACATGGAAGTATCATAGGTGTGAAAAAATGCTTTCAAAGCAAGCTTCAGAATCCCTGTCACAAGGAGTCATTCTTCTATCTAAATACCCCTGCAGGATTTTTCCTGAATTGATACTTTTGATTTACATTCAGGTTTTACTTTTAGGCTTTTCTTCTACTTGATTAGCAAAGTAAGATTAAATTGATTTATTTAAAACAAACAAGCAAACAACTATAAGAATGGATCTGGACAAGAGGTCTATTTTGGGTTTTATGAAAGAAGGCCTTTAAAGCAATACTGATCATGTTCTTTACTCAAAATAAAGGTGGTCTCTGCTCTCTGCAGTGGTCCAAACTGAGAATTGATGATCTAACCTAACAAATTTTATCATACTAATAGCAATTATGTCCTGTATTGCCTTCTAGTATCTCTTTTTAACCTATAGATTGATATTACATCAGGGTACCCCTAGTGGAGACACTCAGCCCCTCTCAACTGTCAGGAAGTGTAACTGTTAATGAAAGAATAGTTTTCACTGACTATCACAATTTCTATCACTTTGGATTTTCCCCAATACCAGTAGTACCAAAGTACTTTCTAGTTCCCCTACACCAATGTTATTTCACAGCATTGCTTTTTATTCACTTGTATTTACTTTCTACCCCGTGAAAAACCTATTAGGTCATGACTTTCAGGGAGAAACTATACACAGAGCAATATACTGTACTCTTCTATTTAGTTATATTCACTTTTAACATGAAAAGTAAATCTCTGAAGACTTCATTCCTTCAACGTACATTTTTTTATTTATACTTTAGAGTATAATGACTTTGCAAAGCTGTGTTTTCACCTCAGTATATGCTGCTGTAGAAATTGCTCCCTTCATTACTGCTTCTTTGAAAAATCAGGCTTGGAAAGTTCACCAGGATCAGAACTCTGTCTTTGAAATCTGCTACTTTAGATAATCATTGAATGTGACAGGAGTAAAAAGTACTGAGGTAAAAAAATATATTGATCTGTCTGTTAGCTCTGATATAACTGGAAAATACCCTCAACCTCCAATTCTCTACTAAATTGGTCAAAGCAAACTCTCTTAACCTGTTTATATACAATTAACCCTTGAATTCATCACAAGACTAATGCATTCATGTATAATTCCTAATCCTTCTACAAAAGTACCAAACCTACAGCAGATGTCATTTGATGGGGGAGGAGATAGGGTCCCCCCACATCATGACACATGAAGTTCTGTGTAAAGCACCTTAAAAGTAGCTGTGTTTGGGAGATATGTTTTCTGCAGGTAGGGGACAAAGGGCTACTTACTCTATGAACTTTTGAGGCCTGGGACTGATAACGAAAGAGTAACTTTCATGTTTGATCTTGCTATGGTACAGATAAAAAGTAATCTAAAGAAAAACATGTGATGCACAGCTGCAAGTTTGATCTGCTTAGAATTTCTTCCCTGATATCTGTGGATGGAAGTTAGTTTTGGTAATTATATAGTTTTGTCTGATCAGGTTCATATTTAACTGGGGATTAAAATGTCAGGTGTATATAAAGTTTTGCTGACCCAGTAGCTGGAGGTAAATCCCCTCAGATTTTTTTCTGGTAATTTGTTCCAATAGATTCTCAAATTTGAGGGAAAATATGTATTTGAAAAGCTACATAGCAGGAGCTTAAGAGAAGAATTAGAGAATTTAGACTCAGCTTTTCTGGATTATATTGAAAACAAGCCAGGATATTCTAATGACTTGATATTCCTTAATTTGAACAAATAAACAACTGCCTCTGTAAGAGGCCTTATTTAGCACTCCTATCTAACACAGATCTTTGTTTCACCTGGAGAAAACAAGTAGAATAGGTGGTGTTTGAGAAAGGCAGAGCAGGAGGAAGGTGAGGAGTCAGTCATGTGCTCTGTGCATGCTCACAGCTGCAGAGGAGAGTTTCCTGGGTTAGGTTCTCCTGACTTTTCTCTTAAGAGTCTGGAAAATATGACTAGTTATAAACATTAAGCTTTCTTGAGTTTTAAGTCTGTCTGGAAAATGCCTTAGCATTCTCTAAAGTGAGTTATAGGTGGGGAGATGATGCCCTTTATTACAGCTATTACACACATAAATGTTCAAGTATGCTTCAAGTGGCTTGGAAGTGTGTCTTACTCAAGGGTTCATTAATCTTTGCCAGTTCTATAAACCATTTTAGGGACAGTTTTATTGCACTACCTTTCTAGTTAATTGACTACAAGCTACCATAAAACCTACACATTTGTGTATGTATCTGTATATTTCATTCTGTTGGAGCTCTTTCATTCAGTCTTTTCTGATTTAAACATTTTCATCTTTTATCACAGCCTCAGTAAAGAGAATACTGTTTGGAAAAGGCCAGACTTCTGCTGTATTTGTGCATGTATTATTTAGTAAGTGTTCTCAATGTCTTTTAAAAGGCAGCAAGCACACAAAGTACTTTGCAATTATCAAGCAATCTTGTCAAGAGGAATCAGACTCTGCTCCTCTCTTGTGTTGTTTGAGAGCTACTTGACCTGTGGATGGCTGTTGTCTTGGTCTGCTGGATATCACATTGCTGTGCAAGCCAAATCTTACTGACTCCATTAGCCCAACCAAGGTGATTAATAGTCATTGATAACAAGTAACTTCAGACGCTGTAAAGCAGGGGATTGTATTCCCTAGATAAATCCACAACTACTTGTTCCATTGAGATTCAAGAGGGTCTCAAACTGAACAGATTAGAGCAGATTAAGGGTATCTGTGGATTTTTAAAATGCAAGATTTTTACTTTAGCCTCATCTTTACATTTCAATCTTTCATTCTAAATAGAGAGCATCCCTTTTCAAATATGCAGAAACAAATTTTGTGGGTGGAAGTTTGTTGAGACAGAAAAGTCTCCCAGAAAGTCATGGGTTTATCTCCTACAATTCCAGATTGGTATGGAGACACTGTCTTTTGGGGAGGGAAAGTTTCATTCCTAAATAACCCCTGGCAAGCTAAAGAAAGTAAGGTATGGTGAAATTCTGCTCTTTCAATTCTGTGCTCACATGAATGCTTACCTACTGATTTATGCAGCCATATTTGACTGTTTTCATGTGTGACAGATTTTATTGTAAGTAGAACTTTCTATGAATGTGGAGGTGTTAAAGTAAGAGATAGAGTTGAAAATGCTTTCTGGATCTGGATCTCTAAGAATTTAATCTGTTGATTAAGGAGGATTGTTCTTATAATATAATGTTTCATTTATTGCCATTCAACCGTATCTAAATCATAAAGAGAGAATAAATTTTCTTTTAATGTGTTTTGATTGAGGAAGCCAAGCAGTAGACAATTATAATAATAATAAAACAAATGCTACTGATTGCTTTCCAGAAAGGTCATTAAAATAAAGTGAAAAATTAATTGAACTGTGAATTCCAGATTGGTGTTATGATGAATCTCAGATCCAGTGCAAAGAGTAAATTCTGTGTATTAGAAAAACTTATGTCAGGGTTGCTCCCAGCTACACCAATGTAAGCGAGATGTTTAACACTAGAAGGAACTGTGGAATAAAGGACTCAAAATATAGCACTACATTAAATCAATGTGGTGCTATTCATCAATGTTGAAGAATGGGGATTAAAAAAGTTTACTCATAGCAGAAAATGGATTCATTTAAAGACAATGAGCCAAACTTGGGAAAAGATTGAATTCTCATGTGGTGCTTTACCTGCAGAATGTTATACAAGATTGTTTTTGGTATTTTTTCCTTCTGTTATAAAGTGGAACCATTTTCTAGGACTGTAATGACAGTAGTGTAGGTGCTAAGAACAATGATGAGGATGAGAGAAAGGTTTGACACAGAGGAATGGGAACTAAACACCATGCACTGACATTTTTAATACAGAAAAATGTTAAACTTTAGAAGAAAATGCTTAGGGGGATTTTTCAGTGCATGCACAGAGCTTTTGGGGTTTGTTGCAGAGGGCACAGCATGGTGAACAAAGAATCTGAGTTCTGCTTGCTCCTGAACTTGCCACAGATCTGCTGAATGATTGGTTTAAAGCTGCTTTGTCTTTCTACATCTATTCTGCCTTTCCTTGTCTTGTCTAACACTTCATCTAAATGTCCAATATGGTTGTTTAAGATGTTGCTTTTGAGTTTGCATGGATAGCACATAGTATAAGGAGACATTTGCATGCTTCTGTATTAAATCACTATTCCTCCAATATATGCAGAAATATGAGATTTAATACGACAGCACTTCCTTAAAACTGATGTATATTTTTATTCAATGTTGGAGGATGGAACTAATTGTAAGCAAAAACAAATCTGTGAAAAACATGTTCCCAGCTTTAGAAGTTTCAGAAAGCTAGGAATGAGGAAGAAATTGGATGCATGATGTTGTGTTTCTAAAACATTGGAATTATAGAGTATTTTTAGAAAATCCCATGGCTGATAAAATATACAGAAATTACTAGTGGTAACAATCCATTCTCCTTCCTGTAAAAGATATTCATCACCCTAACTGAGGTCAAACAGCAGGGAGAAAGAGTCTAGGAAAGAGGGAATTTGTGGAAATGTTTGGCTCCTGTATGAGTTGTTATTGAGAGATACCATCTTAGCAGAGGCAATAACACTGAAGGTTCAGCAGAGACATCTGTGGCAGCTCAGTCCAGGAATATCCTGGCACACTTGCAAAGCACCAGCTGAAACACTGCTGTGGCAGATGAGGAAGCAGTTTGTAAGCCACTACTAATATCTAATTGCTAAACACATGTCCACAGAGCAGATCTCACCAGGCGATGCTGTAATTCCAAACAAGTGTTCCAATACTGGTAAAGAGTAAAAGGAAAGAGAGAATTGAATTGGCACAGTGGAGGACCTTTCCAGAAGTTACTCTTGGCTCAAGCATTGTGCTGGGATTTGGTATCTGACAAGTGCCAGTATCTAAAATGAAGGAAGCCAAATAATTTCAACAGTGATTGATTGCCTCACTTGGTTTACAAAGTCTAAAAGAAACCTTCTGAGTTACCATTGAGAGTTACATTTTTTTTTTGTTTTCATGATAAACAAATAGCACAGCAGAGATTGAGCAGCTAAAAGACCTGCTGGAGACATGAAGTCCCTATGTCTTACTAAATGAACTCCAGTAGAATATATGCAAAGTGCTTTGTGAATTTCACCTCAGTAAATTTTTACAACAGCAGCAGGGCAAGTCAAGTCTTCATGTTTATTCTTACACATAAACATGAAAGATAGGTATCTGTGTCAAAGTGAAATGAATTAATAAATAAAAGAGAACTTGATATATCAAATCTATACTGTACTTGTCTATCCTGTTGCTTATAGGAATGTTTATAGTATTCAGTGAACAGTACAGTCTTAAACCTACAGCTTGAGTTACTAAGGCTTTTCAAAAAACAAAAAAAAACAAAAAACAAAAAAAGCCAAGAAAAAGAGGTACTCAGAGCTCTGTGCTCCAGACTTTGCTTGGCTTTAGAGTTTGGGTACTGGAAAGGGACTTCCCTCAGGTAAAACAATCATATGCCTGTTTAGGGGGATGGTTGCAAAACATTTCTCTAAAACTGCTTTTTCTACACAAAGCAGAGAAAAGTATATGGGAATTGGTGATGAGTTCTGACACCAGAAGTCTGATCTACCCTGTAGCTTTTGCCTCTTACATGGTGTGGAGAGTTTATTCTGGCTGGACACCAGGTGTCAATCAAGATACTTTACCACTTCCCTCCTGGAAGTGACAGAGAGGAGAAGTTAAAATGAAAGGCATTGGGTCAATATAAGGGCAGGGAGAGATCACACACCAGTTACCATCTTGAGCAAAACAGACTCTACCTGCAGAAGTTAATTGAATTTATTACCAATCAGACTGGAATAATGAGAAATAAGAGAGTCTCAAAACACCTTCTCTACCCTGCCCTTTTTCCTGGACTTAACTGAACTCCCAAATTTTCTGCCTTACCCTATTGACACAGGGGCATGATAGATGGGGGCTGCAGTCACAGAATCACACATTATCTCTGCTGCTCCCTCCTTCTCAGGGGGGTGACACCTCACACTCCTCACACTCTTCACCTACTCAAGCACACTTCTCCTACTCCTCATACAGTTCTCCACAAACTACTTCTGCATGGGTCCTTCCCACATACTGCAGTTCTTCATGAACCTCTCCACTGAGGGTCCCTGCCACAGGGTGCAGTCCTTCAGGAATAGATTGTTCCAGCGTGGAATCCCTGCAGGGCCACCAGTCCTGAGAGAAGCCTGTGGCAGCTTGGGCTTCCCATGGGGTCACAGCTTCCTTTGGACACCCCACGTGCTCCAGCATGGCCTGTTCCATGGGCTATGGGTGGACATTTGCTCCATCATGGACCTCCATGGGGTGTGGGGCACAGCTGCATCACTATGGGCTGCACCTTGGGCTGTAGGGGAATCCCTGCTCCAGCTGGAGCATCCTCTGCCCCTCCTTCTCCCCTGACCCTGGTGACTGCAGAGATGTTTTTCTCACATATGTTTATTTTTCCTCTTCTCTGGCTGCAATTTCTCTTGTGCAATAACTGGTTTTCCCTCTTGTTGCATACATGGCAGAGGCTCTGCCACAGTGTCTGATGGGCTCAGCCCTAGCCAGCAGCAGGTCTCTTTGGAGCCACCTGGTGTTGGCTCTATCAAATGTGGAGGAAACTCCTGGCATGTTCTCACAGAAGCCAACCCTGTGCCCTACCCAGCACTCCAAAACCTTGTCACTAAAACCCAATACACAGGGTTATCTGAATGGGTGCTTTCACACACTACTCCAGCAGATCACAGTTGCCATTGCTTCTGAAGAGATAGTAGAGGTGTAGTTTTTTCACATACATCATGATTTTTCCTTCCCCAAACTGTTTGTTGTTTTCTTCTCCCACCAAAGACACTCTAAATAACCCTCAGCATCTTTCTCTCAAGGTTGTGTACTTCTGTTCTTCATGTTGTGTCAAACCATCCTTCTTTGTCAATGAAGCCAGATTTGTCTGCAGGCATAACCCTTCCCACACAGCAAATACTGTGCCAAAGTCTTTCTGCACAGCAAGTTCTAGTTCCTGAATGCCTTGAGGTGATGTTGATTAAGTATGCCAGCTTGAATAAAGCCAAGCCAAACTTAGCTCTTACGAGACCTTAGCTTTGTTTATGCTGACAAACCTTTGTAATGCCTACTGAGAATGAGGAATCAGTTAACCCTTGGAACAACTGAAGCATTGCCATTAATGCATTAGCAAATCTACAGTAAAACAGTGGATATATGTAGCATTTTAGAGTGGTATCCAGGGATAAAAAGTGTTAGAACAAGAGTCACACTTTGCTCCATCTTCTTCAAAGATTGTTCTCGGATGGAGAAATTGCTGAAGCCTGATCAGGAACATTGCTTGTGCCCCTATTCTTTATAAAAGATATGGAGAGCTTATGAAACAAAGCACTTGTTTCCTGTACTTAAGCTTTAAACTCCATATTTCTTTCTTAATATCCTTAACCATATTTCTACTGTTCTTGATGCTTCTCTGGGTCCAGATTAGGAATAACGAGATAAATGATCCAGGAAAAAACTAAATTAGTTTTTTAAAACTAATTAAAAACTAAGTAGGCAAATTAATTGCTGCTGACTATTGAGGTTCACCATAAAAGCCTTCAAACCCCAGCTTGCTATGCCTCAGTACAGGCTGGAGGATGAAGAGACTGAGAGCAGCCTTGCTGAGAAGGACTTGAGGATGCTAATGGAGGAAAATCTGTCCATGGCTCAGTAATGTGTGCTCACTGCCCAGAAAGCCAAAAGTATCCTGGGTTGCGTCAAAAGCAGCATGGCCAGCAGGGTGAGGGAGGCCCTGCTCCTTCACTCTGGTGAGACTCCACCTGAAGTCCCATGCCCCATTCTGGATTCCTCAGTATAACAAAGAAATGGAGGTGTTAAGGTGGATGCAGAGGACAGCCAGAGAAGTTATAAGAGACCTGGAACCTTTCCTGTAAGGAAAAGCTGAGAGAGTTGGAGTGATTCAGACTGGAGAAGAGGTTGCATCTCTGGATGCACCTTCCAGGCTTTTAAAAAAGATGGGACCTGATCTTTTAACAGGTTCTGTGTCACTAGAACAGGTATTGGTTTTAAAATTGAAGAGGTTCAACTCAGCTTAGATATAAACACTGTTTTATGATGGAACTGGTTGCTCAGAGAGGTGGAAGAGGCTCCATCCCCGGAAATATTCATGGTCAGGTTCGAGCAACTTGATCTTGCTGAAGATGTCCCTGGCCATTGCAGGAGAGTTGGTCTAGATGAACTTTAAAAGTTCCTCCCAACCCAAACAGTTCTGTGATTTTCAGAAGCTGACTCACAAAAATATTTTGAGGAAAAAATGGTCAGTACATGTACATGTAGGTATGATATATACCATCCTATGAAACTTGTAGACAGTTGTCCTGGTTTAGGGCAAATTTGCGAAGAAATCTCCGAATGGGGTCCCTCTAAAAAGCAAACCCAAATGGCCCCTCCCCCCAACTGGTTCAGGAAAATATTTTCTTGGCGAAAAGTGGAAAAAAATGTTTATTTAACAGGCAAAGCACTCCCCAGCACAACCAATGAACAATACTAAACAACAAAACCTGTCACTGCTCCAAAGAGATGACAAATTCAGACAGTCTCTCCCGTGGGGTGCAGCTCGGCTCGCTCCGTCTGTGTCAGTCCCTCCAGCACTGGGAAATGCTGAGCCCAGGCCAGGCCTGGTGGGCCACAGGTGAGAGCTCCTGGCTCTCTTCTGAGTTTTAGTCCAGAGCAGGTTCAAAAAGTTCCCAGATAAAGGGAAAAAACATAGTATGGAGAACTTCTGTGCTTCAGCTAGCCACAAACTAACAAAAAACAAAGGAGAGCTCTCTCCCTCCACTNCACTGTTTTATGATGGAACTGGTTGCTCAGAGAGGTGGAAGAGGCTCCATCCCCGGAAATATTCATGGTCAGGTTCGAGCAACTTGATCTTGCTGAAGATGTCCCTGGCCATTGCAGGAGAGTTGGTCTAGATGAACTTTAAAAGTTCCTCCCAACCCAAACAGTTCTGTGATTTTCAGAAGCTGACTCACAAAAATATTTTGAGGAAAAAATGGTCAGTACATGTACATGTAGGTATGATATATACCATCCTATGAAACTTGTAGACAGTTGTCCTGGTTTAGGGCAAATTTGCGAAGAAATCTCCGAATGGGGTCCCTCTAAAAAGCAAACCCAAATGGCCCCTCCCCCCAACTGGTTCAGGAAAATATTTTCTTGGCGAAAAGTGGAAAAAAATGTTTATTTAACAGGCAAAGCACTCCCCAGCACAACCAATGAACAATACTAAACAACAAAACCTGTCACTGCTCCAAAGAGATGACAAATTCAGACAGTCTCTCCCGTGGGGTGCAGCTCGGCTCGCTCCGTCTGTGTCAGTCCCTCCAGCACTGGGAAATGCTGAGCCCAGGCCAGGCCTGGTGGGCCACAGGTGAGAGCTCCTGGCTCTCTTCTGAGTTTTAGTCCAGAGCAGGTTCAAAAAGTTCCCAGATAAAGGGAAAAAACATAGTATGGAGAACTTCTGTGCTTCAGCTAGCCACAAACTAACAAAAAACAAAGGAGAGCTCTCTCCCTCCACTCACACTGCAGACAACAGAGGCTGTGTGAAGGAAAGCTGAAAACTATTATCTTTATATTGTGAAAACAACCACCTCAGACATTCCACTGCTTCTCCTTCTCCTCCCTTCCCTCTCAGATCCAGTTTTAAAGGTGCAAAACTTATTTCTAAGCTTAAACGGACAAATAGGGATACAATTCAGCATCAATGCAGGACAACAGTGATTAGTTTTCAGGCTAAAGATGTAGAGAAAACTCAACCACATCTCAGAGCAGAGGCTGTCTCACAGCAGAGGCTGCAGTAGGTTGTGAAGCAGCAGCAGCATGGACCTGTTAGCAGGACCTTGGCAGAGGTGAGCTGCCCTTGATTCTCAGGAGGGTTTTTCGGTGCCTGCTGAACTCCACGTGGACCAGCACAAGGCTGCTTGGAGTATTCACTCGAGAGCTGAGTTGAGGGTATGCTTCACTACTCATAGGCACTCAGTGAGCAGGTGATGTCAGTGTACATAGGTAGACTTTCTTGTAACTTAAAGATGCTCTGGAAGGCAAATGCAAAGCTGTATGGAGTATAGGTGGCTCTGGGAATATCCTGCTCCAGTGTGTGCTTGCAGTAGGACACTTTCCATGGCTCGGGTGTATCTAGTTCCACAGCGGTCCCAGTTTTACTCTCACCTTTTTTCTTTCTGAAATAATGCACCCTTTTGAGTTCCAAATATTCACCACTAAAACAACATAGACATTTCAGTTTAGGACAAAACATGGTAAATTCCAGGATCATTTTGTAAATAAGTCAAACCTTTCTGAGAAGTGTGTGTGCATAACAACTATTTAATTGTCTTTGAAATATATTATAAGGGTGTATTTTATTGTTGTTTTGATAGGGTTGGGGCTGCTAGTGCCTTTATTTTCCATTGCTTTTCCCTTCTTCCTTAAGTAGCTGAATCCTATATTCTGCAAAATTTAGGCATATGTCTTTGATGAACACCGGCCTGCCTGTATATCAGACATCCGAGTCGGTGGCAGCTGGGAGAATATCAATGAGTGGTACCCTGTGCTATTAGAATGTCAAAGCTAGAGTGGGGTGGAGAGGGTGCTTATATTCACAGTCTGTTTAAAAGTAAATTATATCATATTTCTTAAGCTTGTCTTTTCTACTGAAAGGTTTTCTTACCATTTTTCTATTTCAGAGATAAAGTCTCTGGTAAAGAGTAGTGTGAAATTTTAACCAACTTATTTTGAAAAATCATAGGTCTCTAATTGTATCTTTAGTTCTTAATAATTGCTTTGAATTCTTTATTTAAGTCAACGTATTGAGTCTTTTGTTGAAATAACAAAATGTGCATATGTATTTTCTTTCTCACATGGGGTAAATATAATGGAAAAACTATGCCAGGAGAAGATGGTGTTATGGCATGCTGCCATCACATGTCCGCGTCAAAATTCTTGGTGCAGTCAGTGTTTATCACACCATGTCCACGTATTGATGTGCTCTTAGGTATCATTCATGTGTGTAAATGGGGAGGAAAGTGCTGCATGTACTGTTTCTATAGGGATCTAGTAATCAACCATTTTGATTAATGCTCAACTCAGCATTGAGGTTCTCATACTGCGAATAGATTGCAGACCTCAGATGTTGTGATTTGGATATTTTCTTTCAGGTATGGAGTGCCTGCATCAGCAGTGATCTTAATACACTCA
Organism: Sitta europaea; assembly: GCA_013400255.1. Lineage (NCBI taxonomy): Eukaryota > Metazoa > Chordata > Aves > Passeriformes > Sittidae > Sitta > Sitta europaea. The sequence continues at coordinate 78,385 of VXBS01004951.1, read as the reverse complement.
GCAGCTTAGTCAGAAATGAACCTAAGAAAAGACTAAATCAAAAACACAGCCCTTCCAGTGATCTTAGCGGTATCAAAAGAAGGTAATATGTCCCATTTAATGTGTCTTGTGCCTTCAATTAAAGCAGATGTATAAACAGTTTATGTGACCTTGGCTGATATAGCAGTGAGAGTAACAGCAAGAGAGGAAAGAATTAAAAAAGCCAAGGACAATCTAAACTGCTTTTCAGCAGACAGTGCTGACAGCAACACAATAAAAACATTCCCTCCTAGAAAAAATCGATGATCTTGAAAATCATCACAGAAGATCTAATCTTGAATCCTTTTGGTATGCCTACAATTGGGAGACTGCTGATGCACTGGGGTTTCTGGGCAGAACTCTTTACTCCACAACCTGATTACTTGCCCTGTGCCTGAAAATTCCATGGGAAAAACCCAGGCTTTATAGGAGTTCATATTTTTCCACCTTGTTTTCTAAATTAAAAGATGAAAAAGTTGCACATTGGTACTTCTCCTTTCCTGCGGACCAATTTTGTTCTTCCCCACCCCTGAAAAAATTCGTCTGAGTTAGATGACAGATGAAAATATGCTAGGATGAAAAAATTTAACTCCACTAATGCAAAAGCCAAATAATGTCCTTTGTTTCCATTGTGGTTTTGATAGACTGGTTTTGAGGAACAAAGGGATAATTTACATTTGATATTGTTAAGGATGAAGAAAGTTGGTTTGTTTTTTTTTAATTTTAGAAACAGGTGGTAACTGTAAAAGAAGAGAATGAACAGTCTCTAAAACTGATTTCTGAAAAGTATAAAAAATTTTTATAAAAATCCTTCGGAGGGATTGTTTTAGTCAATTGTATTATTAATCTCATCTTTTCCAGTAACTTGAACTAAGAACCTTTTTTAAAAAATTTATAATACTAGGTAAAGATTTGATATTTATGCTCAAAACTACTGCCTATCTGTCTTCAAGATTAAACTGCTTATATTTAAGGAAATAAAGTCTTGAGTTACAGTATTTCAGTAAGGGATTCTTCCATATCAAAGCCAGCATCTGTATTCTGGGAGTTACAGTATTCTGTATGGTGTTTTAACTCAGATATGAAGGAGACAAGCTGATCAATAGGGAAATGGTTATTGTGGTATAAGTAAATAATGGGAAAAGTAAGATAAGAAAGCTCCTTCTGACATCTCCCCTGGCCATAATCACCTTGTGCTGATATTCTATTTGCTCTTTCTTCCTCCCAGTTTGTACCTTGTGCAATTAATGAGGAAATTTTAGATAAAGTTAATCTTCAGGCTGACAGAGAAAATATGACCACCTTTATGAGATTTATGGAGTTTATGCATTTTTTGCTCCTTTAATAAAAAGAAAAAGAAAGAAAAAGTGTTCTTTTTGTAGTGGTTAATACAGAATAAAATGAAAAATCTGCCCAACCACTTTCTGATTCCCTTTCTACCCTCATTATAAAGATGTCCCTATATTAAGTCCTATCATCTGACTGTAAAAGACCTAAATGTATCCCCCTTGGCACCCACTGACAGGCATCTTTGTATAATAGAAGAAGAGGAATAATTGGCAATCCTTTGATGATACTTGATTTTCCCTAATGGAATAGTTGTAGAATTCTTCAAGATGTCATTAATAATTGTCAGTATGGGAACTGTTACTGTCTGAAAAGCCTAGGAGCATTCCAAGATGTAATGGCAGCATGGGCAGCCCTTCCAGCACATTTTTCTTATGCCAGGAACACTGATGAATTAGTTGGAAAGGCATATGGATTTTTTTTTTAGCATAAGCAATTGTTATAAACAAATCTTAGGAGGAATTTATGGTTTCAATCTGACTACACAAGATGACCTCGTAGTTATGCAAAGGTTGTCTTTATAATCAAAATTGGCTGCTACATTATAAAAATGCAGAAATAAGTTTGTGAGAAGGTTATCTCAGAAACAGATTTGTATGGCAAAGAATTTTATTTAATTATACATTTAAAGACTAATCAGGGAAGAGATTTAACGTATATCCAAAGCCAGTTGGCCTGTATGTAGTCCCAGTGACCTAGGGTCAAGAGCCATCCTCTGAGGACCCCAGGTTTTACTCTCAAACAAGCAAGTGGCACTTTTGCAAAGTAATCTTTATTCAGCTTTAATTAAAAACAAGAGTACTTTACATGATACTTCTGAAATCCTTGTTCAGACAATGTAAGAATATAGTTGAACACTACATTTTATTTATTAAATGTGGAATAGTAAAGCTTCTTTGGTAAAAATGCCGTTCTGGTTTAAAAAGTAAGTTGTGAATGTGGGTGGTAACATTTACTACTTTCAGACAGTATAAATACTCAGCAAAAAAAATGTGACCTATGATCTTGAAATGACATTAAGTGAAATTTTGAGTCATGAACAAATTATATTTGAGGCTATTCGACTAAAGAAAGATCCTTGTGACTGACTAAAACTTTGTATAGTTTAATGATGTTGCCATGTGGAAATATTTTTTTTTTATTTTGTCCATTTTAGATAGATCATGATACTTTTGTTATCTATCAAGAGAGTGGAGCTTTATGGATGTGAGCAAACAAATATGGCACAAGTGACTTTTTACAGCTGTCATCACAAATGTTTTCAGGAATCTTAATTATAATATCAATTTTAATTATTTAAATTTTTAAATAATCACATGATTATATTTATTGGTGCAGAGGGGTGGAGTGGAAGGAAATATTGACAAACAGTGTAGTGCCTCCTGATGTGCAAGTGCCTCTTGTGTACAAAGGCACAGTGTGTGCTTAGTTGTTTTATCTGATAAAGTTGTCTTTGCTATTGGTGACTGGTCCTGAAATTTCTCATCTCCAGAGATGAAGTTTACTTAACTGACATTTAATGGCACAATCTTTTGGAGACCACTTAAGACCAAAAGATGTGGGGAGGAAGAAGAATAATACAGTTGTCAGCTCAACAGCAAACTTCACTAGCTGAATGCTTTGTACCAAAGGAAACGCAATTAAATGATGTGTTCTGTTTTTCTTAGAATAAAAAGCCAGAATGATAGTGTCAAAAGCAACTTTCCCAAAACAACTTACTTATTTGAGGCAAAAAAACCCCCAAAACAACTAACAACAGAAGCCCACTCTAAAACCGTAAGCATGAGTGCTGTTTAAAGAAGCTAACACAGGTGTTTCACTGAGAGATTTCCTTCAGGAATCTCGATATCTCAGAAGCAGTGGTGGTTTAATGGAGTGTCCATCCTGTGTGTAGCCTGTTATCAGAAAAAAAATGGTTAGAAAAATATGAGGGGTATGATGAGTAGTTACCCTGAGAGAATGAGTGACATAGTCTCAGTATTAGAATATGTGTTGAAAATTCATGAAGTAACAAAACATGGAGAGATTTTTTTTTTCTTATTGCCTAATCAATCTAATATATGATACAACAGCTTGAGATGTTAAAATGAGGAACATTATTCAGACAAAGGGATTTTTGCAGTAAACATCCATCTTCAGCTCTGCCATATATGTGTAATGTAGCTTTTGAGAGATGACTTAAGACTGTAAGTAGTGAATAGTGTCATCAGAGAGTGCAAAACTGGAGAAACTGAAAGCTGTGTCTGCGTTACAGGTAAGTTAATATACAACACTGCTGTAACTGACTGAAGCCAATATGAAAGTATCACTAGAATCTGGATATGACAAGTGACATTTTTCAGCACTGAGCTCAAGAAGTTGACATATGAATAGAGATGAAAAGAGGAAAAAAGGAAATTCTGCTGTTCATCAAAAACAGGAGAGGCACATAAAACTGTCAGCTGAAGGAAGAACAAAATTTGCTATTGCCTTCCTTTTCAATTGTTGCAGCTTAAGAGCCAGCAGACTAAATATTACCCACTGTTCATGAAAACACTAGTGGAGTTGTGTTATAATTAACATAACTAGATTTGGCATCTGGGATTGGGCTGTTTGCAGCTGGCATGTTAAAATTCCTGACTAGTATTGAATCATTCCTCCAGGTCTGCATTGCTGACCATTTTGAAGGCCTCTTTTTAGTGAGACTTCCCAGTTACTCTTGTTAGAAGATCAAAAATATATAAGAGAATATTTTCTTTGCAATCCATCTTATCTCATTATTTCAACTGAACCTGGATATATTTGAGACCTACAGTGTATCAAAAAAGGTAGTGAATGCTGGTGAATGGAATGTATTGACATGATGTTTTGACTTGGCTGGATTCCAAGTACCTTCCAAAGCCACTCTATCACTCCCCTCCTCAGCTGGACTGGGGAGATAAAAGACCTTGTGGTTGAGATAAGGACATGGAGTGTCACTCACCAAGTACCATTGCAGGCAGACTGAGCTTGGGAAAATTAATTACATTTATTTTCAATCAAATAAGACTATGATAGTGAGAAATAAACATAAACCTAAAACACCTTCTGCCTGCTTCTTTCTGGATTCAACTCCGTTATTTTTTTTTTACTTCCTCTCTCCAAGTGGCACAAGGAGATGGGGAATATGGGCCATGGCCAGTTCAAACATCTCTGTTGTTGCTTCCTCTTTGCACTCTTTGCCTGCTCAGTGTGTGATCCTTCTCAAGGGAGACAGTCCTCCAGACTTCAACAGCAGTCCTTCTCATAGCCTGTAGGTCTTGATGAACTGCTCCAGTGTGTACATCTTTCCACAGGCTGCAGGTCTTCAGGAAAAGGCTGTTCCAGCGTGGATCCCACACAGGGACACAAGTCCTGCCAGCAAACCTGCTCCTCCTCTTTCCATGGTTCCACAGGTCTGCCACGAGCCTGCTCCAGTGCCACAGGGTCACAGCTTCATTTGGGCACCCACCTGCTCTGTGTGAGATCCTCCATGCACTGCAGGGGCACCTCCTGCCTCACCATGGTCTTCACCATGGGCTGCAGCACAACCTCAGCTCTGGCCCCTGGAGCACTTCCTCTCCCTCCTCCACTCACCTCAGTGTCTACAGAGCTGTTACTCTCACGTATTCTCTCCCTTTGTGTTTGTTTTTATAGCGGGATTTTTTTACCTGTCTTAAATACATTACCCCAGAGTAAATACTGATGTTGCTGAGGGTTCAGCCTTGCCCAGCTGTGGGTCTGTCTTGCAGCTGGCTGGCACTGGTTTTATCAGAGGCGGGTGAAATTTCTGTCCTCTTCTCACAAAATGAGAAGCCTTCCCCACTTCAAAACCTTGCCACACAAATATAATACAATCAGTGAAAGTTAATGCAGTCATGCAAATGAACTCAAACTTCCTCAATATGACTGGACAAAAGTGATGATCAAGAGCTGCAATTGTGAAGTAAATGCTGAGGCTGATTCCCTTGTGACAGAAAACCAAAAGAGCATTGATGAGAAATTCCTTCAACTCCCCCAAAAAGAGTTGAAATCTGCTCAGCAATTGTTCAGTTGTGCAATGTGTGGCACACGACACCAAGACTGGTTATTTCAGTCCAGTTGCTGATGAACAGTTGCCTGCATGATAACAAGGCAGGGTTTACAATGCATAAGCCAATAGGGAAACACATGGCAGGAGAATAGGTCATGTGGGCCAATGGGGCATCGAGGACTAGGGGATTTCCAAAGGAGAAGACTCACCAGGGATTGGCCCAAGGAGGGATTGACAAGGAAAGTACTGGAACAAGGGGCAGGGATTCAATGACAGACAGGGAAAGGGGCAGGAATAAAGGGCAGGGAATACCATAGAAGGCAACTTTGGGGGTGGATACAACACAGGGACAAACCAACTGGGGAAGAACACAGGGGTACATAGGAACATACCAAATAACAATGACACTGTCAATAATGAAATAATAGAAGGAACAAGGAAAAAAATAAACACACCACAACACTTGTAATGCTGAAAGTCTCATTAGGGATTGTCGCTTTGGGCGAGTAACAAACAACACAAACCTCCTTTGGCAAATTCATCTGACTCCAATCTTTATTCAAAAACTGACCCCTTTTATATATCTTCTAGAACAGGCCATCTCATTGGTCAGAAGAGTGCCAGAACTCTTCATCCCATTGGCCCAAACTGAAAGACACAGAGAATGTCCGTCCCACAGACAGGAATTCAAAACATCACTCTTGTTACAATAACACTTGCAATGTTTATGTCAAGCCTGTGAGAACCAGGTCTTCCCAAACCAAAACATCATGAAGAAACTGACTCTAGAAACTCAGAAACTTCAGGAACAGGAGCCTCAGACTACATGGGACAATACACAAATCCTTGCAAGACTTGCAGCATGGCAGTTCACTGCCCTAGTCAACAGCCTGTAATCAAAAGTATAATTCCATTAACTTTACAGTGCTTGTGTCAGGCATTTCACAGAAGCACGTGTGTTAAAATTAACATGGGCCTAAAACGTTAAAGGGAGCTAGGATTTGACATTCATTGAAAAGGAAAGTCAGGACTTAAGCACTGAGTTTTGGCATTAGATTATGCTCCAAGACATTATAAACACAGTTGTTAGGTATTTTGCATAAGATTAAAGGTTTATATTGCTAGGGATTAATTGCTTTCCACCTGACTCTACCAACAAAAGACCTTGCTTGGGACCATAAATTGAAACAAAATGGCTGATTTCATGTGTCTCTACACAGAAGAAAAGAGAGATGTCTCAGTTAAGGAGCCTGTACAGCAGATCTGGTGTCCTATAAAAGAGACACATTGTGTAGCAACTATAAAAAGCTCTGAACTGTGATATCTGACTCTGATGTTATAAAGTCTCATTCACTTTATTGCTTGTTGCACAGTACCAGTCACATTTGAGATCTCTTACCTGCTGATGTGAGGTGATTTTGTCTAGTTGTTCCTTTGGGTTTTTCTTATTTTTCAATCACCAAAATGACAAGTGACTTAGTGTTTAGTTAAATGTTATCTGCCATTGGTAAACATTATTTGATTGATTCAGTCATTAACAAGGAAAAGCTAGTATAAGAAAAAAGGTGCTAAGGAAACCAAACACAAGGAACTGCCTCAAAGGTTTTAAAGGTATGATATAGACTGCATTTGACTGAATTATTTTTGCACTCTCCTGTTATTTCTGTGAAGCTCTTACATCCACTTGAAAAATCTGAACCAACTGAGCTTGCTTTTAGTTGACAAGACTAACGCATTGTGACACACAAGCAATGTTTCTTGCACTTAGAAATTACTGATTTGTTTGAAGGAGGCTCAGGGTATTCACATTTCAGCCATGATTGTGAACACATGAAATGTATTCCTCTATGGCAGCAACAAGCATGAAGTTTGGCAGCAGAGGATACATAGTCAGAGATTCTGATATTCACACAAATTTTTGTCCTGTAAGTCTAACAGACCTTTTTAAAGGCGTGTTAATCTTGTTAACATCACTACTTTGCCAAACTGGAATGTGATGGAGTTTTTTTTTAAGGGACTTTGGTTTCATACAGAATTAACACCTTTGCTCCATAATAATAATAATCATATGACCGAGATCATACTCTGATGGCCTATTTATCTTTTCTTTAATTTATTTAATAATTACTACTGAGCTTGTGTAAAATAACTAGCCTATACTCTGCTCTTGTATTGCAGTCTGGGAGGATAAGAGAAGACAAGAAATGAATTCACAAATAAGATACATGGGTTATAAACTAGGCCTACCACCTATTAAGTGTTGAAATGAACATATTGCTGTCTATATTTAAAAGGTTTGTTTGCTGGTATGGCCCCTGCCAATTGTTGCAGGTATCACTGGCATGGAACTTATTATCTGAAGACTGCACAGAAATAGCTCTTTTTTTCTGTCATGTAGAAAAGGTAAAAACATTGGTTTGGTTCTGTGTGATTATTTCTGTGGTTTGCCTTATGTGGTAACTGCCCTTCAGTCTCTGACAATTATGTGCCCCTTCCTTGAAAGCTGGGCAGAGGCAAATATTTTTTGCAGGAACCAAGGGCAAACATCCTTTTGGTTCCCAGTGTGTTTAAAGATGATAGTAGAGAGCTCATATCAACTCCATAATCTGTGCTCTCACCTAATCAGACAATTTTGAAAAGAAGGCTGAAGACAAAGGAAGCACAACTTGTATCTTCCCTTGGATTTTCAAATTGGAAATATACTTTTTATTTTTGGTTCCATAAAATCAACAGAGCCTACCTGGGCTCACTCTAAGCTGACCAATTTTCCTCAGAGCTATAGAACTTTCTCATATCATGCTAAATAAGTAAAGTTTCCAGATTCTTTGTTGGTAGAGTAGAAGCCCTGATTTTAAACCAACTTATTTGTGAGATACTACTGAATCTTGGCATCTGAAGCATTGTTGCAGAATGAAAAGACATGTGCAAACTTTAAATTACAGATCAAGTTCTAAATCTAAGCTTACCTTTAGAGGAAACAGCATGTTATGTAAATAGCATCAAGATTAATGTGATTCATGTGCCCAAAGAAACCCAAAAAAAGCTCACTTTATCCATATTGGAAGACATTTTGATATGTTATCTATTCTGTCTATAAAAAGTGATCCTAAGTAAATAGAAATTTGCATATTAATCTGGATTGTAGTTCACCTGAACAGCAAAAGATAATATTTTAAAAGTTCATCACATTTTGCCTTATGCTAAGGAAGACTAATCTTAGTATTGGCAGGACACTTGCCAAATGCAGTACCCAAGGAAAATGAAGAAACGTTTTTAAGTTGTCTTTTGCTTGCCTATTATTTGGGTTGGGTTTGGTTTCACTAAATATAAGTCATAGATTTGAAATGTGTGGCATTTATGGTCACAGAAAAAGCTTCTATGAAAGCACTTGGTAGTCCATTTTGCTTTTGAAGAAAAGTGTCCTTTTCCAAACCAAATGCCCCTTGCCATGAACAATTAATACATTAATATTTGATAACAGCTTAGTTGATATTTCAGTCCAATCAGAGTTTAGATACTCTGATAGAACCTTTTCAGTTCCTCCAGCCTTCTGTCTTGTTTTCACATTTCTCAGTCTGAAGCAAATTGAAAATCATCCTAACCTCAATTGTTCTGTAGGAGCAACAAAGTTACTACCATAAGTGCTTAATATTGTATTCCCAAAATTTGCTGCTTAGCATTTGATAAGTGCAAGCATTAAACAAAACCACTTTTTAAAAATGAATAAACAAATCATATTTTCTATTGAGATACTTAAGCAAATCCCCTCCCTGAACTTTACTTTATTACCACCTATGGAGATTATATGGCTTTTATTTTTTAGTTGGCAAGACATGCTGCATTAATGACAGACTGCACCAAGACATTCACATTAATTTTGGACTGTCCCTGAGTTATCAAGGCTCTTGCCTAAGAAAAACAAATACTTTCTTAAAAGGATTTGAAAACTTATTTCAAAACACCATTACAGCACTGTTTTGTGACCAAAGCCACATTCATCTCATTAACTTAATAAATCTCTAAGTTGACACACTCTTTTCTAGATTACATTTTGTTTGTTGGAACCAATTTTTCTCTAAATTTTATTTTTATTTTAAGAAATACTGACTAAAAGATGGCGGGTGTTCATATTGCTAACAGCTCCTTGAAAAAGCCGTATCTATGTGTTACTTAAGCATTACTTCCCTGCAGTGGAAGCAAATAAAACCTGTAAGAAATAAATGTCTGTAGCAGAAGAAACCTGACTCAGAGACTTAAAAATCTACACATCAGAATGTACAGGCAGTTCCTTAGTTGACCGTATTGCTCTGACACAGCAAAGTTTTCTGACAGTCTAGATCTGTATCACTGTACTTGCCTGCAGAAACAAATCTGCAACACATATTGAGTTTCCTAGTCGCAACAGGAAAAAAAAGCTTCTATGTTTGTCTGTAAATTAATGTAGGTATTCAAATTGTCAGACACTGGATACTTTAGGAAGCAACTTTCCTGTAGATCAGAACAAGTTTTCTTGTTTCCTTGGAATTTTTAAATATATTTTTTCAGCTAGCCAGAGGGGTCATTCTTGTCAGCTGGGAAACAGAAGAGTTGCACCTGCTTAAGAATCAAAACCATGAGCTGGAAGGCTTGGGTGTTGCCCAATATTGTTGATTTTTCTGAAGGCTCTGAAAAGCCCTGTTGTATGCTAGACAACAGGTGTCAAAAACTTTTTCTGCCCCTGTTAACTGCTACTGAAGTTACAAGAAGACAAATAAAACCCAGCCTCTGCTTTTGACTGAGAAGGAGCTGTCAGCCTCCTGAAATAGTCTGTGTTTTGAGGGTGTACCTGGGCAGCCTCAGGGGCAGGTTGCTTGGGGCTGGCAGTGCCATCAGAGAGATGAGCTAGATGTTGCAGTCTGCAGAAAAGCTGTGGTAAAGAAAAACACTGCTGGTATCAACAGGCTGCTGAAGACATGATGCAGAGCCTCACAACCTAGCTTTTTGTATCTAAATGTTTGTAGTATTTCTGTCATAAGTTCCATGTGGAAAACCTTCTGCAGATGCTCTTTTGCTGTTTAGGGTGCATGAGTGGGAACGTCTTTGCATGTTGGTCATATGGTCTAGTGGTCTGAATCTAGTGACCTTCTCCTCCATACCCTAAAAACTCACAGTGGTGAAGGATTGAAAAAGACTGGAAAATAAGCATCAAGCTGCTGACTGTTATTCTTCCAGTGCACGCCCATCTTGTTTAATAGACAGCAGTAGAGTGTTCTTGATCAAGAATAACACATTCTTCCCCTAGATTAAGACAGGAATTATGTTATCTGGAGAAAGAACAATTTACAACAGCTCAGGTTCATTAGTGTTGTGTGTGGGATGCCAAAAAGAGGGGGATGCAGAGCTAGACATTATTCTGTGCTTGTGGTGGGATCTTGTGTTAGTCCTCTAACTCTTTGATTTCAGAGATGTAGCTTCTAATGACAGTAGGAAAAGGCTGGCCAATAGGTCTCCTTTTCTAGCTTTTGGGTTAGGGTTAAGTAGCTCTTGATAATAAAAATAAATTGAGAATTTTAAAGAGTTGCCTATCTGAACTACAGGTTATTTCTTTTAAAAATTCCCTAATCAGTTTTTTTCTAGCTGAGAGAGGGTGAATTGTCTCCTGTGAATTGTCAGTACAGTGTTTTGTTTCTCACTCCTTCTCTCCTTCAAGAGTGAAATGTTTCTCATTTATTGGTTGATTCTTCATTAAGCTGTTAAAAAAAACCCCTCCGAAATAGTGTTTTTAGTTTTTCCTTTTCTCTTTAAGTTAAAGATTCTTTTAAATAGGGTCAGCCTTGTTTAAGGATGTGCAAACTGTAAAAGAATAACATTTTTCAAGTATATCTGTGTACTAGTGGATAGACACATCTTAAGGAATCAGTTTAAAAATGATACACACAGAAAATCCATCTGAGATTTACTATGTATTCCAGACTGTAAAAATGAGCCTAGAAAAAGTCATTCATCCTTTTAACACACTGTGTAACTAGCTGAGTTGTATTGTTGTATTTGTATATTTTGGTATTTTAGTTCTAGGAAAATGCTGTGATAATTCCACAGCACTAACCTGTTGAATTGACTCCCAAGATTTGGCTGGATGAATGAAGCATGAACATTAAAGTTAAGCAGATGCCTGTGCAAAGAGTGACCTAATTATGCTGGACACTATTCTTGTCTTAGAGCAAATTGTTTTCAGCTTTTCAGTCTTACCAGTGAAAAGAATAAGTTGTCTCTGGTCAGCCTAGTGTTTGTATACATAGGCTAATCTAGACCTCATGCAGTTGAGTATGTAACTACTTTCCCAAATCCAGACTTTCATGCAAAAACATTACCTACTGGAGAGCCCTAGGAAAAGCTTGAGAAGTCAATAGGGGATCCTGGAAATGCAATGTTTAAAAACATTGATAAATCGCATTATATTGTTTGCAGCATTACCAAAATCATAAAAAACACCCTTAAATTATTACTCTTTCATTATCTTAATTAACTTTTTTTCAAAAACTGAGTCAATTCTTAAAACTCACAATTTTTTTATTCAATCTATAAAAGTATTTTTGGGACCCTCTCTTTTTATTTTTTATTATTACTATTATTTATATTTTATTTATTATTTTCATTTTTTATCTCTTTTTTTTTTTTTTTAATATAGGATTACAATCACTGCTTAGTAGCAGAATAAAAGCAGGTTAGTTTTGTTTTATTTTCAGTTATATGATGCTCCTCTCCTGATCAAGAAGGTAAAAAAGTAATACTTGAAAGATCTTTTTTTATCTTTTTTTCACTGGAGTCATTTTGAGTGCCTGGTTTGTTTTTTTTTTTCTTTTCTGGTCTGTCTAGCCTTTCGTGTAGCTGGGTTGTTTTTTGGTCTCTAAGGGGCAAAGACTCGTCTNTTTTATTTATATATTTATTTATTATTTTCATTTTTTATCTCTTTTTTTTTTTTTTTAATATAGGATTACAATCACTGCTTAGTAGCAGAATAAAAGCAGGTTAGTTTTGTTTTATTTTCAGTTATATGATGCTCCTCTCCTGATCAAGAAGGTAAAAAAGTAATACTTGAAAGATCTTTTTTTATCTTTTTTTCACTGGAGTCATTTTGAGTGCCTGGTTTGTTTTTTTTTTTCTTTTCTGGTCTGTCTAGCCTTTCGTGTAGCTGGGTTGTTTTTTGGTCTCTAAGGGGCAAAGACTCGTCTTCTTGAGACTAAATTCAACAGTTCAGTATGTGGTATTCTCCCTTAGAAGAGAAAGTTTCTGAAAGCTAAACCTGTATAAAGAACTTGGACTGCTCTGTGTGACCACAAACTTCATCATATATACTATGATTCCAGAAGAATGAAATGGAAGGCAGGTCCCTAATGTGATAGTTTTTAATTATTTACAATGCTGAGTGTTTCCTAATGGGACTTATGTACCTCTCTTCCAGATCATTTCTCCATCTTATCTTCAAAACTCAACGAATAGTGGGGTTGTAGCATAGTGTCATGGTTTCACGCTGGCACAAGGCCAGTGCCCCATGATAACATATTATCTCTGGTGTCTATTGTGAGATGTGACCAAAAACAGAGCAAAGCAGGCTCTAACTTTGGAACAAAGGGAAAAAAAAAAAACCAAATAACTTTATTTACTTACAATATATAAAGGAGACACACACAGAAGGGGATGAAAACCTTGGAAACACTCCTTCTCCCCGCACCCAAATTCTCAATACAACACAATAAGACAAAACTCAAATTCCCAATCAAGTTACCATCTTTCAAATAATCAATCCTCAGTCCATTACCACCCTTCTGGTAACCAGTACTCGGTTCATCAAGGAGAGATAGGAGTCCCTCTTGCACCATATTGTGACCTCTTCCTTCCATGTCCAGTGCTCTCACCACTGTGCATGGACCAGAACTGCTTCTAGGGTTTCTCTTTATAAAGATGCTTTGGTCAGCTCCAAAATAAAGCGACAGTCTCTCAAATCTCAGGACATCGGTCCCCCCCAATTTCACCCCCTGGGGCCGAGGGGCCTTGAGAACAGAGATCTTCCTCTCCATCTCTGCTCACATCACTCTTTCACTGTCCACTCTTGGCTCCAAGCCAATGCCTCTCCCTAGATGCAGTCTCTGCATCACAGAAATAAAATGGGTCCGTCTATGGCCATACAAGAAAAGTCCAGCCAAAGGCCACTCCATCATCTCCTCCCACCTAGGATTCTTCTCAGCATCTTCCAACAACCTTTCACTTGCACGAACTTTCATCACATTTGTCCAGTGCTCTCTATTTCACCTCTATCCTTCTTCTCCTTCAGATTCAGGAGGAGTAGTATTTGTAAAGTTTCCATCATCTACAAAAAGGGTTAAAACCTTGTGCTGTGCCTGCCCAGAACTCCCATGACTTGACTGCCGGGCACCTTCTCGTGCAACCCCCCCTTTCTCCTTCGGCAGTGCTGCCCAGCTGCTGATATCAAATTTCAAGGTGGCACAGGCACAGTCTTTCTCTCTCCAGGGGGGGAAAGGGGCTGCCTGATGCCTCTCAAGGTTCTTGTACTTTCTCCACCTTTCCATCCCATAGGAGCTTTCTCTCCCCCTCTGCCCAAGGCTCTGGCCTACCTCGCCCAGCCCGCAGCTGGGCAGGGGGGGCCTGAGCTCCTCCACGGGCCGGAACCAAGAGAGAGTTCTCCTGGGAGCCCTCTGCTTTAACCCCCTGTGTTCTCAGAGGCGGATCCTTGTCCTCCGTGGCCACACCAGGTGCCAATATTGAAACCTGAGCACCTATTGGTTTGACCACCAAATCCCAAAAAAAAAAAACTCACTTCCTTTTCAAACCACCACACATAGTTACCACTAATACTCCTTCTTCCAGCTCTTAAACACTGATGATACGTAACTGGAAGATGTGATACATATTCAGACTGGACACTTTCTAGTTTCTTTTTTCTTTCTCTCTCTTTTTTTTAATGGACAGTTTTGTTGCCCAATGGAAACCTATGATTCTTTTCCATGTCCCTGCAATGCTGACAAGTTTGAAAAATAAAACAATACTTAATTATCTAGTAATGATGTATAACTTGGAAAATGAAGACCACAACTGTTGTATATTTTACTTTGTGTTCAGCTGAATATACAACTCCATCCAAAGTGATAGCCTTTATTTGTAAAGGGTTTTCCTCTGCCTTTCAGGGCCTTATAGACAAAAGAAAATTTTCTCCCATTTCTCAGATTCATACATATCCCTCTTATCTACATTCTTTTTAAAATGTCTTTTGTTATGCTCTGATGCAGTGCTGGAGTCTGCCAACTAGCTCTCCCAGCACTGAGCCGAGAGTGGCCACCCTCTGACTACAAATAGCCTGAGTGGTGGCAGTGCAGGGCTGCACTCTACAGCATACCGATGTGCCTACAAGCCGATGGAGACAAGGATGAGGGAGAGGTCTCTTGTACAGGTTCCAAAGGAGTTTATTCCTTGAAGAGTCCAGGGACAAAAGAGCACTGGACTGGGGTGTGCAGGAGGATTTTACACAGGGATGGTCTCAGGGGCAGAGACAAATGATCAACCCATAGGAAAGGGAGTGGGGAGGAGCAACCAGGCAGGGTTTACAATGCATAAGCCAATAGGGAAACACATGGCAGGAGAATAGGTCATGTGGGCCAATGGGGCATCGAGGACTAGGGGATTTCCAAAGGAGAAGAATCACCAGGGATTGGCCCAAGGAGGGATTGACAAGGAAAGTACTGGAACAAGGGGCAGGGATTCAATGACAGACAGGGAAAGGGGCAGGAATAAAGGGCAGGGAATACCATAGAAGGCAACTTTGGGGGTGGATACAACACAGGGACAAACCAACTGGGGAAGAACACAGGGGTACATAGGAACATACCAAATAACAATGAAACTGCTAATACCTAAATAATACTAGGAACAAGGAATCAAAATAAACACACCACAACAATGCTCAATGTCCTGTAAGATGAAGAGCAGTATCAGCATCTTACAAATGAGGAAACTGAGGCGCAGAGCATGGTAGACACCAGTAATCTCTAGCAGGGACGTACACAGCTACTGGGAGACCAAAGTTTCTTGAGTCCCATGAAAATGATCTCAGCTGTGACCCAGTCTGGGAATTCTCAAAAGGAACATTCCAGGTTAGCTAGTTTATTCCTATGCTTGCACTGGATTCAGCTGGTTTCTTGAAGAATTATTTACATGTGGATGTTACATAGCACCTTAGCTTACTGCAAATGGTACCATATTGTGTGTTCTGCCAGTTTGGGGCAAACATGAATTCATGCAAATATGTATTAATAAAGCACATCTAAAAAAATAAAAATTATATTTTAATGTGTTTTCCCATGTGGAAATTAGCCTGTTCCCCATGCTGCTGTACAGTAAAAGCTGTTTGCTTTGCATTGCATGACATAGAATGTTGTTTCTTTTCCCTGACTCACGTGATACTTGAGGAGGGCAGTTACAGTAACATATGTACGTTTTTTGGGAACTATAAAAGTGTGTCAAACACAAATGGTTCACCTGATTGTTAATGTTCCAAACAGTAGGGTGTGCAGAACAGTCTTGACAAGAAATCTGTGTGGCTAATGTGAGATGAGTTTTATGGCTCTGTGAAAATAAATAAATAAATATTAACAGAGCAAAACACATTAATAATTAAAAACAAATACTAGAAACTAACTCAGGAGATGTCACCATATGCAGCTAGTGTGAGTCATGCAATAAGCATCCCTTATTTATGGCTAGGTCTGAGTGTGTTTCAGAAATGCCTGCTGTTTTGAGCATGTCCTCACTTTTGTATATCCCAGCATGGCCACTTCTAGCTAAGTCCAGCAATAGGAAATACTTCTCATTTGTTTTAACAAAAGAAGCACAAGTTTGAATTTCCCTTCATAGAAGGTAATAAACAAATAATATAATACAGATTTGGAAAGAGAATAAATAGAGCCCAGAGCAAGCAAGCTTATCTTTACCAACAAACTGCAGGCACTGGGATCCTCAACAGGCTATTATTTTGTACTAGAACATTTGGGGAGCAGAACAGCAGAACTGAAAGACAGGTGACTTCTTCTCTTTCAAGACCATTATTTGGATAAGGAAATTTTCTCCATCTGCAAATGCTAACACCTGCATACTTGAATTTTGTACCCGATTGATAAGGGTGATGCTTTCAAAGTATTATCATTCCTTGGTGTATTTTCTACATGTTAATTGAGCCCAGATATAAAGGAGAAGAATCTGCAGTACAGAATGGTTATTTTGACTAGGTGTAAGCCTATAATTTTTCAGCTATGTCTGCACAGTACTTTCAAACACATCCTTAAATGCTTTGTAGGGCAATACAAGCCTGTAGTCTAAAATCATAGTTCTTTTGAGATATTTTGCTAAAAATGGGCATTGAGCTACTATGAAGCAAAAAGAGTAATCGAATGAACAACACTCAGTTAAACTAATGAGGCTGTGTCAGTATTCTAATTATTGTGGGCAAAACTGATTAACTGAGTCTCATACTCTGGACACATATTTATGCAAATTGCAAGAAAAAGAGAAAGGAATCCTTTCTCTGTGATGAACTCATCAGTGCATGGAAGCTCACAGTGGTGGATTAGTCTGGAAAAATTAGGAGTCAGACTTGGCTATATTCTTTAATGGAAATATAATCAGCAATACATCTTGATGAAATGTGCACTGCCATCACATAATATCCACTTGGAGGTGAGGTAAGGGCTGGAGGCAGTAGTCCAAAACCATTAACATCCCCCAGGGTGAATATAATAGGATGATAAATGCTCACCAGGAAAGGATTCATTTCAGTTTTCAGATGATTTTGAAAGTAGAACAGAAAGTGAGTAATTTTATATCAATTTAGTCAGCCCATACTTTAATTCAGTAATGAGAGACTATGTCCATCCAACTTCAGTGTATTTGTAATGCTTGAGTTAGGTGTTGGCATTATTTTTGTTAGCTCAGTTTCACAAAGAAAGGTGCCAGGATAAGAATCCTTCTGGTGTGCATCAGCTTGATTCATTCTTCTACAGCACAGCATCAATCGATTGAGTTTCTTTAAAGGAACAGAATAGAAAGTCCCAGTCCCTGGAAAGATGTTTGGGTCAATGGACTTGCCCTGACAGCATCCTTTCTTTTTGTTTCTGCCAGGAGTGACAGGGGCTGGGGTGGATCAGAAACAAATATTTTATGTTTCATCCTGGATATTTTAAAACCCTTTAGAGAAGTAAAAAAATGGCTTGACTATTTTGGTTTTTATGAGGAGGCAGTGCTTTAGCTAATCTTTTTTCAATGAAAAGAAAATAATTATGCAAGATATTTGGAGGCAGTATAAACGTTGGGGAATCTTAGTGCTTCAATTTATCTACTCTCACTACAGCAATAGGCACCTTGTGGATGATAGCAGAAAAAATTATTTTAATTGGATCTCAAAAGTGTCATTAACCCCAAAGGATTAAGTTTTCTAGAATGTAGACTGTATAGGTCATATCATAGAGAAAAATATAATTGTGTCATTTGATTTTAAACCGTCATACTTTTAAAATCATCCTCCCCATTTTAAGGGATATGGAAGCAGAGAAATGACTGTTTCTCTGCTTCTGAATGGATATAAGAAAATGTTATTGCTTTGTCAAAAGTATTGGGCATTGAGAAGGATATTAAAAAGAAAATTACCTTCTCATGAGCTATCTTGCTAATAAATCAGTCTGGTATCTACACTACTCATAGCTGAAAAAATGGGGCATTTTACTCTCCTTAGTAAAAATTTGCCATTGCAAATGGATTCAAATTGAAAAATATTTATGTGTATACAATTAGTCACTTAGATTTCACCATTCTGTCATTGCCATATTTATTGAGGAGTTTGGTTCTGCTGGGCAAGTGCATCATAAACAAGTGTCATGAGCAAGTGTCTCAGCACATCTGAATCCTTGTAAGAGCAGATGTATCTAGCACACTTAGTAAAGTAGCAGCAAACATAAATCTGGAATTTCTTACCTTTAACTTAAAACAAAATAGAGAAGCTGCTTGAAGAAAGATGTGTAGGAGGGATGGCACTTGCACTACTCTTTACTTCTTTAATTTACTGCCACCCTGAAGACAGTCAATAATATTGCTGGTACATAATATTTGCATCCTACTTACTACTTATAATATTTCTATCTTACAACTTAAAGTAGTGTCATCTTATCAAAATTTAGGCACAACAGTTCCCGCAAGCTCAGGTTATCTCCTAATGGTGTTCTTGTGCATCTGGAAAGCAGTCAGTTTTTATCAGAGATTTAGGAATGCTTCAGCATCTGGCTGGGTATGGTATGAACTAGAACTCCAAGAGAAACAGTAATGAAATCTTTTTGTATTCAGAGTGGGCATCAAGTGTTGACTCCTAATGTCTGTCATTACAGTATTGGAGAGAAATGCTAATAATGAGATAGGATGGAAGCAAACAAGTGGGTTGAATATAGTAGCTTCCTATATGGATACTTAAGGTTTTTTGTATTTGGATACTTGATGGATAAATGAGAATCTTTCTTAACATTGTATGTATGTGTTGCTCAGGTAGCCAAATGTTTTGCAGACTGTCAAGGAGTGGACAACACTACATGGTCTGGAAAAGATCAGTGAATTTTAGGCAATGTGCCAGGCAGGCATGAAAACATCAGCGTCTGAGGCGTGGAGAAAAAAGGCATGTAGTATGTCTCATCTGAAAGAAAGGCAAGTCTTACTGGTAGGAAAATCTACAGTCAAACATTACTGGAAAGGCCACTATGCTGAAACCTAGCCAACTTCAGTTCACCTAAAACATACAAATACCTGAGTTCGTTCTGGAGTCTGAGATCTGAGCCCAAGGAAGCACAAGGATGAATAATCTGAGTGGTAAATCCAGGTGTGCTGGATTTCTTTCATTTGCTTTGCAATTGTGCCTCTTTCTGCTGACATTGTTGGCAGGGTGGTTTTCCTTTTGTAACTTTTGTGCTCACCTCTTGAGCTTCCAGAGATCTGAGGGAAAATGGTTGCAGAATAAATTCTTTCATGAGGAAGGAATTCTTTTTGTTAGCTATATCTCTGCTAAAGCCTTTTCAGAAGAAGTCTACTGACAAGATTCAAGATAATAGCTGGCATCCATTTCAAAGGATTTGCCTAGGCCCTGAATCCTGCTACATGACATCCTTTAGTATCGTTACACCAGTTTCCCAACAACTGAATTAAATACTTGTCTGTGATATGTCAGAGGTGCCTGACAGACTGCCACTGCTAAATTACTCAAGGCAGGTACCTACAATGACCATTCTTTTTGTTCAGTGATACAGGGAAGGTGTTATCCCCAGCTGAGAAAAATGCCTGGCTTGTGGAAAAAGCAGCATCAATTGCCTACAGGTAATCCGTCTTTCATTAAGGAACCTGTAAAAGGAATTGGGTCTCCCTTCAGAAATTCTCTACCACCATTTCCTATTAAGACTCTTAGAGTTATCCTAGAGACAAGCCTCTGGGAGGACTAATTGTGTGTAGATGTAATGGAATGTAAATAATTCTTTTTTTTTAAATGGTAGGTGAATTGTAAGTGTAGTATTAAGCTAGCCTTTTTACTTGCAAAGGCCCAAACTAGCTTCCTGCTGCTCACTTTTCCTAAATTTAGGATATCCAGAAATATAATTAAAATTTTAGGGGAATATCAGCGCATATGGTGACAGTATTTTATTTATCACTGCAGGAACATAAAAATGGTGTGAAGTTTTACATGATCTACCTCTGAAGGTAAGGGTAACTTAGGTACTTGCTAATAGATTGTTTTGGTTGGATTAGAATGAAATTACGCTGAGTGATTGGTGCATAAATATATATATATATACACACATGTGTTGGTTGCAAAGGAAAGGAGGTCTGTAGCGGCTTTCATTATTATCTATAGAAATATAGTAATACCAAAGCATAAAAGAAAGCACTTCAGAAAGTATATAAAGAAAAGAAAGAAAAAGAAAAGATAAGTGTAGATAGCAGAGAGGAAAGATATCACCACTGTGGCTCCCATGATGAGATCTGATGTTTGCAATTTTGATGTCTGTTGGTTGAAGTGATGCTCACAGTCTTTATCTGTCAGGGGTGGGAGAACTCTGTCAAGGGTGGGAGAAGCCCATGAAACACAAAGTTCAATGGGTTAATATACACTTAGTTTTACGTGGGAACTCCAGCTACCTTCCCTGGGGGGGATGTTTTACACTGTCTGATGCAACACTGTGAATCATGTGGAGTCCTCTGGTGAAAGGCCCCAGAAATTAGTCTAGAGGCACTTCAGGCGTCGTTAATGGTTTATGACCCCTCTAAGGCATGAGGGCTGCCTCATTGCGCCAGTTATGCCCCATCAGAAGGGATGAATGTTGCAGCGTGATATCATGATTTACCCCAGGTTCCTCCCCTGAAGATTCCTTCCCAGGTGTGTCAATCATCCCTCCCTTCCCCACCCCTGCCAAGCACTGTGTCACTCCTGGAATTCCAGAAGGGTGTCGAGTGATTGTCAGATTCAAAGGATTCTCTCTACCCCTGGGGGGGCATTGGGCCATCCAGGTATCCTTTTTCCTTTAAGACCTCCTCTCCTGTACCTGGTTGGCGGGCTTCCTGGCCCCTCCCCTGCCCCTCTCCCTCGGGTAAAAGGATGAGCAAACACGTGGTTGAGAAATTCTACTGGAGCTGTTATGAGATTCAGAGGCCGGTGGGCCAGAATAAAAGCTCTGAATCAAACCCTCCATAAGAACCAACTCCTTTCCTTCACTATCACCTTAAAGCTTCTCCAAAGAGGAAATCTCCGTGGCAGGAAGGTCCATCCAGCCGCTCCCAGAGCCCCGGCTTGCCCGGACTTGTCTCTGCGTGCCCAGCTGTATCACCAGCTAGCCAAAGGCGTTTCTGAGGTGAAACACCACAGCTGCTGCTATTTGGTTCAGCAGCAGGGCCCAGACAAGCCAAGGCACGTCCCGACAGCAATATTGGTCACACCAATAGATGAATATCTTCAGGCCTACATGTGAATGTCCTGGTGCTTCCACAGGGGGAAGTTCTCCACCTGAGCCAGGTGTAAGGGAGCATTGGCACAATAAAAATCATTATCCCACCTAGCATCTGCCTTTTACTCTTCCCTTATCTGGCTCAGAACCCAACTTATTGCTAAACAAAGGTTGATTTGTTGACGTCATTCCCTGGTGAGTGATGTTCACCTCCTCTGTCTTGAGCAGATCAGAGATTTTGCCACCACACATAAAACACTCTTCTCCTCACTCTCATTTGAGGGGTGCAAACCTGCCCTCAGTAAAGCACCTGCTGATTTTGCAGATGGCTGAATTTTCAAGTCCTTAACCATTAACATTTCAGCGTCTCAGATGTTTACTCATTTGACAAGAGACTATAGTGAGAATTGTTGGATAGCCAGCAAGTAGAGAAGTGGCTGATGTGATTAACTGCTTTTTCAAGTGATTTAGATTATAGAAGTTTGAAAAAGGCATTTTTGATGCTGTGCTCTGGTTATAACGATTCTTTCAAATGCTTCTTTATTAAAATAGATAAATTCTGAAGAGGAAATAGCTCAATATATCCTTAAGAGTATTTGAGACTCCTATGCTGATTTTCTCATAATGGCATTTTGCAGCTGTAGCTTTATGGAACTGGAGATGAGAGCTGGAAGAACTGTGCTCAGGGTCAGAATAGAAAAAATTAAGAGTATGGGATCGTGAAGTCAAACTTCCCTAGGCAAGTTTCAGGTCTGAAAATGCTTGCTTACTATGGGAAAGAGACAAAGTTTTCTTTCAACCAGAGTCATTCTGGTCTGTACCTCTCCAGTCACATGGACTGGAGAAAAAAGAAAGATTACATCAATTTTAGATAGCATTGGGACTGCAATGGGAATTCATTTTTTGACTGTTCTGGTTTTAATGATGACTTTTTAAAACTGAAGATAAGCAACTACTCCAACAAGGCAGTCCATTCTGTGGAAGGACTTTGAGAGAAGTGTTATCTTCTGAATTCCTAAAATCTGTATCACAAGTACTGTTGTAATTTTAAGATTTGAACCAGGCAAGATCAAGGACTGCTGTCAGCTTTTTTTCACAGAATTTATGCCAAATTTTAATTTCTCCAAGTTCAAAACTCCAAGACTTTTAGTTAAAGACTCTTAATTTCTCCCTCATTGGTCTTAATTTCTGATCTTTAAAAAGTAAAGGGATTTAAGGATATATTTATTTTAAATTTTTTTATTGCATTCTGTTAAGCCTACAACTAAACATTCAAAGACCTGTATTTACAGATGCAGTGCTGAATTATCGCTCAGAGTAAGGAGGACAGCTGAATTCCATATGCACATTGCTATTAGGTTTTTGAGTATTGAGGATTAATTTACTACCACTTGTCTTAATGTTTCAGTTAAGAACTCTTTTTTATATAGTAGACTGAAGTGTCATTCTTTAAAACAAGAAGCTGTAGAAAAGAGAAAAATGTATGTCAGATTAAGAGAAGAAAAGAGGCATGTGTCGCCTTCGACTCACAATCTGGACTTCTGCAGCTCTCCTGTAGTCATGGGTAGGAGACTAAAATAGAAAAAAGGCAACTCAGGAGGAACAAAATTATGCAATGATGACTCCCCTAAGGGATAGTTCAAGCTTTAAGTCAGGGCAAAGAACACTGATTCAAATGCAAGGTGCCATAACTCTCTCCCTTTTGTTGTATATTTCTCTTCTGAGGTTCTTCTTGCTTCTGATTTTTGTAAGTGAGCTGCATTTCTTAGTAAAACTGGGAATAAAGACAAAAATAAAAGTGGAAGAACGATGGTGAATATTTTTTATTAAGGAGCAAACTTTGAAGGGAAATCTGACAGTGAAAATGTGGGGAGCTGGAGCTCATTTCCCCCACTATGAAATATCTTCTGTAAGGTAATGATGAAAATGCTTTTAACTCACAGGATGAGGCTGTGAGTCAGCTAAACCCTCCTGTTCTGATCTAATAGGGCTATTGTAGTCTTTGGCTGTGAGCCAGCTGTTCCACACAGAAGGCCCAAATTTGTCTTTCTGGACAGAGCAACTGGATGCAGCTTGCCAGGCAATGGTAACGTGGTGTGAGTGAGGGACCAGTGTGATGATGCAGAACAAATGAGTCCATCAGACTCTTTGGTTTATTTGCTTCAGTTTTTTTCCAAAGGACAGTCACTTTAAAATGAGTTCCATTTCTAATTATGTGCTCTAAAAGATTGAAGCCATGTAATCAAAATATTATCTTAATTACACTAATTACAGACCCTTATACTGAGAGAAATCTCAGGATATTCCTAATGTGAACAGCTAATTAAGGTCTAGTAGAATAATGACAGCTTAATTGCTTATGTTTGTGTGGAGGTATCAGTTTAGGAAAAAACCTTGTATATAACCTGCTAGAATATGGTAAAAAAAGTCATATTCTTAAGTGCACTTAAGATAAAATTACAGATTTTAAATCAGTTTATTATCATCAGTCATCAAGGGAAGTATATTTAACTTAGGGTTCTTTATTGAGAACTGTGTTTGATAGTGTGCTTCTAGATCAATATGAGGTACTTGATTTGTAAAATAGGGTAAATAAATTTACCTATTTAATATTACAATTAAATAATTGAATACTATTTATTTATCACTTGAAAAGCTACTTTGCAGTTTAAAGTTTTTGCTAAAGAATTAGTTTTGAAACCTTGGGAAGGCAGTCAGTGAAGACAGACCTCTGATGCCTTGTGGTTGTTCTTTGACTTTGGGAATTCAGTTTAAGCATGCCAGGTCTTTCAAGAGGAAGGTTTGTTAATGCTCTCTTTATGCTACAGGATACACAAAATTTAAAGAGCCAACATAAACCTTGCTGAAAAGGACATATCAAAAGGAACATGTGATAAGGAGATAAGGAGTTAGATTTCCCTCAGACCTCTGCCTTAGGCTTCAAACATTGGTCAGGGGCAAGTTTCCTAAATTGGAGGAGGAGCTGCTGAGTCACTGCCTGCTGGTCATCATGCCCAAAGATTCTGTTCATCCTTAAAGGCAGAATTAATTCAGAATTTTGGCTTATGGGCCACATCAAAAATTTGCTTTGGTTGAGAGGAGGAGAAGCTTGAATTTTATTTTACTTTAATTCAGCTCTTTAGCTTTCAGCTGCTTTCCAAATGTAAATTTAGTAAGAGGATGAATGTAGAGGGTTTTGGTTAAAACAAGTTGTTTGAGACCTGGCAGTGTCTGACTGAAATGGTCCATGGCTCCTTTTAGTCATGGTGACAAGACGGGCAGTTACTGGAATCTTGGCTGACAGGAACTGTTGGGCTCTGGAGCTATCCCTAGGCTTTAATTTCTTAGTCCAGCCTCTCCTGAAAAGCCCAGGGTGACATTTTGGTTCAGCTGTGGCCCTAATTCTGCCCTGAGCAGAGCCAGGGACCCCAGCTCATCTGCTTTGGCTGGGTTCCATGGGCATCAGCTTGGGATGCTCAAGGACTGTGTGTGCCTGGGGGAGGCTGTGCCTGGATGAACCCCCATGGCAGTCCTACTCCTCTGCTCTGCACCCTCACAGCAGGGGTTGCAAGCTGGGTATTGAAACATCTCTCTGCTTAAACAGGGTGTGTTGGAGTGTGGGGAGGAGTCTACTGCTGACCAAAGTTGGAGGGAACTTCTTCAGAAAGGGGCTGCATTGTCTTGGAGCAAAAGTTTATGCCATGCCTGCAGCTCCTCAGGCAGTTATCCACAGCCCTAAAAAGAAAAAAAAAAACTTAAAAATCTTACAAATCTATGCTGTGAAATAATCTGTTTTCTGGGAAGATTAATACAATACAGGTAAAGGCCTCTCCTGCCACAAACTGAGAATACTGCCTATCCACACCGCTTTCTTTTTATGTCTGCAGGAGATTCTGCCCATTTCTATGATGAAGTCATTTTGATTGTTGGAAATTGATGCTTACCATTAGACTCTTTTATCTGTAAGATTTTTGCAGATTAGCACAAAACTTGAGAATACGCGTGGCAGGTCTTGGGTGCTATATACATGGATGAAAATCATGTATAGAAATTACAGAATCATGGAATGGTTTGAGTTGAAAGGGACCTTTGAAGGCTGTCTAGTCCAAATTTCCTGCAATGAGCAGGGTCACCTGTCACTAGACCAGGTTGATCAGAGCCCTGTCCAATCTGACTATGAATGTTACCAGGAAAGGGGGCATCTACCACCTCTCTGGGAAACCTGTTTCGGTGTTTCACCACTCTCATTGTAAGAAATCCCTTCTTTAAAACTAATCTAAATCAACCCTCCTTCAGTTTCAAAGCACCACCCCACTTTCTGTCACAACAGTCCCTCCTGAAATGTCTGTTCCTATCTTTCCTATAGAACCCCTCTAAGGAAAGCCCCATAAGGTCCCCTTAGAGCCTTCTGTTCTCCAGGCTGAACAACCCCAACTGTTCAAGCCTTTTGTAATCTCTATGAGGTATTAATCTCCAGGACTGTTGAGCATTGGGGAGAATGACTAGTTTTTGCCTTTGTGATGGTTTGACGCTGGCACAAGGCCAGCGTTCCCATAAAAATATATTGTCTCTGGTGCCTGTTGTGAGATGTGACCAAAAACAGAGTAAAGCAGGTTCTAACTTAAGAACAAAAAGAAAAAAGAACTTTATTAACTTGCAGTATATAAAGGAGACATACACAGAAGGGGATGAAAACCTTGGAAACACTCCTCCTCCCCACACCCAAATTCTCAACACAACACAGTGAGACAAAACTCAAATTCCCAGTCAAGTTACCTCCTCTCAGGTAATTAATCCTCAGTCTGTTACCACCCTTCTGGTAATTAGCACTCAGTTCATCAAGGAGAGATAGGAGTCCCTCTTGCACCATATTGTGACCTCTTCCTTCCATGTCCAGTGCTCTCACCACTGTGCATGGACCAGAACTG
>VXBS01004951.1:40424-51847 GCA_013400255.1 Sitta europaea | reverse complement strand
CAGCATTTGTAAAGTTTCCATCATCTACAAAAAGGGTTAAAACCTTGGGCTGTGCCTGCCCAGAACTCCCATGACTTGACTGCCGGGCACTTTCTCTTGTAAGCCCCCCCTTTCTCCTTCAGCCGTGCTGCCCAGCTGCCGATATCAAATTTCAAGGTGGCACAGGCACAGTCTTTCTCTCTCCGGGGGTGGGGGGGGAAAGGAGGCTGTCTGATGCCTCTCAAGGTTCTTGCATTTTCTTCACCCTTCCATCCTGCAGGAACTCCTCTCCCCCTCTCTGCCCAAGGCCTGCCTCCCCAGGCCACATGGCTTCCCCTGCCCCGGCCAGCCCGCAGCTGGGCAGGGGAGGCCTGAGCTCCTCCACAGACCGGAACCAAGAGAGAGTTCTCCTGGGAGCCCTCTGCTTTTAACCCCCTGTGTGCTCAGAGGCGGATCCTTGTCCTCAGTGGCCAAACCAGGTGCCAATATTCAAACCTGAGCACCCATTGGTTTGACCACCGAATCCCAAAAAACTCACTTCCTTTTCAAACCACCACACCCTTTCCATGAATGTAGCCCTCAAAATGATAGGTAAATTCTTGGCATCTCTTTTGTGTAGGGATTAAGCCAGGAAGGAAGAGTTTTATCATTAATTTTTAAATTATATTTCAAAAACTTGTTCTATGTATTTCATAAACAAGTTACCCCCATTTGTGATCATGAGACTACTGTTCAGTCATTATTTCTGAATTAATATTAGTACATGGCTTGGACTGAAGCCCAGATGGGCATACAAACTTTCAGGCCTGCAGCAGTAGATGATGAAACCTGTGGGAATCACAAAATCCTTCTGAGTGTCCTGGGAAGAATTATAATAAATAAGAATTTAGATAGAATAATAATTATTATGTCACGGGGTGAAAAAAGTAGATTTTAGGATTTTACAATGTGAGATCAGGGGGAAAAGATGGAGGCAGTGGGGTGTGTCCCTGAGCTTCTTCTTCTTCCTCTTGTTCTCCATCTTCTGTGGTGGTGTGGCACATTTAGATTGGTTTAGAGTAAAAGAACACTGTGCAACATAGTTAGTAGATATTGGATAATTGTTATAAATAAAGTACACGTAATTTTCTGTATAAAAGATAGTGCCCTCCCAAGGGCAGGCAGATGACTAAAGATGACAGACAGAAGGATGATGACTAAAGATGACAGATGAAGAAGTTGACGACGAAGGACAGACCAAAGAGGAGAGCACTGGCCTGCAGAAAGCTGTGGCAGGCCAGGGAATGAATATGCAATAACAAAAGAATAAACAAATTCCTGAAAACGAGAGCAGACGACTCGATCTCTTCTTCAGACACAGGGCTGGGGAAAACAGAAACCTCACAAACACAGAAACACCAGAAAGGCCGGCCAAAGAAAGAACAAAACTCAAGAAAAAGAAATCAATCTACATATATCTATATCAATCTATATATCAATCTATATCCACATCTATATCTAAATATATTTATATTTTTATTTTTTAAGAATCTAACAGAAACCATTCAATATCTCTGATGACTTAGGGCAGCCATCATTGTGGCTGCCCACCTAGCCTTTCCAAAGCTTTAGTCTCAGCTCCATTAACACAGAAGTACTCTATTCAATACTACTTCTTTCAGGAATTCTTGTTGTCACCTTTCCCCATATTTTGAGTGTATTCTGTTGTATTTCTGGCCATTCAGTTGAACCAAACCTACTCACACCTTATCACCATTGATTGCAGCATTTCTTTTGAAATACTTCAGAACCTGTTTTCAGGTTCAATTTTGTGTCTCTTGGACATCATCTTAAGTGTCATCTCTTCCACACTGAGAACAATTCAAAGCTCAGATCTTAGCTCCAGCTTAATCCTTAGCATCATCTTTCTTCATTGTCATTGTCTCCATGTTTGATGTCTCCCTTCCTTCCTACAACACCTTTCATTACTCTCCAAGATCAGAGCTGTCCTAAGGGAAAACTGTAGTCATTTTTCTTTGATTTCTTAGACTAAGTAGCAATAAAAGCACAGGCTGTGAGCTGAATATTTTCAGGCTTGATTAGATTTCAAACACGATTTTTTTTTAGAATAGCAGCTGTAGGAAACAATGGGAGCCACAGAAGTAAAGGAACAAATTGTTCTGATAACATATTTTTAAGTACAGTGAGTGCCTGTGAATGTAAAAGCAAAGCCCTGCAGCCTTCTTTTACAATGTCTACATCAAGCCTTCTTTCTCAGTGTGTCTTTCAACTATTCTCAGTCCTTCTATTTATATACAAAACAACCAAAACTGTTCTTGTTGAGTCTACAGCTTACCTCTGTACATAGTAGTATTGTTATTTTGGGACTTCATGGATTTTTAGTATTCACAGGAACAGTTTATTCTTCTCCAACATCTTTCTAGATGAGAAAAGTGTGAGTGTAAAATTATCAGTGGCTAGAACTTCAGCTGTGAAGGACGTTGAATTGACTCGGCTGCTGGGTTAAAACCCAGTCTTTCATGCATAATTCAAGCTTTCTTGGTAGTGTGATGGTTCCTTGAGGATACATCCTTGGTTGTAACTGACACACGCAGTTGTCACTTACATACTCAACTTTTCATGATAGAAATGCAATAGAACATTTTGGAAATCCTCTGGTGCTAATCTCCTCATCTTATTAAAGTTGCATTTTTTCCATGACTGAAATGAACATCAGGAATGTGAAGAGTAGAGTCAGTAATTGAGACTGTTCATGTAACCCTACAGCTCCATTTGTGGTGTACGTTCCTCTGTTGTGATTTGATGGCTCCTTGTGGTACCAGATGATATGCCAGGTCTTGGTTTTTAGGAAACAGGTCACCAGGGGCCAAATTGCCAGAACTATTCTTACAGCCACAGCCTTATTGCTGTTCACTTCCAAAGGACTGCACAAGAGAGCTGTGATCTGAGCAAGCTTCTTTGTAGTTTGGAACCGCAACAAGTTCGCTGAGCGTACATTTTGTACAAAAAATAAGAAAGTTTTTCAGAGCCATGTAGGACATTGTAGTGGCCCTCTGAGCCTCCATCTGGGACCCATGGTCTCTGTTCTATGGAGTGTTCCTGATAAAGTAAACCAGATAATGATGCTTTTAGTTGGCATTGCTGGTAATTGGAAACCTGAGTAAGCTTGCAGTAAATAAAAGGTTAAATGGTGAGCCTCAGAAAAAGATAGTTAGGATGTGATTTTTGTTAGTCCACTTTGAATGAGCCTTTATCACTTCATAGCATTTCAGTGAGAGGCTCAGCACTATTGTCAATGTGTTTAATGCCATGACTTTTTTTTCTTAATAGTCTAAATTCATAGTTTTGACAACTGCAATTATTAATCCAGTTTAATTTAGTCTGTTTAAATACACTGGAGATTTTATTATTTGCTTGCCCTCACACTTGTCTAATTCAAAAGTTACAGAAAACTGAATATTTCTGTGTTTATGGTCTCTACAGTTGGGTGATGTCAGTTCTCACATTCTGTAAAATGTTAATAAAGGAATTTAGGATTAAGCTTGTTATTAAGTGTGGAATGATTCCTACTATTAATATCAGTATTATGTTACTTTTGCCAAGAACATTCAAGTCAACAAACCTGAAGAGAACACAAGGAAATGACTAACAGTTAAGCATTGAGTTGTTGAAAAAAGATTATGTCAGACCAATCTAATTTTCTTCTCAAATTCCCTCCGGTAAGAGACGTTGTGGTTAGAAAAGAGATGGTAGGTGCCATGGACCCTGACTTTGCTCAGGCTTTGTACACTGTCTTATATGACAGTCTCATTAGCAGACTTGGGAAACATAATGTGGAAGAAATTAATAAGGAGGATGCAAGGCTGTTTTGAAAATTGTAGAGCACAGTTAGAGATCAACTGTCAAAATGAAAGGAATAACTGACTGGGATTCTGCAAGGAGTTGCCTAGGCTCTAATACAACTCAACACATTTATTAATGACCTAGATGATGGAATAGTCTGTGTGTTACCAGATTTGAAGCTAGGATGGACTGCAAGAATGACAGAAGACAAGGTCAAAAATTAAAATGGTCTCTACAAAAGGAAGAAACTGGCTGTAACAAATAAGATGCTACTCAAGAGGGAGGAATTTCTTTGTAGAAAAATTAATGATCAATCCTACAGCATAATCTTGGAGGGGTTCACAACTGAGAGGCAATCAAGTCATATTGATGAGAAGGCAAGCATCCCCTGTGGTGTATACTGAATGTTTCATGTTGTCTGCTCAGCACTAGTAGGTCCTGAAGCACAGGAAGGTTACAGGTAGATATTAGGAGAACTACTTTTGCCATGTACATGTTAGGCACAGAAACAGATTTCCTGCCCAAGTTATGGCAGGCAGTAAGAAGTTTTGTAAGCAGGAAGCAGAAGGAGCTTCCAATAGGGTGGGAAGATGGACTTAAGGAGGATCCTGTCATCTGCCCTGCTCTCCTGCCTGTTTCTGGCTTCTCTAAGGAAGGCCTGCAAGAATCAATTACCTGGATCAGGGACAAGGCTCATGCTAGACATTAATCATAAGCTGGAAGAAACTTATGCCACAATTGCCCCAAATGTATGTTTTACCTCAGTCTGCTGATCATGGGGCTTCCCAAGACTGGAGTAAAAAAGATCATCCAAAGTCATGTAGGAAATACCATATGCTGACAATTCATGCATTCATGGTGACAAAAACATGACTGAAGAAATTCCCTAAAATAAATTCTGTAATGTTTCAAATGCTTGTTTTAAATGCAGTGAAAGCATAATTGGAGATTTAAGAATTGAAAAGTTGAATTCCTGGCAAATTAGGTGTTTCTGTAGTCTTGAATTGTGTAGTCAAATAGGTATCTGACAAAAGAAGGATCTTCTCTCCCTAATCCTAAATTAAATACTGACGTTAGTAGATCATCTAATATCTTTAAATGATAAACAGGGATAATATATTACCCTTTGAATTTTCTTTGCTTATTGAAAGTCCACTCTCTTTTACAGGGACTTTTCATTGCATTATTAGAACAATGCACCACACACGTTTTCCATAAAAATGTTATTGTAATTATTCTTAGGAAAAAATTATAACAAAACTCACATTAAGCAAAGTTTATGCTCTGTGATTTCAGCTGTTGGCTTTGAAGTTGCCTTTGGTTGTAAAGCTATATAAACTATGTGTCCTGCTGATGGTGGGAGGCAATACACCCCAGCACTCTCTTACTGTAAATTATAAGAGAACCATCCCCTTCTTTCTCACTCTCACTAGTCCAAAGTGCAGCTTGCCACACTGCTCTGTCTGTGTTCACCCTTGCTTTGGTGTCTGTGAGTGGATTGGGGTTTAGCTGTCTCCTAGAACACAAATAACTCTCCATGGCTGCAGGCATGGCAGAATCAAGGGCATTTTAATTAACTGATAACTAACAAATCTGGAAAGAAAACCAAGCAATGCACTTGAGAAGATGATGTGGTATATCAGAATCGTAGATCATTAATTAAGGGTGATAATAATGTGCGCAGTATCTTTAGTCCCACATCTGAGTGTTTTGAAAGTTGTTGAAAAGAAGAAAGTGACAGGATTTTTTTTACTGTTGCTTTGACAATGCATAGGTCAGGACTTCAGGATTTCTCCACCATGATTATAAAACCCTGTTGACTTTTGAGGTTAAAAAATTAGCAGAAGAATTTCCTGCAGTTTCTGAACAGGCTGAAACAGTTTTAAATATTTACAAAAGATATACTAACTTAATCAAAAGTTTTCTCCAGACTATGTCTTCACCTTTAATCCCATCTCCTTTAAAGTATGGGTTTTTTAATAATAAATTCTGTGTTCCTTTGAAAATAAAGGAATTTTTTCTTTGGTACCATCTGATGGGCCTGTTTATGCCTGGCATATAATGCAGTTAATTTTATATGTGACTAATAACACCAGTTATTCTCCTGGATAACTGTGATATATATATGAAGAAGACTTTCATGTCTTAATTGCTTTACCCTGAAATTAGCACAAGCAGATGGGCCCTGAGCATATAGTGAGGCTGACATGAGGTAAAAGAGGAGACCACTAATGCAGTCAGCAGCATGTAGTGTGTAAGAAACTATTTTTTTGATTGAAATTATTTATTTCTCTTTCCAGTCAATTTGTTCTTTTAATATACCATAGTTGGCTGATGTAAGAAGGATACCAGCTTAGTTGTATAACACCTGTAATTTGGTAAGCTGTAATGATAAAGCTGTAAGGTAAATTACTGTCTAATATCAAGAACATAAAGATATTGCCTAATTATAAACTGAAGTAGAAACTTTATTGTGGACTTTCTTTATAGTTATGGATAAACTGTTAATTGCATATATCCCTGAGTATATGGGGAAGAAGATAGTGTTTACTTTTAATTTTGGAATTTAAGTGAATTTTAAATAGTCTTTGTTTCAGAAATACCTTGTATATAGGTTACATTACCTTCATCCAACCCAGACAGTATCAACAACTTCCAGCCTTGAATGGGAAGTAATTCAGCACTAAATGTCATTTGCAGTCCATGTCATATGAAGAAGAGAGATTTGATTGGGGATTTGGGGGAGGGAGAGCAGTTCTGTAATAGTTGTGGCTTTGTGGTGGCTGTTTCTTGATGCTGGATGGCTGTTTGACTGCTTCATACTTGCACCTTCTTCTGACAGTTCCTCCAGGAGGTGCATCACAGGAATAAAAGCAGGCTGTTGTTGGCAAAGATAGTCTGACCTCATTACTGGGGCAGACAGGTGTATTCTTTAATTACAGCCCTAAAGCCTTAGGAAGCCCTGGACTTTTTCCAACATCAGCTGGGATTAGCCTAGCCCTTTGATGTTGCTGTAGACGTCCCATGGAGACTCTAGTGGAAGAGGGTGAGTGAATGCTGACTGGCTACGGTCCTGGGTTTCTTGGGCGAGACATCTGTGAGAATGATTTGTGTGGGAGAAATTGGACCAAAAAGGAAAACTGTTCCATGCTAATTGCAATTTCCATTGGTAAATCTGGAGGTGAGCTGCCACTGACAGGCTCTTAAACTAATTAACCAAACAGTCCAGTACCCCATGCTGTGTAATGTTACACAACTATGCATAAACAACTCTGCTGAAGATTTATTCCGACCCCAAACTTCCAACAGGCTCTGCTGAAGTTAAACAGGCTGTTTGAAGTGTCATGATGATCTGCAGTCCTCCTGTCTGATGCACTACATGCTTGACTCTAATTAACAGTAATCAAATAAGGAAAACCCTAATCAGCATTCAGCAGCCATTACCCTCAGCTTAACAGAGAGAAAACATAATTTCAGAAGAGAAATAAACACGTGGTATTGTGTGAGCTATAATAAATCCTTTTAAGTGACATTATGAAAAAAATGTATTGTTGTAATATGCCATTAAACAGTGAACTAAGTCCATAGGGATAAAATGAAGGGGTTGGGGAGGAAGGAAATCCCATGATATCCAGAGTTGGCTTCCATTGAGTCTTGTT
This sequence comes from Sitta europaea, assembly GCA_013400255.1. Taxonomy (NCBI): domain Eukaryota; kingdom Metazoa; phylum Chordata; class Aves; order Passeriformes; family Sittidae; genus Sitta; species Sitta europaea. The sequence goes on along the minus strand of VXBS01004951.1, from coordinate 44,366 downwards.
TTTGGAATGTAAGCAGCATTTTTCATATCTCCTGACTTAAGACATAGAAAGTGTTAGTTATCCTGCACTCTTGGGAAATACAGGCAAAATGTTATCTTCTAAAGAATTATCCTCCTCTTTCTTAAAATGCTACCATACATAGCTCATTGCAGTCTATAAATACTTATGATTTTGTAATGGGGACTTAGGAGGACAGTTCACACAGGTATCAGTACCCACTACATCATGGTTTGATCTATATGCTCTGCTTCTCACCTTCATAGGATTTTAAGCCTTTTAAAACTTTTCAGGGTGGTAGCAAAGTGGTCTATTAGATAATGTTCATCACTGGATAAGAGCTTTGAGCCATGAGTTCCTGTACCTTTATGCTGTACTGCTTCTTGATGCATGAAGAATGTCCAGAGAAGAGAAAGATTTTCAGAAGAGGCCTATGGTCACTACAGTTACCTGGAAGCTAACTATGGTCTAGAAGATAGAGATGCTTTCAAGGAATCATTTTCTTCTTTGAGCGACTACAGATGATGAGATTCCTGACCTGCCTGGGCATCCAAAGAAGACACAAAGAAGACAGCCTTTGATTGTCAGTTGTTCATTCCTTGCCCACAGGTCTATATTCTTTTTACTGTATCTGAATAATTGTTTTGCATCAAGTCTTTTGAACCCGCTCTCAAAAAGACATTGCAGATGTCTGGCAGCTTCAAGTTCTTTTTCTCCTTTCCCTGTATTCCCAAGGCCATAAATGGATGCTCTGTGAATGAAAGCCTTTATTTCCTCTTAAGTACCATGGGTTTGTGCATAACTGTAAGCAATTTCTCTCCTGACTGTGCAATTTCCCTTGGTGATGTTTAAAGGAACATTTTTAAATTCTATTTTTAAACTGTTAGAAATAGCTCTCCAGAGCTTCCACTGCTGAATACTAATAACTTTTTATATTAGCATAAAAGGATATCTTTATCAAAGATCACCATTTTAGGGGAAAATAATAGTATATGTATCTCAAGTGGCATGGGGAAGCTGTTCTTAGGCTTATGGAAACTTTTGTCCTTTTTATCAGCTTCCATAGTTTTGTTAATGCTAAATTAAATTAAATGTGCCAAAGGAGCTGGGGTGAGTTTTTGCTAACGTGCATACAAGCCTTATCAGAGGGTGTTAGAGAATGCTGATTTCTCCTAGATGCATGTAATTTTAACACCTGCTCATTCTGAAACTTAGATTACTTTGTCCTAGGACTATTTATCACTGAAGCTGTTGTTGGTGACTTTGGTATTTTTACATGAGCCCATATGGCTGCAGAGAGATGTACATAATGGAATAAAGGGCAAATAATGTTCTGGAAAACCCAGACTGCTGTTCAATATGTCTGGAAATCATGTAGCAGCAGGCAGAGTTCAATTAAATCGTCTTGGGTTTGTGTAGGAAAAGGATTTCCAACCACTGTCTTGCCTCTAAAGATCAGCTTTCTTGTTTACCTCAAGCATATAACTCATCGAATAAAACCTAAGGTGATCCTGGTAGGTCAATATATATCCTTCATCCATAAAAGCTAAGTAGTTCTGTCACACAGGAGTCCTGGAAGCTGTACCTGGTGTGACCTTTTTCCACACTGTGTTGTGCAAGTGTTGTGAATCTCCAGCTAAACCCAAGTATGACTGAGCAGGGAGAAAATGCATCTTCTATCGTTCAATCCACCCATTGCTTTCAGGATTCCTTTAGAAATGTTTTGTACAGTGAGCTGCAGAAGTTAGAGGAATGAGTTGAAGCTGCTAATATGCTTGGAATATTTGGAGAAATATTTATTTCACAGGTACATTACAGGCTGGATATTGTCAAACGCTGCATATTTCCAGGAATCTGTAGGACCTAAACACATTCATTATTGCTCCTCTTTCATCACACCACTTGATATTTAAGATTTTGAAGATAAGTGAAATCTAATCCACACATACAGCAATATTTTTGGCCTTTTAAATTTCTTCTCCTGCAACTCAGGTGCCTAATGTTTCTAGTCTGCAAGATTTCACTGTGATCTAAAACGTAGGTGATGTGTGAAGTGGTCCCAAGGAGGAGCTGAGGCTCTTGTGAGTGCCGTCTGCCATCACTGGCGGAGTTTTACTGCCTAATAGCAGGACAGATTGTCAGCGTCCCCTCCTTGAGTTTGCACTCTGGTTGAAATCAAGGTACCAGCACCCAGCCATGAAACATGTTGGCACAGCAGTGGCTGCACTGCAGGGATGGCTGCATCACCCGCGCCTGCCGCACTGGGGTGGGATGGGGGAGCAGCTGGAATCAGCCACTTCTGCTGCCACCACTGACAAGCTGTCAAACATCAGGAGCCAACTACACACTGTGCTTCTGATCTGTGAATCCTTTTGCTTGAACAAAAAAATGTTCAGTGTCTAGTACCTCTCATCACAGATTTTTGTGAGGCAGCATGAGGTTCTAGGCTGGACAGATCTCAGGAGTGAGAAATAATGCATTATGGGTTTTTTTCATCTGTTTCTATCTTTTTTCTTCTTTATGCTGGAGTAATACATTTCCTCAGAGAAGAAATATGCAATTACTCTTTGTGCAGACCTTTCAAAGTTGAAATGTTGAAATTAGTATGTAAATATCACATACTACAGCTGCATTAATTGATGACTGAAATGCATCATTTTAGTCAAATTGTAGTTTTAATTTTTATGAATGAGGTTTTAAGTGCCAGGATCTGGAAAGCACTTAAACTCTACATCAGCCAGATCCCATAGTGCAATATTACCCAGTGATAATATTTTAATGAATTAAAATAAATCCAAGACTTCTCTTCTAATACTTTATCTTCCCTTACTTTTTCAGTAAGTATTTCATCCTATGGTTTCTAATATTCATAGATTAATATGGGAAAAGACCTATGACTGACACCTTTTATAATTAAAAATGAACACATTTGAGCATATTTCTTAAAAGTGTCCATTCTATTCTGTATCTGTTTTCCTCTCTTTATTATCTTTATTACCTAGTTCTTTTGATGCACTAAAAACATTTAATTGGTCTTTGAGTACTGGGAAAACATGGAATTGTTTCTTCCCCAGTGGAGAAAGAGGGCATGTTTTAATTTTCATTCTTAATTTTACCTGTCTTTGCTGCTTTTGGCCACAAATACTTTTAAATTGCTCTTTATTGTTGTATGTCATAGTCAGTGATAACATGAATTTCTTCTTTCATTGATATTTTAACATGACTGCATCATTCAATCAAGTTTTTTTAAAAAATCAATAGCTGCCACTATAATTCATATTTTCTTACAGATTAGAATTATATAATACTATGTTCTTAGCTGAACACTGATCATGCTAACCTTACTTCCTACTGCAGAAATTTTATGATCATAGACTCCTTAGTCTTTATCCTCTGGTGGTGCAAAGAATGAAGCATCTTGGGAGGGTAAGTCAATATTTCTGAAATTTTGAACAATCTTCTGGAAATATTTCTTTTAGCTGTATAACAAGCCTGAAATAAGTGCTTCTGAGAAGAAGCTTCTTAAGCCAGGCCAGTCCAGGCACCTGTGCCACTTCTCAGTTTTCGTGGGCGTGCCTCGTATTTCTCGTTTTGCTGGAGTCAGCAGGCCCTGATCCTGACTGGGTGCTATACAGCTTGAAATCACTGACCTTTCTTTAAACTAGGTTGATCAGACACTTCACCCTAGGAGCTGCAGTATTTTGGAGCACACACACACCTCTATGTTTTAAGTCTGATAAAGATCAGGTTAAAATAAATCTGCTGCACAGCTTGTGTCTACCCTGAATTCTTCCCCAGTGGTGGTGTGTTTCTGGCAAAACAGCAGTGAAGAGTCCCTGGCCAATTGCTACAGAACACAATATTTTCCAGTGATAGTGTTATAGTGCACACAATAAGCCTAAACTTCTACCATGTTTCTTCCCCTTTTTTTTTTTTTTTTTTAAT
>VXBS01004951.1:0-40415 GCA_013400255.1 Sitta europaea | reverse complement strand
TTTTTTTTTTTTTAACTGTACAGAGACCTCCTCTGAGAATAAGGATGTTGTTTCAGTCTCTTTTCTACTGAGGCTTGCCACAAGGGTAAAAATACAATGTGTGATAGACTGTCTCTGTTCTACAGAGGATGAGTAAACTTTGTCATGTGTTTCATATGGGCCACTGACATGTTTTAAAATGAAAATGAAACACTGAATTAAATAAGATTCTACTTAAAGAGGTATGAACCAGTTCTTTTGCATTGGTCTTAAACACATTTCAGACTTTATTTGGAAGTCAGATTTGATTAAATAGTGATATTTCTCTTACTAACTTTTGTTTGATCTGATGTAAACATATTGTAGCTGGATAAATTCTGTAACTGCTGGTAAACACTACTGTGTTTTGATTAAAAAATCACAGTTTAGATTCCCTGTTTATTTTATTGCTTCTTTTTCAGTCAAAATCCTTTATCCATAGTAATATCTGATCTCTTGAGAACTTGACAAGAAATTTTTCAGTGAAGGATAAATTCCTACCTTAAACATCATAAGGAAGATTAATTTTTCTTAGCATCACTCTTTAGTTCTACTAAAAGATGTCAAAATGTCTGCACTTTAGAATTAAAGTCTATTTTATCAGCATAACAGATATTGTACATGTAGTAGTGCTTTCAGATTTTAGAAATGTCACTGTATTTTTATTGTGAATTATTATGGGCATGGACAGACTTGATGTCGAGAGTTAGAAACCAAGGTATTAGAGGGGAGAATGTGTCTAAATGAGATGATGTAATCTTAAAATGTGAGTAATGACATGGTAAATAGAGAAGACTCCAAGTAATTCAGTTCAAACTAAGACTCTTCCAAACTGTGATTATTTTAATACTGAGCTAAGTATTTTTTTCACTTATTTTAAGTCATATTTGTGTGACAGTCTGCCTTCATACATTACTCGGTTGTTGCAGAACAGAAAGCATCAACCATGTTGACACATAGGTACACTTAGATCACCTAAAATCCCTCAAATGATTTTGTAGCTGTGTATATTGTGTATACTTCCAGCCACAGAATAAGGTACCCAAAGTGTCATATGAGTGCCTCCAGCTGTCATGTTTCCAGAACCACAACAACCAGCCTGAGGACTGGGATGGAGAAGTGAACCAGCCTTTCTATGGTCTGCTTCCCCTGTCCTATTTTGCAAACTTGCCTGCTGACTATTGAAATCAAAGTTTCTGCCAAAGATCCACTATTTTTTTTGGTAGAAAATGTCTGTTAAACAGTCTTTTTCTGTAAAATTCAGCTCTCATTTCAATAAGTTTCTTAGAAAGATAAAATATACAGTATGGTTCAGTTCTATGTGAAATATTTTAACAGGAAAGCAAGCTTTACCTGCTTTGTTTCCCATGTAAATTGTTTGTTTAAAAAGCATGTTTGGATAGTAATCAAACATGTTTGGTTCAGTAACCTGAACGCTAAGGGATCCAGACAGTACTGGTTTAATCAAATGAACACACTGCTGAATAGTTAAGAAAACTTCATTGATTTCTGGGCTTGTGGCCTATTGTGACCCAAAGATCCAGCTTCTGAGAAGACAACTGTTAAAGGAAACAATGTAGAATAAAAACGTAATTTGATTATTTTTTTTTACCAGAGTAGTCTGCTTTCAAAAAAAACTGTAACAGAGAGGGTACTATGAACTGAAAAATTTTTCTATCAAACCAAGTCCTAAGGATCAAGAAGGGAAAAAAATAAGGGTGAAGGAGAGAGGGAGGGAACTTTGAAAGTAGATGAGGGATCCAAAATAGAAATGCCATTTTCTCCACAGAAGAGGAATCCCCAGAATGCAGAAGACATTGATGGCATTTTGCAATTATGCCTGGAGGGAATGGAGGTTCAGTAGCATCTAATACACTTTAGTTGGCTGCAGTTAATGGCCCTCTGGGCTATAAGTTTCCCAGAACAATGAAACACAAAATTCTTCAAATAAAACATACTGTGTGTCACTGGCAGTTTAAGCTTCCTCTTGATAGCAGTTCTGAATGCAAAACTCTTCTCACAGGATTATTTGTGTGACAGCTGTCACAGGTGCACCACTAAAACCCTAAGTTTAAAACACTGCACCAGGTTTGTCTTTGCCAGATTAGGAACAGTTTTTCCATTTCATTTGACCTACAGGCCAGAGAGCAGAGGTGGTTTTTTGTGCTAGATAGGTCTGCTGTTCACTGGGGAAATGGGTTCTGTCAGGGAATATATCTCCCTGAGGTTTTTGCTGGCACACAATGGAAATTTGAGAAGGGAGAACTGCAACTGTAAATTGGCTGCATGGGAAGTCTTACAGAGGTAACTGTGGATAATATTTAAGCATGTGATAAAGCTTGTAGACTTCCAAATAGTTCAAAATTTCAGTGGCTTCTGTAAAGCATGTGAGCCCAGATTCAGAATCACTCTGCTCTGTGACCAAAGCATTATTTCAAAAAATATTATTTCAAATATGTTTTCCTCACAGGACTGCTAAACTCTGGTTTGGTTGAACCTTTACAAATTTATTGAGTTTAATGTAGTTTTATTGAACTCCAGTTATTTTCTACAATAGCTTTCTCTATCTTTTCTCAGGTGTTTATGAAAACTTAAAGCAGTTAATTCTGTTCAGGCAGTAAAATATTAAAAAGATATTAGTACTCCCCATTTGATTTGCGAAGCACAAGAAGACAAAATACTGCAGGAAGCAACTGTAGTCTTTCAAATGTTCTTTTCATCTGGCCGTAGGGAACTGGAGGATGTTTGTGTCTACCTAGTTCTGTGTACCTCTCCTTGACTGATAACAAGCTTCTCTTTGACACTTGTAATAGCTGATTTTTTCAGTCCTTGGGATTTTTGCTTAAATGTAGATCACTGAGAGCCAGGAGGCTGAATTTGGCAAGGTACATTTGATGTAAATGGACAGGCAATTCCTTTGGCTTGACTTTATGGCTTTGCAGCTGCCCTGCCCTCACCCTCCCAGGCTGTGCAGCAGGGCAGGACTGTGTTGTCCCGACCCTGCTGTGATACCAAGAGCCCAGGAGCATCCTGCAGCTCCACTGAGCATCGTGTTTGCTCTCAAGGAGTATCTACACATTGTTATCTGCATAATTTTTAACAGGACACTTGGAAATAAGTTATCACATCTGCTTCTACTTGTTTGGTTGGTTCTGAGTTTTTTTGCTTCCTGGATGAAGAACAGTAAGCATGAGATGACAGGCCTGGCATGATTGCAACCCAGTTTATTTTTTCCAAACAGCATGTTCTGGATTCTAGGTGTGTTCTCAACATTAAATTCTCTTCTACCTAAGATACAGTGCCATGGTGCCATCGGATTGCCTGTCATACAGCCTGTTTCTTACTGCTACTTGGAAAGCCTATCATGCACTGCATATTTTGTTTGTTGGTTTAAAGTTCTTTAGCAACTTATTTATTAAAAAAGAAAGAAAAATCAAAGCAGAAAAAAATCCCAAAACCCAACAACAAACCAAAACAGAAAAACCCCAAGTTTTCCTAACACCTGCAACACTGATGTTTTGTTTCAGTGTCAGACTCAGGTCCTGGAACTAAATCTCTGTTGATTAGAGCCTTAAAGACTTTCTGATTTTGTTTTTCTCTGCTTCATAAAACATGATTGATTACAGAAGACTCTGACACACAGAAATAACTGGAAAAAGTTTAAGTGCTTGTTTTGAAGCCAAATCTAAAACCTCATGTATAATGCTGAAAGTCAGCAGGATTTTCCAGATTTGCAAACAGAAGAGGGGAAAAAAAAATCTACTATCTGCATGAAGATGATGTAGAGATGTCGTACAAACAGTTTTCAGGGTTACTTTGAAAGAATCTGGAGTACATAAAATGGGTAGAGCCTTCAAGGAAAAGCTATGTATCAGATGATTGGTGCCACATTGCTAACAGCTGTGTCACAGCTGTTTGAAGAATCATTTTGCTCCATGAATATCATGATAGTTAACTACTGTACAACAGCTGTCAAAATGCATATTGATGAAAAAGCACACATTCTCCAAGATTGTCAGATCCCCTCTTGCTTTTTTATGGGAAGTTCATTAATTTTTAATTGATGGTTTAGACTTCTAATCAGTGTGGCACTTAATTATAAAGATGCCACATGGAGTTACCAAGATACCATTTTTCATGTTCCTTGGCTTGTTTCTCAGCTCTGTTAAACTCCTGCTAGGATTTCTCAGTGTGTATTTACAACTACTATGATTGCAAAATGGGCATAATTTTTCATCAGCTTTTGTATCAGTTCTCCCCAAGACAAATTACATGCCAAAATGCAGACCTTGTAGTCTTGTGTGCCTGTGAACAATGACAGGACTCTCAAATGCTAATATGCAGGAATTATTCATGTAGCAGTGTGTTTTTATGTAATGGTCTGATTTTAATAAAGTAGGATAGAAATCTAACTTTTTTAAAATAAATGACCAAAAATTACCAAAAAACATTAGGGATACTTTATGTGACTATTATTTGCTTATTAGTGAAAAAAAGGTTTTACTAAATCCATCTTCTGCTTATTATAAAAACCGTTATATTAAATTTCAATATTTTCTGCAACTAATGTATAAGAGAATTTGTCCTGTCTGCATATTTCTTTTACCACAGCAAAAAGCTGATCTTCCATGTTGGATGTCCTGTGTCAGGTTTCTAGTGGAAGCTTTGCTGAACTCATGGTGATTTAAGGACAATGACACAGAGACGCTATGAAGTTAGAGATGATCACTTTTAAATATGACAAACTTAACCTACTTTGGAAACAACATACAAGCTATCAGGTGCACAGGCTGCTTGTCAAGTTGGAAAGGGTAGTAGCAAGCTCCAAAACCCAGTACATGTTGAGAACAATCTTTATGACTTCAGAGTTGTTGGAAAAGAGGAACAAGTGGTTATCTATATGGGAAGGAAAAAGTTCTGATTTCAAATTCCCAGTAGAGCTGTGATTTATCACTCAGGAATGAAAGACCAGGAAATGGAGGGATTGTTTTTGCTCCCTCACTGGCAAGTAGACTTTTTGTCTATGACTTTACTCTGGTATGGAATGGTTGTTCAGATTAAGACACAGAAAATTCAGGGTGGGACCAGAGGCTTTTACTGGAGCTCTTATACAGTATTTTGATGGGTTTTTCTCAAAATCTGACTTCATTCCTCAGATGGTTGCCCTGCTGTGTAATCATCCTCTTGGTTGTGTAGGGGATATATTCCTTTCAGAGCAAAATGAAGACTTACAAAAAAGTATAATCCCTTATATAAAAAGGATTTTCTTTGGGTGTACTTCAGATAATTACTGGGCTTTTAACAGGAATAGATATGATTACCTTTAGGGTTTTTGATTATTTTAGTGTCTATTGCTACTTCTAAGCAACCATTTTAGTGGCTGGTCATGCTACATTAGAAATTGATGGTGATAAGGGACTATACTAAATTTGCTCATTCAGAAGATGAGTTTCCAAATTTACTAAATAAATTAGTGTTAGAAACCAGGCTTTTTGTGAAGATAATCTGAATGTCATCTGAATGTGCTAACTTTACCACCAAAGGTGAAAAGCTTATCCTTCAAAGCAGGTGATGTAAATGTTACTATATTTTGGGTCTTTCTTGGTACTTCTGTGTCTTACCATATCCATTGCTATTTTGTGCATAGGATGTGCCAAAGAAAAGGGTTGGAATGATCTTCTCAAGAGGAGATGGTGCAGTAATTCTGTGATCAATAAATTTAATTCCTTTTAAAGGGCATGACTTTGTACCAGTTTGCATTGAGATTGTGACTGCCAGTGATGGTGGATGACAGTAAGAGATCAGGAAATATTTTGAGCTGTTGTTAATTTCCCTTACTTTTTTATTCGTGTGCCACTGGCAGAACTTTTTGTCAAGGGAGTGAGTGCTTAACATGATCATGGCATTTAGCTTCATGGCTCATAATTGTGTATCACCTTGTTCTGATAGGCAGCCAAAAAGCTTACTTAATATGTAGCTCAAAAATTTCTCAAAAGTGTTCNACACAATAAAGAAACATCACTGGAGCAAGCAGTCAGAGCATAACATTGATTTTCATTTATTTTCAGTTGTGAGTTGCAAAAAAATAAATGCAAACAGGGATGAGAAGGTATGTCAGCAGCACTAAAAAACCTCTGTCTGACTTATTCCCAAAATTCCATATGTAAAAACCAGTCTTTTCTTGGATTTCTGGCTCCTCTGACATTTGATTTAAGCTGGAATTAAGAAGCCCTTATTTGAACTTCGGTGGACTGAATTATACTTAATGAATGTATAGTATGTGTACCTGATACGCATGCCAGCACTGTACACCCTATTATTAACATCCAATTATGTGGATGAATAGCAACTTAAACTGTAATTTCTCATACTATAAATTTTCAGTTCTAATGTGGTGCCACTTGTAAGTTTGCTGTGTTTGAAAGTCAAGGTAGTAATGTGACAAGAGATGCTCACTGACTACCAAAGCTGTGACATGCCCAAGGGCAGGGGTGACTCTGGGATTGGTGGGAGCAGGAGAAATAGTGGAAGGAAAGAGGAAGCAAAAAAAGCATCAAGGCAACATGTTTTAAAGACTTTCTGTGAATGACGTTCTTCAACTAAAGCTGTTCGTGGTGTGGCAAGCTCTCAGGATGGATACATTTCAGCACAACTGTAGTGCAGCTGGAAATATTTGCCACTGGGCTGTTTTTTGTGTGTTTGGCAGGAAGCATTAATTTAGGTTTCATCTTCATAATACATTTTTAGGCAGGGTTTCAAATTAAAGTCAGAAGTAAAATAGAAATATACTGGCTTTGATTAACTCATGTCATTTTCTGAGTGCTCCTCTCTATCTTGAATGATAGAACAAACCCAAAATATGAAGTGCTTCTATCGAGGCATTCACAACTCTTCTAGGTTTCTGTAGGATCATCAATAGCATACCATACATATTGGGTATATTTATTTAATATATTTAAATATATTTAATATTTAAATAAATATACACAAATTTATATTTTAATATATTTAAATATATTTAATGTTTATAGATAATAATATTATATAAATATATATTTATAAATATATATAATATTATAATAGTATATAATAATTATTATATTTAATATATTTAAAATATTAAAAATATTTTTTGGTCTTGTGACTAAATGTGTCCTGACTAAAATAAAATTATGTGTTTTCGCTAAACTACTCAATAGCAAATGTTGTCCTGTCCTGTGTGTGATGCTTATTGGAAGCACACAGGATATGTATTGACTGGACTGCAATTTGGCTGCATATCACATTCTTCTATATAGTCATAGTGAGGACTTCACCCATAGAAAATCTGAGGCCAGGTGAGAAAGAAAGTTGTTGTTCCTTGATGAGCTGTAAATCAAATCTATCACTGTGATTGAGGATCCAGAGGGAGCCCGGCTGTCCCTGTCCACTGGCCCTGCGGCCAGGGTGACCATTCCCAGGCTGAGAACATTCTAGGAATGACAGAAAGCAGATGGCTCTCTGCTTCCCACAGGTCTCCAACCTCCTGTGCCGAGGTTGGAAGTAAAGATCAGAGAAGGCACTTTTGCATGGAAGTTTATTCTTCTGAAGGGGGTGCAAAAGAGGAAGCAGGACCCCAAAGCCCAGGCTTTTATCCTGAGTCCTCCTGGGGGTGTTACCATAGGGGACAGGTACAATGAGACAGGGAGTGGCCAGCCAGGGATAAACCAAGCCCATTGTGGGGCTTAACAGGGAGATTCTACTAGAGGATAAACAGCTTAACCAACTCAATATTAATTACCACATACCACATCCTTTAATGGAGGGTCACAATTAAGCCCTGAAACACATTGATCCATGGGTAAAAATAAACAGTTGCAGAAAGGTAGTGTAATACAATTAGCTTAATTTTTTCAAGATTCACTGTAGAAAGGGAGTATTTCCCAAAGAGTTTGAACAATTTCTGTTATTTTAGGATTTTTTTCATAACAAAATGTAAATTATTTTAATGTAGGCTACTAATTATAATCACTAAAACGTCTTATTTCATTTAATAGTGTTTTATAAAGTGTTCTGAGCAATGTGAAGAGAATGAGACCATTTTGAGTTGCAAATGAATCCCTTTCAGTAATTGTTCATCTTTAGAGGTAGAGTGTCTCACAGGATACTTTAAAACAGAGTATGAGCTAATAATATTCTTCTCAACAGACTGAGAAGAACAGATCTGCTGTCTTTACAGTAACTCCTTGATTTGTCTAAAAATGTAATAAAGTCTACTTCATGCTGCCCTTACAGGCTTTTGTTTAATCTTAATAGGTTTCTCCATTAGAGATTATGCCCCAAAGGTATTATAATGTATTTTAGTATTGCACTCTAAAGGAAACAGTTACAGTACTTGCATACAGCAGTATATTGAGAACAAAGGTACGTTTTGCTATTTTTTGAGTAATAAATGTGAAGCACAGAATAATGAGATAATCAGGCCTCCGATTAGATCAGTAACTGTGATTCAAAGTTGGGCCCTGCTGGATTTTATGAAATCCTGTGGGGTTTTAAATGTTGCCTGGGCTGACTTTTGACATGAGCACTGCCAGTGACTCACTGACAGTTTTTGTCATGAACTGAAGCATTGAGTATATTTGCTTTTAGTCTCAGTTTAGTATATCAGGGGTCTCAGGTCTCATTTAAAAACTAGGTTCTAGATCTGATGGGTGCAGACACAACTTAGGGACACAAAGCCTAAAGCTGTGAGTAAACAAAATCAAGCAACAGGAAATAATTTATTTTTCTCTTTTGTTTTCCTTGCCCGATTTTTTTGGCATATCTTACTGCTATTATTAAGGTTTTTATTAGCTTCAAAGTAGTTCTCAGTCTTAACTGCTCATTTATTTCTGGTTACAGATTGCAATCACCTTTTTCTGAATTGGAGAACTTTGAGGTTTTGTATCCTTCACTGCAGGCAACCCTCTTCAAAAAATGTTAGAATAAAGCCTCAGCTGGAACTGTGTGAGATTAAATGACAGTTGCTGGAACAATTGTGTTTTCACAATTCCAAATAATTTGGCACAATGGTTGTTTTTTGCTGCATTTTGCCAATGTAGAAAATAATTTTTTCATTATTCGCCTGCTTTTAGGAGTAGCTGCTCCTCCTCTAGTTATCTGCTGTAGCATTTGGTGGGGACAGTGTGAGTCCTCATGTGTGATATTCTAACAGGTTTTGCAGGTATTTTGGTCTTTCTCTACCAGAAAGAGAATTTCAAAATTCAGTGAAAGTTACTGATATTTTTGAAAAGGGATGTCAAGATATTTTGAAAAGGAGAGTCACTGCTCTAAAATACCAGGAAGCTTACATTTATATATACACATATACACAGACAGACATTTCAAAGCTCTTGCATGAGTAAAACCTTCACTGGGATTGCCTTCTTGCAGTGTGGTAATGAAACTCACATTTAGAAAAACTTCCCTATAAAGCTATCAAGACACTGAGCATGATCTAATAGTGAGAAATTACTCCTCATTTCCCTCCCAGGGGGAGACCTGAGAGAGGAATTTTTAGATTTTTATTTTTATGCCTTATAGTTTACCTGAAATTGAGAAAATCTTTGTCATAAATTAAAAAGACAAATAAGCTCTCTACAAAATATAGCAAAGGGTATAATTATATTCTCATCATTGTACAGGGGAGGCATTTATGAATAATTAGTGGTTTAAGTGAGCTATTATGCTTGCCTCTTTTAAGCGTAGTTGCTTTATAGAACAGCTTCAAGTGTGGATTTCATTTTGTTTGTTAACAGCAAACTCATATTTCTGTAATTGTTCCTGTGAACATCTGCAGCTTATGTCATGGTCATAGGCTGAAAGGACTGTGACCTGTCCTTTCACATCAACACAATATTTGTGGTTATCAGCATGAATTTTCAATTAGCTTTTAATTAAACATGGCGCTGCTCTTGCCTTTCCAGTTTCTGAAGCAGCACTGAGGTCTGCTTCTGTTGTTGAAAATCCAGCTGTTGTCCTTTAAGGCTGCTCATCCTATCTCAGACTGCTCTCATATTTTCAGCATGCAATTTAAGCTACAGCTTTACCCTGTCTAGATGTTCTGGATCTACTGACTTCCTTTGATCAGTATTTACTACAGTTAATAGAATGAAATAGAAACTTCAGGTTTAAGGCCTTGGCTTAAAGTTTGTCCACTACTTTGTCTTCTAGGATTTTGCATTTCTACTCACAAAATACAGATGACCTTTTCCTATAACATTAAGTTATAGGAACATATGGCTTTCCTCGTAAAAGTGTGCTATGTCTAAATATCTTCTCTGATATCTGAGCAATAATACTGCCCAAAAGTTTCACCAATGGATTTTGAATTTTCTAGAAAAACAGTTGTCCTGATTTCACACTGAAATACTTGGACTCAGTACAGGATTTTCAGTTGCCGTGTGTTAAAACACACAGAAACAAAGCTGTGTATGTCAGGTCTGCTATCAGTCAGTGTAGGCAGCAGTGAATTACTCAGTGGTTAAAAGACTTGGTGTTAATGAACAGCAATGGAAGTAAAACATGCTTTTCATACTAACTATTTAATTGTGAAAAAAAACCCAAAGAAACCATGTATTTTTGTTCATAAGCTCTTGACTTGAGTTCAACAGAAACAACATGACCAAAATGTTGTGGCAATTTCTGTCACTGGCTGTTTTGATTCTCAAAGTGGCATGGATATTTAGAGAAGTGTTGAGGAAAAGCAACTGTATGCCCTAAGGCAATGTGGCTGGGTTAAGCTGTTTGGGTTTGGGGGTTTAGATTTTATTCCTACTTCGGATAAATGCAGGCGTGTAAACAACATCAGGGTAGAGTACAGGGCAGGAAAAGTTAATGTTATTTTTAATACAGTACAAAACTAACTGAAGCTGATGGCCAGGCTAGTTTCTTATGTCATCATGAAACTTTTGATTTGTCTTTTCCTAAAAGAAAGACATTTTGTGTGTAAATAGGAATTGCACAAGGACTGCTTTGTAACTATGATTCTGGATTCAATCATTGCTACACAAATAATATAAAACATGGTAGAGGCTTTTGCAAAGATCCTCAAGGTCTTGTTTGTCCAGTGCTTACTGGAAGAAAAAATTACATATTCCAAGCTTGTCAGCATTTCTGATGTGGGTTTTCCTCTCTGTCTCTCTATATTTCCTACCTTTCAGCTCATAGGCTGCCACAAATCTGATGATGCTCCTGCTCACTCTGAAGGGACAAATGTATTTCAGCATTGGGTGAACCAAATGATTGATCAAACTACAAGTTTTGTGTTCAAACTACTGTGATTTTGAATGCATATTCCTATGACTAAAAAGAAACCCCAAACTAAACTTAATATAAACTTATCCAGTTGCCTGCATGTTTTGGGGTTTTTTTTGTTTGGCTTTCTTTGAGAAATAGTTCAAGACTGTTGTGTGTTAGCACTTCTTGGTAAATCCCAAGTGGCATAAATTCCAACCTGTTACAGATACAGTTATGATTAAAAATAATGCTGTGAGGTTTTATTCAGCTCTTCAGAAGAGAAGAGAGAGAACAGAAGAGCCATGATTTAAGATAAAGAGTGTTATTGAACAGTAAGTGCATTTGACTATCTATGTTCCTGTGGCTGTTTAAGTGATTTGGGAGTTGCTTTATTTTAAGAATCCCTTAGCCTTGAAGTCAGTGTCCAGATGCCTAATTACCTAATTTGAAACTGATATGTGCAACTCAGGGAAGACAGATCCCAGCAGCCACAGCAGCTCCTCTTCGGTAGTTTCCAAAATCCATGAGATGTAATAGTTGGGATGTAGAAGGCAGCTCTCTAGTCTGCATTCAAACTGTGGTGTTTCTGCTGGGACTGACAAATGAGAAATATTATATGCTCTAAGAAGTGAGCTGAGGCCACCAGTTCTTCCCATATGTCACTGAGCTGCTGCCAGAAGTTAATGACTTTTAGCCATTACGGTTCTGAGCTTTCTTTATAATGAGCAAACAGTGACAAGCTACCTAGCTCATTTATCCTAGCACTATGAAAAGTCTCTCTTAGCTCTTCCAGAATTATTCTGTGCCTTTAGCAGAAGCATTTTACTGCTTCCAGAAGGCTGAAGGATGGGAAGCAGACTTCTGGAAGAATGCTAGGCACACAGACTTCTAGTCATTGTGGGTTAGCTTTTTAGTATTATACTATGAAGCATAGATACAAGTGAGGAAACATTAACTTTGTTCAGTGCTTGTATTTTCAGTTCTTACTTTTAGAAGGGAAGTAAAAATTATTTTAAAGTATAATCGAAAAAAGTCTTCTGGCAATGAGGAGTGGGACTCCTGGCATTATGTGGGACAGAGGGAGGATGTACTTTCAGGTCACATATATGCTCCAAAAGACATCAAACTTGCAAACCTGCATGTTATAGACAGGAAAGTATGTAACAGGGTACAGGAAATCATCCATAGTGAAACCAAAACCCAAATTGCTTCTTGCAAGTACTGGAGCTAGCTAATTTCCAGCTGTGTTTCTAGAGCCACTCCTACTCCTTCCCCACCTTATTTTATTTTCTTTTTGGATGTAATATGAGAGATTTCCTTTCTGTGTAGGAAATACTGATCTGAGCTACATGCTTGCTGTCAGAAGTTGTCCCAGAAGCCCATTTCTACCTGAGTTTGAGGGGTGACAGTGGAAAACAGACTAAAGGACTAGTCTGGTTTTTTGAATCATTTGATCCATATAATTGTCCAGGATTCACTCTATCCTTCACTCTATCATGGAGTCTTCTGTGAATTTGGCCTCAAATACAAAATGAATGATTAGTGGGAATGCTTCAGGGCAACAGTTTAGTCTCTATGTAAGTCTATGGTGTCATTTAGTCAAGCGCTTGCACACTGTGCTTTGCATGGAGGCAGAGAAGCAACACAAACTGTGCCAGTGTGAATTACCAGCAGCAGAAACCCATACCCTGTATTGGATTTTACTTGCCCCTCCTGGGTTCTGCTGATGGGTTTTTTAAAATTTATTTTCATCCAACTAATTGATATTGGTTTTAAATACAGTGTTTTAGCTGAACATCAGTGCTCCAGCCCCACTGCGTTGTCATGTTTGACTTCTGTAGTAAGTGGGTCAAAACATAGTTCCCTGCAGACAAGATAAGTTTCTTACATGTTATTAATATCTGACATTACTGAACATTTTAGACAAGCATCTCCTACATGCTCTCCTGTGCTTGCTTTCTTGGTTGTAATTGCCCTCACTGTTGCTTGTTGCTCTTGCAATCACTTCCTTGCTCTCCCTCATGCTCTTCCCCACTTGCTTCCTCTTCTTGCTCTCTTCCCCTCTCATCCTGTCTCATTCACCCTCACTTTCTCATGCTCCCTTGCACACTGCCTTTTACATGCATTCTCTTTCTCTCAATTTCCCCATTAGACTGTCAAAACCAGATTCCTGATTTCCTGCCTAGAAAATCCTTTAAAATATCTTCTCAATTCATAAGCACTTAGTGATGCATAGTCATACTCATGCTGTAGGCCTGCTTCTCATAGGCTCAATTACCTTGTACATATTGTTAATGCAAATGGTTTTTTTGAAAAGTGAGACATATTTAATCGGATTGTAGACAGATTCACATTTTACAATATAAGCATCTACATTTTGTTCTGTAATTACAGTCCTGGAACACTTTCAGCTCCTTCTTTCTCCTGCAAACTAAAGCTCAGTGTGGTCTATACATGTGATGTTTGGCTTTAAGTAGCCCCAGTGAACTTGTCATTAATTTCAGCTGTCTGGCATACACAAAATTGAAGATCTCCTTATAGAAATATTTTTTTATTATTTTTAAATTCTGAAATTTATTTTCTTTATTTCTTGTAAGAAACACAAATGTGAAATTACCTCATTATTCATACCTTCTTCACCACCTTTTTTTTTCCACCCCAGTAAACAAAATAAAAGACCAAAGGCAGAATATTTTTCCATTTTTTTCAGAAATCTGTTCCCTTCAAAGGAACCATTCAAGCCATTCTTATTTATCAAAACAGTCAGACAGCTCAAAATCACTCGTGTGGGTGTGTTGGTTCAATTGACCTCATAAAGTAGGCAGTATCTAATTTAATTTATTTTGTAGAATAAGTTTTGGATGTGAAACCATGTTTGTATTCTCAGAGACATGATACAAGTGACTTCTTATGTTTTTGTTGTTTAGGGAATTCTCAGGACACACAGACTCAGACCCCACACAGTAAACTCCATTTCCTTAATGTGTCACATGAAATTAAACCACTTGTATTAGTGTACATCTGTGATTTTTCTGCCTGTGATTATTCGTTTAGTAAGTACAGGTTTTGTATGCAAGGGACATACAAAGAAATGGGGAGGTTAAAAAAGGGCTTGCATAGTATAAGGAGAACACTTTCTCAGCTGAAATTAACTTGTTCAGTTCATGTCATTAAATTAGTCCTAAAGAGTAATTTACAAATGTCACTATTATAAGGTTATATTTGAAGGTCACAAGTTCTAATCCTTGTTTAGAATACTCTATGCCTGTGTTTAGTTCCAAATTTTTAGGAATAAATCTTTTGGCTGGTCTTCATAGGCTGTGGCTGGATGACTAGTAGTAATAAAGGCTGTGTCTTTTGCAATAAATACTGGAAAATACTTTTTTTTTTGTGATGGGCAAGCAAACAAGCTAAACTTGTGTAAGGTTGGAATGTTCTCTTTACAAAACAAGTGAAAAAGCTAGTGGGATTTTATATTTTGCACTTGAGTGCATAGCACTTAAGACTATCACAAGCTGCAAATACCCCACTGTTCTGTTTTACTTTCTGAATTCCTGAGCACACACATTCCTTTTTCTGCTAGAGAGCCACAGGAGCACAGGATACACACCTCAGCAGGATGTGCTGGCTCACAGAGAGAAATAGATGGGATGAGGTTTTCTGAATAAGACTGACTAGAGAGAGGTTGGTGCTGTTTCTAAATCTGTGTATACAATTGCATACAAGGGCAAGTAACTTATCTTTCATGCAAACATTGTTTTCAGAATATGTCTATTGAGCTTGTAGTTAGGCAAAACATGTTTGACAAAACCATTTTGACCATCCTTAATGATTAAATGTGGCTATTAACATATAAGTGATTAAATAATTACATGCTATTGCAGTTTATATGCAATTACCTTCCAGTAACCCTTGCCTTTTGGCCCAGAGATGTGTGACAGATGTCAGCAGAGTTGTTTTTATGGATATTTTTAATAACTTGAAAAAGCTATTTTTGTTACATTCCTGGTACTTTCGTACAAGCTTAAAAGAAGCACAAGGAGATGTGTTGTGTTTTTATTTTATACATTTTTCTGAATAGTGACAGTTGGATATTGTCAGTATGCAGTCTGTTACGCAATATTGTAATACTCTCAGCAATAATTCATCTAGTGGAAATATTTCACGAAACTCTAACTTCTGGTTCACAAAAGAATTTGAAGCTTCTGAGGTTTTGTTTCTTTATTTTTTTTTTTTTTTAACTAACTGTTGCAGTCCTTTTCTATAGTGGTAAGCAAAAATGGGTACCTTAAATTAGTACAAACATAAAAGCTAAATTGTCTTGACATCAGACGTTCCAGGATAGATTTTTGACAAAAATGGAGTGTGGACTGTCTTGCCAGCCCTAAAGGGGTAATTTAATGAGTGCATTAATTTCTGGTATATTTTCTTCAATAATGCAAGCAAGCAGGTTTTTTTTTATTAAATTACTTGATTGAAGACAAGGTAAGTCTTTCTAACCATTAAATGAGACTAGTGTGCATGTTCTTTTTTCATAAAAGCATGAAATCTTGTATTTTCTCATGTGATCAACAGTTAAGCTGGTTTGGTTTTTTTTTTTAAAACCGAACAATACTATACCAAAACAAAACAAACCACAAAAAATGCTTCTGCCACATAAAAAGGAATTTCCTAAAGACATCTGGAAAAAGGGAAATAATATTTGAGAGTAATTTTTAATATCACTTTGATGTAATGCTCAGTCATTCTGGGTTTTTTTTCCTTTTCTGTCAAAAGTGTCTGTGGAACCCTCTTGTTCTTGGAGAGCAGGAGATCATAAATGACCACTGACTGTTTTTCTGCCTGTTTTTCATCCCCAGCAGACTTTGCTGTTCCTGAAGCAACTCCAACAGTCCAGCACAGCAGTCTGCTTCCTAAACAGGACAACCCCTAGAAATGTTTGCCTTTTGTTTTCAGCAAAACCTTTACTCTAAGCAGATGTAAAATTCACCTGTAATAATGCAGTGTGTATTTAAGATACTACAAATACCAGTGAACAACCTTTAATAGGACATAAAAGTTGTCAGGATGTGTTGGTAAAGGTTTCCCAGAAGAGACTATATTTCAGCTAGAAAAGGGCAAACCTGCCAACTTATTTTGAGATTAGAAGCACAGTCAGTGGGAATGTTCCACCAATTGCACAAAGAGATATTGAAGATAATACTTCATCTTCAGATGAAGCATTGCCCTTTCTCCAAAGTAATATCTAATTATTAATGCTTGCCCAAGAATAGCTGTGCTGCTTCATGGCTCTCACCTTTTTAATACCTGCACTTTTAGACTTGGTCTTTAGGAATGGTAACATCTAGCACAACCTTTAGAGTTTAATTTTTGGTATAAATTATGTAAAGAAAAATCATTTATTAACCACTAACAATAGAGCTAACAGGTCACCCTTGACAGTGACTAATAATCTTCAAAGAATACTCCATGATGAAAAAAAAAAAGCTGAGACATCGGTGGCAGCAAATCAGAAAGTTATTAGCACACATCATGTTGTCACAGCAAAACCAGCATGACTTTATTGAGAGACTTAAGAGATTTAAGAATTTAGGGGAGATGCATTCAAAAAGTTTGGTTTTCTCACTGCAGGTAATGGGTATGGATTAAATGGTTGCCTGTGTTAAGGGGAAAAAAGGGCACAATTATCCATCATAAACAAGCTTTAGCAGAGTTTTATCTTCATTTGATACCAATACTTTCTACTGGTAACTAGCTGTGCAATGGGACTTGGATGAGCAAAGTACTGACATATACAGCAGTTATACTGAATTAGAGAAGAACACCATAATTTCTATGTTCCTGCAGAACTCCATGCCTCAGCAAGTGTGAGCAGGTAGTGTTTCAAACATGTGAAGAGTCCCTCCCTCTGTAAGACCAATGATCAGAAAGACTTGGATTCTGGGAATTTGTGCCCATGTTTTTTATTTATGGAAGTCTGTCATTACTGCTCTTCAGTAGGTGCAGGAGAGCTATAAAAGGCTTTTTCATATTAGAATTATCATGATGTGTTCAGGTATTTCTAAGCATTAAATATGTGCTATGTTTATAAAAGTGCAGAACTTGCCTTGGGGTCTGCAATTGGAAATTGCAAATGGACCCAAGAGTTAACCTTGAGAATTAGTAAATGGATGAACTCAAACTAGACATATTTTCATTTGGTGTCTCCATCCTACCTTTGCTAGTCCTGTAAAATTTCATGTCTTTCTATGCAGTGTTACAAGAACATACATACTGCAAGTTACTTGACAGAAATGCTGATTCTTAGTTAGGCTACAGATGTGAAAGGCTCCAGATGTTAGCTTAAGGCTCAGATTCACTGCAATTTCAAGCAGAAATCTGCTTTGTATAGCAGAAGAAAAAGAAGACTTTCTTTCTTTTTCCTCTTAAAGGTCATGTTGTTGTTTTTCAGAAAATATGTCCTCAGTATTTCTCCTTTAGTCACATTATGATATTAACCTCTGAGGGCAGAAACACAGTGGGCTTCCTTCAGTGGTCTAATTGCTCTTCATCTCTATTCTGTGTGATGTGCTGTTTCCTACAGAACTGAGGAGCAAACACTGGCGAGATTACTATGACCAGTCATCTTGTTTCAGCACAGCCAATTCATGAGGATTCACGTTGCAGTCTGTAAGGATTAGTTGTTTCATCCTCCTAGAAACAGAATTGAATAGAACCTGACTTCTGGATATCCTGATGTCTGAAAAGTGGTCAAGAGTAGACAAACTGGTGAAACAATTCATTAGACAAGTGGACAGTGAGATGGACTGGAAAGAAGCTGAACTGCTGGCCTCAGCATGTTGTGATAGTGATTTGAAGTCTGGCTGGAGGCCAGTCACTGGTAGGATACCCAGGGCTTAAAACTGGGGCCAGTACTATTATTCCTGACCTACACAACAGGGCAGAGTGCAGCCTGAGAAAGTCGGATGGAAATGTGAATAGTGTGAGAGGCAATTGATACACCAGATGTTTGTGCTGCCATTTGAAGGCATCTTGACAGGCTGGAGAAATGGACCAAGGAGAAGGTCAAGAAGTTCCACAAAGACATGTGCAGGATCCAAAGAAGAATAATGCCATGTACCAGTGCAGACCAGGGCCTGAGAAGCAGCTTTGCAGAAAAGATGTTGGGGCGCCCAGTGGACCAAAACCATTAAACAAGAGCATTAGTAATAAACCCTTGTGGAAAAGAAGGCTGCATTAGGAAGGGCATTGCCAGCAGTTCAAGAGGGGTGAGCCTTGGCTCCAGTCATGCCTGCCATATCTAGAGTTCTGTGTCCAGATCTTTCTTCTCCAGTACAAGAGAAGACATGGACATACTGGGCATACTGGGCAAAGAGCACAAAGATAATTAAGGGAGTACATAGAGGAACATATGGAGAGAAGCTGAGAGCTGGGATGGTTTACCCTTGAAGAGAAGGCTCAGCACAAGGAAAGAATTTTGCTGCAGAGTCAGAACACTGGAATAAAGAGAAACTCTGCTGTCTGGAGAGGTTGTGGAGTCTCCAGCCTGTAAGATATTCAAAACCCAATTGTTCATGATTCTGGACAACTTGCTGCTTCTTGAATTGAGGAGTTTGGACTAGGCAATCACCAGACATTCCTTTCTGAGACAAGCTGCAATTCTGTAAACTTGGTACAATCCATAAATCCCTGGTACAGTGCCAAATGGAAACCGTTACAGCCTTTTCATGGAGCATGGGGCCAGTGGTTATTTAGCCTGAAGGTAGAAATACTCTACTTTTTCCCAGACTGATCCAAACAAATGGGAAGAGAACTGCAGTTTTATTGTGCCAGACCTGTTTTCTAGCTGTTTCCACAATATTGACCCATTTAAATGGAGATAGAAATTAAGCTTCAAGTGCTGAAAATATCCAATTAATCGAGATTGCTGAGCAACTCTTTTGCAAAGCTCCTAATCTGCAAACACTTTTCTAATCGATAGCTGCTTCTCTTCAATATAACCCCAAGGTGATTGTATATTGTCAGCTGAGAGTGAGACACGGAGCTCTTGAAAACCTGGAAAGATTCATGTCTTTGGGAAAAAAAATAATATTTTTTTCAATACATCCTACAGAGTAGCATTAAATTCAGCATTCCTCATTCCCTTTGCTTATTGGTATAATCACCTCCTAGTTGCACAAGGTTTCCAAAGCACACTTTTTCTGCTGTTCATGCTATGATTCAAGGTGCATTCCTTGATAGGACTTCAGTTGGTGGGTAAATGCTTGCACACCTTCCCCAAAATCTTTGTGTCCTCTTCTTCAGCCATTAAGTAAGTCCAAGCCAAGTGACATGTCTTGAGAATCTCCAGTGGTGCTGTGAGTGGATTGAGATATATTGGCAAAATTCAACAGTGTGCATTGCAATATTTTTTTGCTGTAGTAAGTTTTAACTTGCATTTCATGACTGCAGTGTATTATGGTCTGATTAATAAATATTCATGCAGAGAAAATGGTGTCTGCTGTGACGGTCAGAAGAACAGTAATTGGTTTCAGGATTGATGAACGTTTACGCTGCAGTCTACCCCAGACAGTGCATGCTGGAAACATTAGCATCCTGCTTCCCTTGTCAAAGCTCAAAATGAGTGGAAATAATTTAAATTTTTTTGTGTAAATTGAGTAAGCAACAATTGCTATTTTTACACCATTTTTCTGCCAAGTCTCTCTCTAGGTGGCAGAAGATTGTTGTACATGGTGAATTTCTTAGTGCTGTCTGGGAAAACCTGTCACTGGTTCAGATGATGCTCCTGACTAGCATGGAATTGCTTTTCCTTTATTTCAGGGTGCATCAGAAGTAGCTGGTTCTCCTTGATGATTCTGATCAGAGAGACACCTGTGCTCAGTACCTGTCACTCAGACAGCAGGAGCAGTAAAGCTTGTTCAGCACATTGCTCCAAAAGGAGACACAGTCACACCAGGCCCCCTGAAATCTCTATGCCCATAAAATGCAGATAATCAAACAGAACAGGAACACCAAGGAAATAGCCAAATTCACAGATCCTTGAGGGGAAAAAAAAATGGATAAATTTTGTGCTTCCAAATAGCTTCTCTATTACGTCTTCCACTTATTGAAGGGAGGTATCTGTTCAAAAGGCATTGTAGAGAAAGGAATAAATATTCAGGTGACAACAATATGCTACAACCTGCAAGACAGAGATATCTTTCACAGAAATGCAGTGGAATTTCAGATTGAAAGGATGAATTTTTGCATTCAGAACTGAAATGCTGTATACGAAACTTGTTTATTTGCAACGTGTTTTTCCCCAAATGTATCAGTATTTCAAGGGCAATTACTAAGAAAACCAGATGGATTTACAGATGGAACAGGGCTGTTACAGATTTGATATCATATTTCAGTTGTTTGAGAGAAAGTAGAAAAAATTGCCCTGATATGTAAAATTGCTGATTAATATCTATGCACTTACACATGACAATCTTTGGGTAAATCACTTTATTTTACTGCAGGGATTGCCGAGAAAATGTAACACAGAAAAAATTCTGTTAATTTATCCACATAACAGTGGAGATATGAAAACTTTAAGAGGGTGAAGATAGAATGCATAAGTCAGCTTATTCTAAAATACAGTGGGATCACATTTCAAACTAATTTTAGCCCATTGATCAGGTGGAGGTTGAGAGATGAATAGATTTTTTTTTAATCATTAGAGTAGCAGTCCTTTGTATCTGGCACTTACCCAATAGTCTGCCCTGTGCCTTGTGAACATCCTTTCATCAGTTCTTGCAGGGCAGCAAAGCTGTATTAAAAGATGGTGTTTCTGATGGGCCAGAAAAAAAATGCAACCCTCAATAAAATCATATTTTCCAGTTTACAAGCAACACAGCCTTTCTGAACTTGCTTGCTTTTCTCAAGTCTAGAATTGAAACCTTTTTCTGCAGCTTGGGAATATAAATGCAATACGTGGCTTACAAGCAGACTGTATTCCGTTCTATGTATGTATCCATGCCTTGGTCTCTTAATGTAGGAAAACCCTTTTTTCCTTTTCATGGCTCCTGTGATTTATGCAGTTGGCAGGCATTTCAAGTTGTAATTGTGAGTCGCTGGATGTTAACCCAAACACTTTCTTTCTTTGCAGGCATGGAATAAGCAATAGGGGGGAAAAAACAAAGGGACAAAACAGCTTGCTTGGTTATATAAACAAATCAAGTGACTACTGCTGCCCATGAAGTTTTTCACTGCAATAGGGACTCACTTCTCCTGGTGAGTCACTGGTGCCAAGACTATTACATGTTGTACTTATCATCAAATCAGCTTTCTATACTAATTAAATCTCTTGGAGTTCTCTCTTGGCGTCTCTTGTGCAGACTGGCTGTGGCTTTGGACATAGGCATAAATATGTGGTTGTGTCTGTGTAAATTCTCAGCACCATTTATTTTGATTCCTGGAACGTGAAAGAATAGAGCTTAATATTTTCAGCTTCTTTCTGCTACTTTAATTAAAATCAATAACTGTCACTGTGATAATGGATGGTCTTCCTGGACAAGAGCTATTAGCCTGTTCAGAGAGAATGGAGTGAAGGGAAAGGTGCTATAAGATTGCGAATTGTCTTACCCATTACATGTCATGATGTGATCTTTCAAAATCTAGTTTTTTGCATTTACTATTGAAAGAAAAGGATACATGGGAGTGGATAGTGTTTAGAAATACAAAACTGATCAGGAGCTCTTTGCTTTTTAATACAGTCTTGGAGCTGAATATGGAGATCCTAAGCATTGACCCTGACTTTTGCTGATGCTGTATTTTCAATTTGAAGAGATTTTCAGAATAAATAGTAATCACACAAAGAACTTCCACTGTTTAGGCTCCATTTTGACAAACAGTCTTCATTCTGGGTACTGACCACTGTATCTCCACAATTCAGTTAAAGATAAAATTTTAAAAAGTGTATTTGAACTACAGGTCTCATTTGAGAATAAATGGAATTTATATTTTAAGGTTTCGTTTATACTGTTTGTTCTATACTAGGCAAATGCAGAGTCTTTCTGCATGTGGAATTGTTTAATGTGCAGAAGACATCCCCAGTATGATGTATGTAAGAAATTAATACATCAAATATATCCTGTAAACAAAGCAATATACTCGCCTTGGCTGTGTCTTTCAGAAAGATAAAATGCAGTTCAGCAGTGTCAGAACCAAAATTCTTTTCTTCTCTTATACTATTCCTATTTAGTTAGGCAAATCTTTTTCTATTTCATTTTCCCCACAAAACTCAGCTTATCAGAGTAACTTTTACGGACACTTTCTTTACGGCAGCAGAACTTCCATGAGTGAAGATTACTTGCTAGAATGATCTAAAACTGTTTGCAGTAATATAAGTAATATAAGTGAGGGTACTAGTTTGCACTCATGGGAAAACAGAACAGTGAAGTTCCCAGTCAGGCTGCCACAAAGCAACACAGCTTTCATCTTAGAAAAGGATGCAGAAGACAGAGCATAATTTGGATGACAATTAAGAAAAATCTTGTTAGCTTTGTCTGAAGTTCATTTAAACTTTAGATTAGCCACAAAAAGAAAGTTATTCTTTTTTGTTTTAAGTTATTCCTTTTCCAAAATTGAGTTGTTATGAAGCAACTCTTAAGCAGGAGGCTTGATTTCTCTTTCTGGCTTTCCTGTCATCGTCTGTCCTCTCTGTATTCCACACAACTGGGTTTTTTTTTTATTCCTGCTAGTCCAGTTGGACCATTTAGTGAGTAAAAGCTCATGATTCAGTGTGTTCATACCACCATGTTTATCTTAATATTTGGTTGATAGGCAGGGAAGCTTCTGAGGATAGTGCTATTGACAGAACAATAAATACAAGGAGTGCGAAAACAAGGTTAAAAAATGTGGGAGTGTTGGAATTAGAGCTGTCTTGAAATCCTAGTAGAATAATCATTAGTTTTCCTTAATTGTTTCTTAAAATCCTGCTTGACACCTTTGTCTGCACATATGCACAGCTGCAGGGAGGTTGCTGCACCCAAATGGCTGGGAATGCTGTTTTTTCTGCTCAGACTGGCCTCTGTAATGAAACTGAAATGAAACAGCATGAGTGAGTTCCTTTTGGTTACTAAGACAGCAAGGCTTAAAGTAATGTTACTGATTCTCACTGGGGGAGTGTTGGCAGATGAGATGGGGAATTCAGTCTTTTGTCAGAAGTAATGTGAACGTGTAAAGAAACTTAAATTGAATATGATAATAGATGTGTTCATGTATCTATGCCCCCATTTGTAAAAAGACAATGGTTTTTGCAATCAAGTGTTATATCAGGTAGCATTTAATTTGTTAGGACATAGGCTAGTGAAATCTAGACTTACAGTGAGTAGATTGGTGTTAACATGCAGCAATTGCATGCGGCAGCTACCAAAAGCTGAATCAAAAATTTTCCATTCTACATATGTTTCAATAGTTTAAAAAATTTTAGCTTCTAATTGACTATGTCTTGTGTCAGAATATTGATATTTCTTGGTCTGGTATTTAGTTAGTGTGGTGGTTTGAATCGGAAGTGAGTTTTTTTTTCGGATTCAGTGGTCAAACCAATGGGTGCTCAGGTTTGAATATTGGCACCTGGTGTGGCCACTGAGGACAGGGATCCGCCTCTGAGAACACAGGGGGTTAAAAGCAGAGGGCTCCCAGGAGAACGCTCTCTTGGTCCCGGCCTGTGGAGGAGCTCAGGCCTCCCCTGCCCAGCTGCGGGCTGGCCGGGGCAGGGGAGGGGAGGCCATGCGGCCTGGCCAGGTAGGCCTTGGGCAGAGAGGGGGAGAGGAGTTCCTGCAGGATGGAAGGGTGGAAGAAGTACAGGANAGTGGTGAGAGCACTGGACATGGAAGGAAAAGGTCACAATATGGTGCAGGAGGGACTCCTAGCTTTCCTTGATGAACTGAGTACTGATTATCAAAAAAGTGGTAATGGACTGAAGATTGATATTCTGAGATAGTAATTTGACTGGGAATTTGAGTTTTGTCTCACTGTGTTGTGTTTGTGAATTTAGGTGGGGGGAGAGGAAGAGTGTTTCCGATGTTTTCATCCCCTTCTGTGTGTGTTTTCTTTATATATTGTAAGTAATAAAGTTTTTTTTCCTTTTTGTTCCGAAGTTAGAACATGCTTTGTTCTGTTTTTGGTCACATCTCACAACAGACACCAGGGATAGTGTATTTTTGTGGGGACACTGGCTTTGTACCAGCATCAAACCATGACAGTTAGATATACTAATAGTGTCTCAGAACTAACTGTTATCTCAGGAAGGAGGTAAGGGAAGTGTCTTCTTGTTAATGATCATCTCCTAAAACATTGGAGATAAGTGAGCAGAAGATGGAGTCTGGGATTCATTCTATTTTTTGCTTAAAAACATGCAACTGCATTTTACAAATTATCCATCATTTTGAAAGAAAATAATTTCTCTTTTAACTGAGCACAACATGGTTTAGCTAAATCATGTATTACTGCATCATTACATGTGGAGAAAACAACTTGCCATTACGGTTTGGGTCCTGATCTTTGTGTTCAAGCTGAACACCTGTGATTTTAGCTAAGTTTTGGTTGCAAGCTAGGAACCTGTTTGACTTTTGTGTTTTGTGTGACTGAGATTGAGGTCACGTTTTAGATTTCAGCTGTGATTTCAGATTAGAGCCCCAGGGTATGCTTGAACACCAACTGTCTAGTCACTCATGCAGCAGAATTCATTGTCTTTCTCCAGTCTGAAGGAGTCCAACTGTCTCATCTTGTCCTGTAAAAACTGAACACTTGAACTTTTATAGTTGCCTTTAGCACAAGCATCTGGGACCTTTGTGTGTTTTTATTCAATGTACATGAGAGGCTAAATGACAAAACTGGGATTAAAAGAATTCACATTTTTGCTGTTAGGAAATGGAGAAACTGGAGAGCATCTTGACACTTCCCTGACTCTATTCAGAATTGTCCAGCACAGAATTCTGTTGTTATTTTGTACCTACAGTGTCATTCAAGTGCTGCTTTAAGAAGCTGCCCTGATTCTGGTAGGGATCAAGGTAGGGAGCAATCACTGGGTAGGATTAGCACTACAGGCCACATAAAGTATTTTTCTGACCAGTATGGTGATTTGCATTTTATCCATGCAATATGTTAGTTATTTATAAACATTCTGTATTCTTGCTAGCAGAATATGAAGAACAATGGAGATTATTTCATGCATCAGAGTGTCTGTGCACACAATAAAATCCCAGGAGAGTGTATACATTTCAAGAGTATGGGAAGTCTGGAGCAGAATCTGATGTGTAACTAGGGCTTACTTTATGAAAAAAGTCCTCAACAAATCAAACAAACATCTGAAGACTAAAGAATGAAATATCCTTTTGGTTACATGGAAAGAAGGAATTTTCACTGAGACTGGCTGCTTGCTGACCAGGCCAAATACATATAGAACATAATTTCTTAAATTATTATAAGTAAAATGTTTTGTTTTCCACATATTGTTTTCCTGCCTGGATGCCATTTTGTTTACTGTTAAAGAGATGTGGAGCAAAAACTGAGTTATTACAGCCATGCAAATGGGATGGCTCATGCTGCTTAACTGGTCTAAAATAGAGTAAATGATAATTGCTTGACAGATTGGGCAATAGGTGTTTTATTTATTAGTCTCTCTAATTTCCTTAATGCACAACATTCTGTTATAATGCAATGAACAATGCCATTCATTGTTTTTTGTCAGAAATGCAGAAAAAAAGCCTGAAGAATTCAGCAAAACCCATGTTTTGTGTCTTTACATGTTCTCAATGCTGGTATTTTTCAAGGGTTTTCTGATAAGGCTTCTCTTCACATTGTTATTTTGCACAGTTTTTCCTGAATAAATCTTTGTGTCATAAAGAACTTCCCTGACTGCATTCTGACCTTCTCTATTTGGAGCTGCTCCAAAAGAAAGGCACAAGGTCTAAGGTGGTAAGGATTGGACTAAATGTCCACTCCACCTGGAAGTGGGCTATGGCGTCCCCAGCACAGGAAGGACATGGACCTGCTGGAGAAAGTCCAGAGGAGGGCCATGAAGATGATGAGAAGGTTGGAACATCTCTCCTATAAAGACAGGCTGAGAAAATTGTGTCTGTTCAGCCATGGAGAAGACTAGACTCTGGGGAGAGCTTACAGCAGCAGCCTCTGGGTACTTTAAGAGCTTTTGCAAAAAAGAGTGAGAGCAATTTTTTTTACAAGCAGACAATAATGGGACAAAAGGGAATGACTTTAAACTTAAAGTCAAGATTTAAGTTAGATATTAGGAAGAAGATCTTAACTGTGAGGGAGGTGACAAAGTGTAACCAGTTGGCCAGAGAAGTTACGGATGTCCCATTCCTGGAATCATTCAAGACCAAATGGAATGAGGCCCTGAGCAACTTGGTCTAGTGGGTGGCATCCCTGCCTGTGACAGGAAATTGGGAACTAGATGAATTTAAGGTCCCTTCAAACCCAAGCCTTTCTATGATATGACTCCATGACTTCCTAAATTCCCAATTCTAGTTGAAAAATGTTTAGCCTCAAACTAATGTTTTTTTATGGGTCTTTTTCTAATCAGCAATAACTATAATGTTTTCACAGGATGTTTCTGAGTGCATCTAGTTATGGAGGTTTGACAAAATCTCTTTGGATACAGCAATTTCTGAAGCATTGTGATTCCACCTTCTGAATGAATAGCTTTAATGTGTCATAGCTGTCTTTCCCAGTCATCAGCTGCTTTGTAAATCATGGCACTTGATAGCATATTGGGTTCCCGGAAAGCAATTAGACAAGACTTTTTTGTATTTTTCCCCTCATCTCTCATTCTATCTGAACCTGTCTCTTTTTCATGTTAATTTTTATGTAAACCTTTTTTGTTTGTGTTTTTTTAAAGCTACGTAGTGTCTGCAGCTCGATGCATTAGCGGTGCCCTGCAATCTGGGGCAGACAAGTTCCATATCAGTAATTTAATAAGTCATACATAAAACAAAACAGCATAGATTTATTTTGTTTTAAAATTGAATAGGGTCAGCTGTGTGAGCAATGTATCTGCCAACTACTGTCATTGTCCTGCCTAGGCAAGCTCATTTATCTTCGTTAGTAAACAACTTAAAAGGCAAAGAAGGTGGATGGCTTAAGGGAATGTTATTAGGACAGAAAATCTCTGATGTCTTGCCTAAATCCAGGCTGAATAACTTATCAGACATCTACCACCAGTGTGAAGTTAAGGGATGCAGCTGAAATATGACTGTTATTAGCAGGTGACAGTGAAACAGGCAGTTGTCACAGCTGGGAGGTCAGCACAGTTAAATCAATCACAGTCAGGATGTCTGCAGAGAAAACAATAAAGGTGCAAGCTTGTAAATTCTGACAATCACCAACATTTGAGGTGTATGCATTCAGCTGCAAGGTCTTAAAATTTAAGGGCCAGTGACTGGAAGTCTTAGGGACAGCTGATGAATCTAATTTTTTTTCCTTTTTAAACCTAAATTCTGTGGCATGTGGAATGCTTTATGTTCTCGGGTGGGAAACTATGATTTGTGATATACAAAGCATTTTAAATAAACAGTTTACAACAGTAAAAATTAGTGAACAGGTTGTTCAGTTTTCCAGTCACTTAATTTCTCATACCATCAATTCAGTAGTCCAACGGCAACTAATATCACACCAATTCAGAAATGTAGTTTAAGCATGGGTACACAAATATGCTGGATGGTGGAGAAGGGCGTTGTCTGCTGAAGAACCACAGTAAAACCACTATAAATTAAAAACATATAATCTGCCTTCATAAAAGCCAGCATGAACTTGCAAAGCCTTTCTGGGGCCATTAAAATGTCTGTATTTCCCAGCAGAACTCATTACCCTAAGTGCATCCCTGTGGACTCCAAGAACTCCAGCTACATTTGAGAAGTGTGTCGAGGGCAACTGTTTCCTCTGTGTCTGAAAAGAGTATTGTTTTGCTCTTTTACAGAAGACAGCACATACTTGAAAGGATGTGTTTAGAGGAGAAAAAGAAGTTATAGAATATACCAGGTGCTATGTCAACAACCTGCAAAGCTACTTGTTATGTCAACTGTAGAACTTGGACAATTCTATTGTGAAGAAGTTTGAAATACTTGAATGATAAAAATTGATAATAGAAAACTCCTGCTGGGGTCATGTGCATGTCTCAGTATTCAGGCTGCAATAAATCTCTCTAGTGTTTTTTCACTGGAGTAGAATGTTTCCAACATTATTCTTTCTTTTGCTCCTGAAGACTGTTTCACAATACACTATACCTTACTGTTTACCTAATTTCTGAAACCTTTTACTTTATTACATTATTTATTGCATAATCTCTTAAGAACAAGAGATTAATTTTTTTGAGTTTATTCTTTTTTTACTCCTGTGAAATTGGCAATGATGGGAATGTGCATTTTTTAGATCAAACTAAGTACCTGATGCTATGAATCACGCCTCAAATCTGTCCTGTAGGAGTGTTCTTCAGCTTTGCACATAAAGAAATATAGCGAGTTATAATGCTTCTGCTTTCTTCTTACTAATTCTCTGCAACATGGAACACAGCACAGCATAAAAATTTGATGAAATAGTGGTCAGCAAAGAAGTCTTAGGAAAGCAGTGAGAGGTTTTCCTTAAAAGCTATCAGAGGAAGGAGTACAAAATGTAGCAATGGCAGATGATACTTGTTTGCTGTCTTGCTAAAGCTGAAGATTTCTCATGTGCAGCAATTTTTTTCTCAATGTTCAAGGTGTCAGAGTGCAGCCCCTTTGTTGGAAGTTGGTGGCAAGGGTATATGAACATAGGAAGGCTACTTGCAGAAAACACTAGGAAACTGTTGAAGATGTATCTACTGGGCATTTGGAAAATCAGAAGTAGCTCAATAATTGTTTTGACTATGTGAAGCTGACAACATATAGTCATCTAAGTTCTGCTTAGACCCTTTCTTAAACTTCCCAAGACTCCCTCTCTCACACACGTCAGAAAACAGTAAGAAACAACGCTGATCTGAGGTTGTTCTGTTTACATTAAAGCATTAGGGTCTTTTAAAGAAAAGTATGATGACCATTGTAAGAACTGTGTTGTTACCTGGCCCACTAAAAAAACAGAGCAATGCAACCCAGTCTCTGCATGAAGAGACTGGACACAAAATAATATCAAAATTGCGTGGCCGATATTACACGAGACATAATCAACTAGGTAAAAAAAAATTCACAAGAATTTCTCCTATTAGAGAAAACAAAGACAAGTCGACTTGTGCAAACAGGAGGAAAATAAAATTAAAAAATATAGTTTGAAACTCCTTTTCCATGAGTTTCACATTGTCAAACATTACATTTTACTAAGTTACTTAAGAACTATACAAATAAAATGCCAAGACACACATCTTAAATTCTCAGCAAGCACTGTAGTCACACAACTGATAAACTCTGACAAGCTCTTCCCATCAACTGCTTAAGATCATTTCTATTGCAGCATTGAAGATTAAAGGCCAAAGATCAAATATGTTCTAATAAATTTTAAACAAATTTTTAAAAATATAAAAATATTCGTGAAAGGTTGAAATTATTCAAAGGTTGTAAATATTGCTTCAGTACACACTTATAACTGTTAGTAATATCAGTTTTGACTTTATTATTGGATGAGGAATTATAATAACCATTATATAAATACCATTGTTATTCTAAGAGGAAAAAGCAGAGACCTCAGTTCTTTTAGCAGTTCTGCTGCTGTTGCAGTGTTTCTCATTTTGCTGCTCTGACTTCTTTGCATGAAAACCAAAAGAATAGGAAATAACTGAAACAGCAGGACATTTCTGTTTCAGTGGCTGATGGCATATGTTAGTAACTACTATATCAGTAATAACACTGCCAATTTATGAAAGAAGAAGCACACTTCCTACAAACAACAGTGAAAAGTGAAAGTCTTTCTTAGGTATGGGTTTATCTGCCAAATTAACAGGCCACTGTTGATGTAGCTGTGGAGTTAAAATAAATGTATCAAATTTTGAAGCCATTGGTTGGTAAAGTAGGAAGCTGCATGAATGAAAGAAAAAATTACTAGGTGTTATGTTACCTGTTATCTCAAAACAAACTGTGAGTGCAAGCAAATTTATGAAGGATTGATTAATACTGTTCTCTAAATTATTTCCTTTATTGTTTTCCTGATAAGCAGTCACTCAAGGAGATCAAGTTAAATGTATCCATAATCTGACCTTGTTACACATTGGAAATATTTAAGAAAAAAGGGTCAAAATTTCCTAGCTGTATGTTATTTTCCTCTGGGATTTTTTGTTTTTGTATTTGTTTGCTTGTTTAGGTTTTTGGGTTTGGATTGTTGGTTGGTTAGATGTTTGGTAGTTTTTTGGTGGTTGTTTTTCTGGTGGGGTGTGGCAGGAAGAGATAGCCAGAGTTTATCAGTTGTCTGACTACTGTTCTGTCTGAGAACTTAAGCTGTTCACTGAGAAAAGTGTGTCTTGGCATTTTATTTGCATAGTTCTTAAAGCACTTTACAAAAAGAAGAAAAACCTAGGCATACCATAAATAATTTTGTTATCTATTAATACCTCACTGGAATGAGCCCTGCAGCAAGAGCAACTCATGGTTCTTAATAATGATATAATTTTATAATGCTTGTACACACAGAGTGGAACTAGCAAAGTACCATCCACTTTGAAACATTCTGCAGGTGGGACTAATAATCTGAGCTAGTGCTAATTAGTTAATTAGTTATTAGAGTTAATTTAGTGTTAAAAGCTTGATGATAACCTCAGAGCCAACTGTAAATCTTATCTCTTAGTTCTTGTGAGAGGCTGTTTTCCAGCCCACCAGAACCCTGTTAATACAGACCCTGTCAGGATTTCTGATGAGCAGAAACCAGGTAATATTTTTACAAGGAAAGTTCAGATTTTTTTTAGAATTTCTACACACAAAGTATGTTTTAATGAAAAGTACTATGGCAACAGCTTTGGATTTTTAAATGAGAGGCTTTTCTTTCTGCTTTAGCCTTATGAATTGGTAAAACAACACTGCAGTAAAGCAAAAGGGCTCCCTAGTGTCCTGGGAGAGCAGCTGGGCTTGCTCGATTAAAAAAAAACAGAAAAAAAAAATCCTCTAGTGCTGCCTTCTCACTAAAGGACTTGCAGAGGGGTCCAGTAGAGAAAAGCTAAGGATGGCAGCATGCTGGAGACAGAGAGGAGAAAACATGGGATTTCTGAGAGCTTTCTTTATCCAGTCAGGAGACGTGAAGAAGCAGTTAAGTTTGGTCCAAAGAAGGACTCCCAGTTTCTTTAGTTAATTACATGGGGCTGCCCCTGCTCTCTTGGCATACCTAAAATAAACCAGCTTGAGACAGCAGTTAACCACAGCAACTGCAGTGCTTATTTGCCTGACCTAGAAAATAGGGAAACCTTAACACTCTTTTGCTCCCATTCCTGACGAAAACAAAAACAATCCTCCCTAGTCCCAAATGCAAGACCTAGAACATCTGATTAGCCTCAGGTTAAAGAAACAAATTGTTTAGACAAGATAGTGGATAATTTTCTTGTGTTGAGTTGTCAAACAACACTATATTTTTTTTCTCAAATATTCATAGACGTGCATGTGGGTGCAAAAGGCATCACAAGGATCTATGGGTGCCACTGGGGGGTCAAGATGGTCCGTCCAGGGCTGCAGTGGCTTTCAGGAGACCATGACAGTTTTCCTGAGATACTGAGCCCTGACCAGAAGAGCAATATCTGTCTTCCTTTAGGTATTTCACCTGAAGGGGAGAAAGGTACAACTGCTCCGAAATCTTGAATTCTTAGGGCTTGTGAGTTTTGGGTTTTGAGCCTTATTGGAAGGTGTCCAGATCTGCAGACGTTTGTTAGTTCATTTATAGCTGAATTTCATTGCCACTGGTAAAGGAGACTTAGAAAACACCCTGCTGTAAATGACAACTTTGTGAATAGTTAACATTTTGCAAGCCATGTATGTTGGCTTACATGACCTTTTTTTAGGTATTTTTTTTCCTCAGAAATAGCAACTTTGGATACAGAATCCAACTGTGGTGCATGTCAGCAAGGCCTTAAGAGGTAAAAAGATACTCTCCATACTATGTTTATGGGGGAAATTTTTAAAAAGTTGTCTAAAGGTTGATCATTGCTGGCTTTTCTCCCTTGGCTTCTACTCATTCAATATCCAACCATCAGAAAAACTAGAAATTTTGAGCATTGATGTTTCTTGATTCTAGGGACTATATGACTCACTAAGGTTTACAGTTTTGCTACTCAGTGATTTTTTTTTTTTTCATTTTTAATAACCAGCTTCTTCTTTTTCAGTGGGGCAGGCAGGGAGGAGTAGGGAGGAGGCCCATTACAATGTTTGATAATAATAAACCAAGTTGTGCTGCATAAGCGCTAGTTGGACTAAAACTAGTTGCTAAATGTACATGTACTTGTATGCAAATGTCCTTGGCACCAAGCTCCACACCACCTTTCACAGACTTGGGCCACCATCATGATGCTATTTGTACAAAGCATGTAAAATCAAGAGAAGAATACAAAAAAAACTGCTAAGGCAGCTGTTGAAAATTAAAACTGATTTAATTTCTTAACTATAGCACAGCTTTCTACTCCATTTGCTGTAACAGTCAGCTCCTGGGGTCATGCCTGTGAAGGCATTTTCTGTTGTGCCAAGACAAAATCATAAACATAAACTACGTGGAGGATACAACAATCATCTCTTATTAATATATACAGTAACAAGCAGGAACTACCATTTTTTGGGTGGCAATTTTATGTTCACTGTTCTGGTGTTTTCTCTCAAGGAGTCTGTACTGGCCAAGCATCTTCCAGTTAGATGTGGAAGAGTAAAACTCCATGACATCTTGGGATGGAATGATCCACAATTTTATTGAGCTGCCTTTGTTTTTTTTCCTCTCAGGTTTTTTTACTTTGTCACAATGCTGTCACAGTCTTACTTGAAAACTGCTAGTAAAGTTTCAGCTCTCCCCTTTTCTTTCTGTGCTCTTTCTTTATTTATACTTTTTCTCTTCAAGGACTTGGTAACTTCAATATCTCTTGCTTTCTGACTGAGGTGAGAGTACAGCTATAGTTTTGTCATTAAATTTTTTTCATTAAAACCTGCACGAGTCAAGTACTTCCTGTCTTCCCCAACATATTTAAGAAAAATCCATTAGAAGTACTCTTTACACTACTTATGTATATACACATTGTGTTTGAAACTAAGCAGAAACTTCTGGTTTCTGAAATTTTAATTGGCAGCTGTGATAGAAACAGGGTTTTGCTTTTATTTTTTACACTGCAACTCAGAATTCAGTCAAAATTTTAAAATAATAAGCTGTACAGAGCTAGGAAATTGCTTCATCTTTTTGTCATCAGACTGAATTAATTTCTTCTTTCAAAGCAATCTGGATTCAACAGCCTTGGCTAATTTAGCAAATTCAGTTTTTCAGTGCCCTGTAAAAATGGGCATCCTGCTCCCCAGCTGTGATTTTGCTAGGTCATGGAACCATGTCCATCTCAGTTGTGACATGCAAAACTTAATACCTTTTCATTTTATGTCTATTGAGCTTGTAAAGTTTATTTCTTTTTTTTTTTTTGCTTGGGTTTATTGTTGTTGTAAATGACAAATGTAAGAATATAATGTCACTGTAGGGAAAAAAAAGAGATTTGCAGAAAAAAAAGAAAAAATCTTCTACTTGTGATCGGTGTTGGTTTTGCCAAGGACTAATAAATCAAGGAAGAAAAGTCTTAAAACTTTTGCTCTTGTGACATCTTCATCTATGGTTTTTGATTGCCTATATTTTAATATTAAAAAGCATAAAGTTGTTACATAGGCCCTAGAATCCTGAGCTCAATTTAAAGAAGGAATGGCTAATTTCAATGCTGTGTTCTCAGCCCATAAATTTCACCGATTATGAGTGTGAATAGCTGGAAGCAATGTTCTCTTTAGATTTAAATTCAAATTCTATTGCTGTTCTTTTCATGATGTCATTCTTGCACTACTGAAAGAAAAAAAAGGAGAACTGGCTGTTGCAGGAAAATTCTCTAACACCTCACAAAGGAAGCATACCTATTTCTTCTGTTAGGACAACTAATTTGAGGGCTTTAAACCTTCTTTTGCTTGTTGATCTCATCTATTTATATTTTTATGAGTGCCTTTGTGGTTGCCTTCCTTAAAATATGATTTCCTTCTGATAATAGCTTTTCAAAACAGAGCGCAGTCCATTTGACTGCTGGTTATCTGTTCGTTGTCTAATGTTGTCCTAGGGTGATGTTTTTATCCTCATTTGTGTGTTCTGCTATGTTGGATATTATGGTCTGTGCCTTCAAGACTGGCTCTGAATGACAAATGTTTTGTTTTGGTTCTGTTCTCAGCCTGCTCCCCCCACGGCTGGTGGGACACAGAGACGGGGCAGTGCATAGTGTGGCTGATGGTTTTTGCTGGTCTCTTTTTTGCTTGGTTCTAGCTCTGGCTTCTGCTTTTGCTCCTGCTCCTGCTTTGTTTTGCTCTTGCTTTGGTTTTTTTTTTCCCCTTTTCCTTTTCTTGTAACTACTGGAACCTGCTCCAGACTGGGACCTGAGAATTTTGTCCTGCAGCAGCATCCCCAGCGCCAGAGGGAGTGACAACAGAGCAACCACCCCCAGCAGAGACTTGCTGAATTTGTCACCTTTTTCAGAGTGGTGAAAGAGAGTTATCATCGGGTATTGTTCATTTTGTGTACTGGGGGGTGCTGTGCCTGTTAAATAAACAGGTTCTTTCCACTTCTCTCTGAGGAATCATTCCCGAACCGGCTGGGGGGGAGGGGCCGTGTGGGTTTGCTCTCGGGAGGGGTCCCCCTTTGGAGGTTTTCTCCCAAATTTGCCCTAAACCAGGACAAATGTAATGTTCAAAGCACAAGAAACAGAACCATGGCGTGCAGCACCTTGGTTAGTAGTGTGATGGAAGGCTTATTTTCCCTGTATGCTTTGCACAAGGAAGCAGTGGAAGCATCTTCTGTTAATCTGAACAACTTTTTGGAACCATTTTGTTTCTCAGCCTCTATACTGTGAGTGATATTTAAGACTATGGCAGAAAAATCTCTTACCTTGAAAAGGGGATGGTTTCAGCTTTGTCCATTATGCTCATATTCTTCCTCAATCTGAAAGTCCTACCAGTGACAGTGCTAAAGGGAGGAGCTTGGCAGCATGATGTTGTTTCGCAGTGTTCATGAACAGGGAGAAATGCTTTAAACTTTTGTTAAAGAAAAAAATAGTGTGATTCATAACAAATTCTCCCAAATTGCTTTTTGCTCTGTTGATCCTACCTGTACAAAACAGTAGTCATGAAGAGCTTATCCCACAGGAACACCTGTGTTAGCTCTGAAGTCTCTGGTCACTTAACTCTGTCTCTCAGCTCACTTTGACATCTGTGTCACCTTAGTCTACAGCATGGTCACCAAACTGGAAGTGTTTAAGTATTCCAAGTTGTTAAAACATGGTGGTTTGACTCCTCGGGAAGTCTAAACCAAAAGTATGACAATGTGACCAGATCAAATTCTGTTTGTATTTGTGCTGTACCCTAAAATGTCTATCAGGTTTTGTGGTAAAGCTTTCATATTCTTACTAAATTATTCTGGACTTCGTGATAAGAAATGAATGTTATGTTGCAGACTTTACACAGTCAGAAATGTCTGTGGTTTGGTGCTTTGTCTTCACTTGCTATTTCATCCCTTTTTTCTTTATTCAGACCAGACACATGAATAAATACTTTCCTAATTTAGCAGTTTATTGTGCCTGAGTTTCTCAGCTTGTTTTTTGTCTTCTTCCTGTAGAAAGATGAATATTTGTGAATCTCTGGCTTCCTCCTAGGAGTTGTTTGCAACTAATATCTTCCCTAGTTTTCTTTTCCTTGACACATATTGGAAGGGGATTTTATTTTTAAAACTCCTGTCATTTCCTCCTCTGTTCCTCAGTGGATTCTTTCTTTTTCCCTCTCCCCTTTATATGGCTGTTTTAAAGATTTTTTCATGACAGTTTTTATCCAAGCTTTTTTCAAAATATGAGAATATTCCTTTTAAATTACTATTCAAAATGGAGTGTGTCTCCCTTTTGATAATTTTCTAATTGCTTTTTCTCATTTCATTTCCTTCTAGGGAGAAGTTGTGTTGTTTGTTTAAGTTTGAAAGAGTGTGTTTCCTGACCAGCTGCCATTGTTTTACTCAGACCTTGGGAAGACTTACTAATTTTCTGTGCAAATAAGTCTTCATCCAGATGGAGTCAGATCTCTGATACCTGGCTTTTGAACCATAATGTGGGCTACCATCAGATGTGGGCATGCAGAAAAATGTATCAAGGATGTAGCTCAGGGAAAAGTTTGTATCTGCTATTTAGGCATTATTCTTTATCCCTGGTGGTTGCTTCAAACCACAATTGTAGAAATGCATGTCCTATTTCATTTGTGTGTTTATCTTTCTATTCTGCTGTGTGTATTTTTCAGTTTAAATAGTAGAGCATACTAAATTGTTAGTCTTTTTTTTTTTCTATCATTGTAGTTTTATAAAACACAAACACCTAATTTCTCTCTGTCCTTGTAAATCTCCTTGTAGATCTATAGCAATTCCGCTAATCAGGGCAAAAATGAACCGCTTTGGTTCATGAATTGAAATGGAAAACTTATAAAACTATTTGTAATAGAGTCTTCTTGTCTCCACTCCCTTGCCAGAGCTCTGAAAATTTCTTTTAATAATCATGTTAAGTTCAGTTATTTGGGGAAAAAGAAGAAAAAAAAATTTTCTTGGGGATTTAGTGTTCCCTTCTCAAGTAATGCAAAGCAGAGTAATGGGATACCAAAACAAACCTATTTGTTTACACGTCCTTAATAGCCACCAGTAACACATTTAATGATCTGAAACAGTCATTGGTAGTGATGGTTCTTGTAAGTCTTAGGGAATCATTTGTGCTGTTCACATTTAAGTGTTAGATGAAGCTGCCAGATCAGATGGGATTCTGAAGAGAGCACAGAACAGATTCCTCCAGAAAACAGGAAGTGGTAGGACTGATTCCTGTTTTCCCGATAATAAAAGATGACATGGGAAATTATCCTAATGTTTTGGGTGTCTAAATTAGATATCTAAAGCCAAAGGAACATTCCCAATTTTGTTTTCGTATCCTTGGGTTTTTTTCTTTTTCCATCATTGTGTACTTAATTCATAGTACATCAAATTCGTGGATGTATATAGTGGCTTCTTAATTCAAGCCTAGCTGGAAGCTTTTATTGGTTATTTTTGGGCCATCTGGAACATGAACCTTAATCTTCCTAAGCTGTATTTTAAAAGGGATGATGGACTCATTTGCAGAAGTTTAATTTGACAGAAGAGTGGTTTTATCTGTTCTATCAATTAAAGCATAGTCTATTTGTTGTCAACTATATCATTTATGATAAGTACTGTAACTGTTAAATGCGTTATGTTGCCCAGACGGTGGCTGTCCTGTTGTTGTCTCTCTCTTCAAATATACATTTTTAATTGGAGAACCTATTGCTACTGCTTAAAGCATGTTAATCAAGAATATAACACTGAAATATAACCAGGAACTCAGCCCACAGAACTCTGATAAATGTGGAGGCTTAATGTAGCAGAACAGAAAGCAAAATGGAATCACTGTCAAAACCACTAAAAACTTATTCTTTTCAAATTTAACTAAAAAGAAAGAGTTTTTACTGCTATTTTAAATCAATAAAAGCATTGTGACCAGTATGTGTTCACTTATCCTGAAAAATTTGTTTCCAGAGAGAAAGATCGTACTTTGTATAACTGTATACTTCAAAAAATAATTCAGAAAAACGTATGTACTCTAACATATTCCATGGTAAGGGGAATACTGTTTTTAAGGTATATTTATATTTTATAGTTGGAAGCTTTCCACAAATATATTGTGGATATTTATTTTGGTGCCAGTCCTACAGAAATAGTTTGAAGTGAGCTTCCCAGCATTGCATATAAGTAAAACGAGTGCTGGGAACAGTAACATATTTTTTTTCTCTCATTCTTCTGAGTTTTTCCTGAGCCTTAACAATGACTACTGATGACAGTAGCTATGAAATGTCTGTAGGTGCCATATTTTTCCCCTTTCAGTTGTGTTATCAGTACGTGCTCTGTAGCACTACTATCATGAAGTTCAGCCAAGAGTGACTGAGAATTGGCCACTGAGGAACATGGCCACAGTACAGGTCTCACAATTTCTGTCTCTGAAGTTGGTGCTGATGAAGATTTATGGAAAGGGAGAAGGGTGCAATTAGAGGATTCCTTCCCTCTTTGAATGACTCTTTAATGGGTTTTATGAGCTGTGCAGCACACTTCAACTCTGTCTGTGTTCAGGAAAATATGTGAATACTGGAAGGAAAATAGAGTTTGCAGTACTGAGCCTTGAAAAGGGATATGGGTAACTTGGAGGTTCTCAGGAATATTTCACACTTTTAATTTAAGTCCTTTGTTTTCCAAAAGGTGATCAGTATCAGGGAAATTGCACTGGTGTGCCAAGCACTGTGATTTAACCAGTGTCTCACAGAAAACTGTTAGTTGAGTGTACTCAAAAGTTCTAAATATTTGAACAACAAAGCTGCTGAAAAATTAAAACGAAATAGTAATTCTGATGTTACCATGATAGCAATTTCTATACTTTTTTTGCTCAAGAAATCGTTCCAAGCTCTTTGAGAAAATGAAGGCTACATCAAGTTAACACTTGTTTCAGGCCCTGTGCCTGATTCTCCATCTGGAATCTTATTTTCAGGCAGTCTGTCTGGACTTTCCAAGTTATTCAGGCAATGAAGTACAAAGACTTGTATGCAGAGCTGATAGCCCTGTCTGAGGTTAGAAGAGCTGTAAATGGGCAAGGACCTCCAGAGAGCGCTGCCACTGTACCTTATATCTGAGCTGTGTTCTGCTTTGGCAGTCGTTCAGAATCATATACTGATTTTGTGTATGCCAGCCATTTGCACCCTCTTCAGCACAAGACTCTGTTGAGTGGAAGGAAAATGGGCACTTGGAGAGTTGATGTCAGTCTGTTTGGAGCAGGAACGATTACTGAGGCAGAAAACTCAGGACACTAAGATTTTGGCATTTATGTCAACAAGAACAATCACAACTGGTGCTGTGTCCTGAGCCTTAGTAACTGTCATTTAAATGCATGTACAAGGTGTAGAGTTTATAGGTAATTCCTCAAGAATAATGATGGTGCCTGTACGAGCGCTGCAAGTATCAGTGCAAAGGGACCTCCCATCCTGAGATAAGAAATATATGAAATGAAGTATGTGCTGTATTATCTCAGCTGCTTGGTGCTGGAATGAGTGGTCCATCTTTGCAGACTGAGTACTTTATATACCTATTTGTCAAAATTAATCTTGTGGCTACTACATCTTAAGATGTTCCTTTTTGGATTCTGATAAATGCAGTCCCCAGGGCAGACTGTGGTTGTGGTGAAATGACAGACTGCAGTGCTTATAATCATGGCACAATAGCAAATATTTCAGTCTGGCAGCTGTCATTTTCCTTAACCCCTTTGCCAGCAAGCATAAAATTCAGTTAAAAAAGAAAAAAAAAAAAAAGAATAAAACAGTTCTGTGATGGCCTGACTCTAGACCCCTAAACCTCTACCTCATGGTGCAAAGCATTCCCTCCCAGATCCAAGTGTGGTCCAGGCAACAAAAGAGTCTCAGACAGTGACTACTGCTCCGGGGGGCCCAGCTGGCCTTGTCCCCCGGCTGTGCAGTCAGGGTCAGCCATTCTCAGGCTGCAATCAGTTTTCGAATGGTAGAAAGCAGAGAGGCTCTCTGATCTCTAGGTTCCTGACCCCTCAGCATCAGGGTTTGAAGTAAAGGTCTGAGAAGGCACTTTTGCAGATATGTTTATTCAAGGGGGTGCAAAAGAGAACGCAG
This sequence comes from Sitta europaea, assembly GCA_013400255.1. Taxonomy (NCBI): domain Eukaryota; kingdom Metazoa; phylum Chordata; class Aves; order Passeriformes; family Sittidae; genus Sitta; species Sitta europaea. Next base: position 237 of record VXBS01004951.1, on the reverse strand, counting down.
GACCACGATCTCCAAGCTTTTAAACTGAATCAGTATGGGGGTGTTACAATTGGGAACAGGGAGTGGCTAGCCAGGGACAGGGAGTGGCTAGCCAGGGACAGACCAAACCCTTTGCGGGGAGTAACAGGAGTAGACCACTTGGGAAAAAACCAAATCTAGCATCCACCACATCTCACTCTTTTCTTGTTAGTTTGGTGAAAAGGGAGAGTGGAATAACCAGTTAAGACATCCTTTACA